>CM035793.1:34216346-34543448 GCA_020466265.1 Siphamia tubifer
TAATGGTCTAAGAACAGAGTCCTGAGACACCATCACACCTCTTGCTATTACAGTCAAACTGTCTGGGTTTAAGATCTGGTTTGTAGATATTTTGAATGATTTAACCAGAGAAATGTGTAACATGTAGAAATTATTGCACCAAGTTACTTTGGAATAAGCTGATTATATCTACAATACTTAAGTATTTAATAACTATGGAAACGGTTATGAAGTAATACATAAGGAAAGTTTTTTTTTGTTACACGTTTATCATGTTCAGTTTATAGATATTAGCATGAAATATGGTCTTGATTTGAGAAACACTACTCACTCAGTGACATACAATATCAGCATTATTATTATTTCAGGAGCTTCTCTTATCTTTATTGGATAGTGGAAGTAGAGCAGGATGAGGAATGTGGCCTGAAGACCTTTTTATGATTAAGCTTAGGCACTTAGAATTCTTGCTCAGGTTTAAGTAAAGATATCCAGGTTTAGTGTAATACAGAGCAAGTCCATAAAATGTGATGAAAATAACTCAGTGTATTAAATATTCAAACCGTACCATGGTCTTTTCATAGTCACTTTCCTTAGCACTTATGAGAGTTGGACTGTGAACTCCACACTCCGGTGTCAAAAAAGGGTTTTGCACATCAACCTCCACCTCAGTTATGTCCTGGCTGTTGAAGAAAGTCTGTAAAGCAGACCTGGATCCTTCAGTGTGAAATTATGTTTAACCCATCAAGGCCCAGAGCTACGTTTATGGCACTCTCCAAATGATTTTTTCTTTCCATTTAACCTTTCATAAGTGATTCATCACCATTTAGTCTAACATTATCCTGTGCATTTTGGGGTTTTTTTTCCCCCCAGTGAAAATAATGTATCTTCCTATTTTTAATTGATCTTCATAAAAGCTCAGATTAAAGTTGAGGGTCATTATATCAGAAAAGGAGGAAACTGAAGAAAAAAGTGACTTTTTCACAAAAATACCTTGAACAGTATCAACATTTTTGAAAATGATAGTTTCCATGTTCACTACAGAGCCTCTGAACGTCTGAATAGGTCATATCTGATGACCACCGTCCATGTCTTCTTATGTTGTTGCTTATGTTTTTTTTAACTTGTTTTATCTTGGTTTTATAATTGTTACTTGTTTTTATAACTGTTCCTTGTTTTTTTTAATCTAATTTTGGAAAGCACCTTGTGCATCTTTTGGTGTTGTAAGGTGCTATATAAATAAAATTTTATTGATTGATTGACCATAAAAATATGACAATCTGTATTTTACACCAATTATTAAGACTAGTGGATCAATAGGCATTAACAGCTTAGATCGGTGGTGGCTGTTTGGGTCTTTATAGTACGCATGAGCAATATGACAATATTAGATTGTGAAGTATTAGAGTATATAAATGAGTAAAATGGAGAGATTGTGCAATTGGGGGGGGGGGTCCATGCTGTGCGTACCCCACAATGAGTATGTGAACACCACATGACGGTATAATGTAAAAGAGAAACAAGTCTCCTGCTGTTGTGCAGCTCATGTTTATTTTCCCTACCTTCATTAACTTTAATGTGAGGGGGCAGAATATGTCTTTAAAGCCCCCCCCCCCCCGAGATATCTCTCCCACTCCCCTAGGCACTCATTTTTTGGGGGTGAAGTAGGTTGGAAATGATGAGTTGAGTCCTCCAGATCTTCTACATACAGGTCCACCATGTTACAGTTTGAACAGGGATGTCCAACCCTGGTCCTGGAGAGCCCCTATCCTACACATTTGGGACGTTTCCCTTTCCTCACACATCTGACAGCCATTATCAGGCTTCTGCAGAGCTTGATGATGGACTTATCATTTGAATCAGGTGTGTTGAAAGTGTGATACATGTAAAACAAGCAGCAGAGTGACTCACCAGGACTAGGGTTGGACACCCCTGTCTTACAATAACACATGTCAACACTACAAACCTGTTCGATCAGCTGAAGGAACAGCATCCAAACAGTCAAACTTTTAGAAGATCAGCCACAGCACAGTCAAAGGCAACAGGTAGAGTGAAACAAAAGCAAACAACTATAAAACATTTAGTGAAGACACTCTATGGGAAGAACACCAAGTGTGTTACACATTGATCCTGGATTCTTCTTGTAGACCAGTGTTAGGTATCTATAAATAACAATATTCTTTAAATAACTTATTTAACCCTTAAAGCTGGGGTGGGCAATACGGCAAAAACAAGATAAAAAAAATCCCAATCCCAATCTTGATTTTATCAGGATTTTTTTTACATTCTTTGAAACTAATTTGCAAGTTTCTCAAGAATTCAACCAATATTCCAAAGTAAAAGTTTACAATGAACAAGAGAATATGTTTTAGTCCAAAGGAATATTGTTCTCAGATCTACTTCAAAAAACTGTCTGCACATTATAATCCATTCATCTTACAAAATCTTTCTTGTGGAATATTTACAAATCCATTGTATACATGTTAAGGTTTGGAATTTCAGTTGTAAGGCTGATACAATACGCATCTCGATACAGCACCTATAATCTGATATATTAAAGCAATATATTAAAGGGTCTCCAAACTATTCCACCAAGAGCCGCTGCGGCTGCAGGTTTTTGTTCCAAACAACCAAGACTAGAGAGTTTGACCAATCGACTCAGAAGACTGAGATCAGTTGATTAATTGATTCACATCTGGTGTGTTGTTACTTGGTTGGAACAAAAACCTGCAGTGTTGTGGAATAATTTGGAGACCCCAGTATTACAGACATGCAAGTAGCACCTCACAATACACTTCCCACCCAAATCACCGTACAAAATGATTGAGCACATTCTGATTCAAGACATTCATTCTATTAAAAATATGAAGTGCAAATCAATGAGCTGGATTATTTATTTATCAAATAAAACCATGAAAGTGTCTTTAGTTCACTTTCAAAACATGTGCCTCACATAAAGTCAGTGTGTATACTCAACATCTTGTTCAGTTAATTTATTTGTAATGTAGGTGAAACAGAAAAAGGTTCCGTCACTTTAAGAGACACCTGTGCAAGGTATTCTGGGATGTGTTGTTGAATACACATCACTGTTAATGGAAGTAGCTATGGTGTGTGCAGCAGTTTTCAGTCCAGTACGTGTTAATAAACCATATGTTCTCCTTCTGTCAGATTCACATACAGACTTTATGGTATTCATCCACAGTGTTCGTGAGCATATGGTCGTCCCACAGCGCGTCCACGGAGCTCATACTGTCCTGTACAGTGTCCACATCTGCTAATCTGAGGCGCATGTTAACATGGGTCTATAGAAAAGAAAACATTTACTGAAAGAAAGAGAAACACTTTTAAATGCAACTTAAAATACATACTATTGAAATTTATTGCTACAAATGTTTAGTGACTGAAACATCGCGATATCATTCCAAACTTTTAATTCACTCACAGCTTCTTTACCAATGTACTTGGATCGTGCACGCGTCTGTCAGTGTATCGATACATACTTGATAATCTTCCCATCACTAATACATGTACATAAACCACCATATATGTGTAATAATGCACCATCGTATGTATTAAAAACATGAACTAACCAGCACTTTTGTTTTCAAATTTTTCTTATTAAAGTATGTACGATTTAGCACATTTAATGTCTGAAGCAGATACTTTATAAAAAAAGAAAATGTCGAGCAGTGTAATTGACAGTAATGTTATTATTATTACATATAAAAATAATTCCTGTAACATTGGGTTTAAACTGTTAAAGATAATATTTGTAGATATTTTAATAAGAAGACTTACACACTATCACCTTTTCTTTATCTGGTGTAAACTAATACAACCATGCAACAAAAGCACACGTATACACACACACACACACACACTGAGGACAGTGAGTACAGTAGCCCCAGGCCCAGATGGTACTCCTTCTCCACCAATGACGATGTTACATAAGTGGATTGAGCCCAGGAGCAGAGGTCTGCATGCCTGCTTTACTGAGCCACAGTACTGCATGGGATGTTGTCTGTGGAGAAAGGAAGAGAGGCAAGGAGGGGGTTGAATATATCTGGTGCTCCAGCCTGGAGAGACATACGCATACAGCTTTAAATAGCTCTAATCCCACCCCCATCCTCGCACATGTATTCGGCCACTTTCCTGCCACTGGGTCTCTGACAGAGCACGCCAATGTATCCGGAATTCACAGCCCTTCTCTGTGTGGGTGGGGATCGGAGGAAGGGGGGGTGTGACAGGCATGCACATCTGCGCAAGTGTGATCTGAATGCTTAGGTGATCTGAGTAGAGATCGAAAGAACAATAACACGTTAATGACCTTGGGACGCAATAAATCCCTGAACCAAGGCAATTCACGCATGGATCATGTCCCTGTCCCTTTCCACAATTGCCATTTATGCAAACCTACCTCTTCCCTTTCAAAGGGACAAGGTTACAGTAAGGGTGTAAATGACCTAATGTGTACGATACCCTTGTGCTGCTCAGTCCGCCAGTCACCGGGGAAAACTGGTGCCATTGTAACCACATATTCTTATTAGGTTCTCTATAGAATATTCACATTTTAACAGGTTCCTTGTCATAGTCTCTCCTCATTAGTTTTTCCTCATTAGGCAGCATGTGGTTGAGACGGATGACGAATGAAGACGAAATTCAGACCTTCACATTTCTGGAGATCTCATTCCAAATTAGTCCGTCTTTATATTTATCAGGAAAAAACTGTGTTGTTGAGTCATGAGTCATTATTCACACATCTTTGCAGACATTTTGCGTAGACTACCAAACCCTGTTATTTTTTTTCTAATTTTATCCGAGCATTGTCAGAGTCTGATTGGTGTAATGACTAGTTAAAACCATGTGGTCTCTGGTGTTAAGAAGCAAAATAGTCCACCGAGGTTTTGGCTGCAAAGGGGAGTCAGTCCCTGTTGAACTCTATGTTAAAATAATCACATTTGCAGCAGAAACAAGGCAGTCAGAGACAGCAGACCTCCGCCAAGGCTTGATATAGTGTCATATTGACATCAAAACGTGATGTGATTGAGTCATAGGTGTTGACCCATCTGATGTCTGAAGGTGAGACGATGTGAATGAAAAAAAACATCAGATTCTATCTTGTCTGAATCCTGACATATTACCACTGATGTGTTTTAGATGTTGACCTTTATTGCTCAAAATCTAATGGGTTCTTCCTCAACCCATTATCTATCATCATGTTTGAACGTAATATGACGCCATATCAAGCCTTGGTGGAGGTCATAATTCAGGACATCATATTATTGTAACAATTACAACACTTCTTTCAAACAAGGCCAGACATCATACGAACAGAAATGTGAGTAGCACAAGTTCCAAACATAGCATGTGTTATTTAGCCCTTTATATGACTGTGAGACACAACAAATATAAACTGATAATAGAGGTCCATGCACTACACAATTTTCAGTCCTGCTCTCGCCCACAAGTCCTGCAGGATTCAGAGGTGAGTGTAAATATAGCAGTCCAAAGTGAGTGGTAAACTGCATCTAAGGCTAAACAGATAGTCGACAAGTTTCTTAAAGCAAAGTTGAAAAAGAATTTTGAATAAATAATTCAAGAGGGTGTGAAACCGTTTAAAGATAAACAGGTGGCGTCGGCGAGGTCCGTCCAGGGGTTTCAACCTGGGCGGGTCAGGGTCGACAGCTCGGTGCTGGGAGGATCCAATCATGGTGTCACCCCCCCAACTCACATATATATGATAGTCAAAATTAATAATTTATTGCTTTTATTTAAAACATTTTTAGTTTGTGGGACTGCAGCTTATCACCGTTCCCACCCGTAGTGAGCTTTCAAAAATTTGTATGCGCCGCACTGCTTTTCGTTGGGTCTCGCAGGATTGTTGCAGGTCTCTAACCAATAACAATACATTGCACTATCGGAAGCAAATCGGAGCAAAAACACTGAATCCACTCGACCATGGGCTGCCAGGTTTGGCCCGGAAACGACAGAGCAGACATGTTTACTGTAGAACTGAATTATGTCCAGAAACATCTAGGAAAATACAGTTCACATTTCAAACACAATAACTTCTCACCTAGTGTGAAAAGTGACATTTTCCGCTGGTCACTATTTTCTGGATATATGGTGAAATAGACGTCACTTTAATCCTAGGGCAGTTGTCGAGGTTTTGGTCAGTGTATTTGTCTCGTCAATCATCAGCTCTGTCATTTCAACAAATAGTAACATGTGGAAATATGTGCGTGGGTTTGTTGTTGTTGTTGTTTTTTAACAAACATGCAGATAATTAATAGCGCCCCTAATGGTGAGTCAGCAAATTTAACCTCCATCAGCAGCTTGAATGTCTGTCTGTTGTGTCATTTCTCGAGCACCTATCATTTTCATCCTCTCCTATTAACTCAATAAACCATTGTTTTGGTTGTGGCCCGCCATGTAGTGGCTTGGAAAATATCTGGCCCGAGGCCAAACTTAATTGCTGACTCCTGAACTATGGAGTTGAATTTATGAAGAATTCAGACCCGAGCAGAGCATTTACACTTTATATAAACCACAGGAATATTGTTTGAAATGCATACTTCAGTTTTTTTTTGTTTTTAGATTTTTTAAAATATTTTTTTATTTATTGAAGATTTTCATCTTAATACAATGTATTCTCCACTAATGAAGAGCAAGAAAAGAACAGAAAAACAAACAAAGAAAGAAAAGAACAGTCTGTGTTACATCTAAATGTGTTAAAAATCCTTAAATAAATTTTTCTTGAATGTCAACCATTTTCCCCAGTTTTCATGTTTCAATATCACTCCTTTAACCCTTGTGCGGTCCTTCGGGTCAAAGAGACCCGGTGGCTCACAAATGTACCTTTTTATACGTACTGTAGGATGCCATTGCTTACTACTGAAAACAGTAATATATCCTTGGGGGGTGGGGTGATGAGTCTATGGAACTGAACTTTGGAATCTGTGTTTTTAAGACCTGATTGTAGGACACAGCCAGTGTGCCTTTTACGAAGGACCGCTGTTAGCATTAGTATGTATAGAATTATATGGGCTGTGAGCTAGCTAGCCTGCTAATTAGCTCAGATAGCTGTTATTAGTATGCAAATAAACAAACTTTGATATGACTGTTATCAAACAATTCTGCATGTGGTAAACCTTAAAAAGCAGAAATTAGATGTTTATTGTTACATAATGTTTTAGCTTTAAGCGGTTCAGAGTATGTACAGTATGCACAGACGTTACTCATTGTGTTGTCAACGTGTTTCAGTTTCAGTCTTGGCTTTTGTCCAGCTCCACCCACATTTCTATAGGCTTCAAAATTATAGTTTACAAACCAATGTGTAACGTCACACAGTTGCTCCACATTTTTTACACAGTCTATGGCTAAAACACCATGGATATGCACACATCCAAATGCGTTGCTATGGAACGTGTTGTCAGTTTGCAGATTGATATTATTTGTGTTGAGCAGAAAGGCACAGTGACAGTGACAGGGTTGATCATATCCCCACAGTGATGCTTACGCATTAACACTGACATGAGTCCAGTGGTTAAATACCATACAAATCGTCATCTTCTCATCTAGGCCTCCATTTCCCTGGCTGCCGTCACCTGTCCGTCACCACCACCTCCTCTGTTTCCTTCTCCTCCTTCTATCTCCACTTGTGTCATTCATTACCTCCCTGAAAAGCAGCCTTCCCCTTCTTTCATTGTCCCTGTCGTCTTTTGTTGCCCTCCTTAACAAAAGCGAACACTTCAGGCTGTGATGTGTGTTAGTGTGTGTGCGTATGACAGTGATGCTTCATTTGCTCCAGACTAGCTGTTCGGCTTAATAGCTGGTGTGTGTATGTGTGTGTGTGTGTGTGTGTGTGGTTTGCGCACTGCCTCTTTAAGTCAGGAGTGTGACAGCTTGCAGCTATGCTCAGTCCTTGCCCCCTGCCATTACTGAAACACACTGCTGTTTGCTGCCACACACATACACTCTGAAAGCATTATCTTATGCACAATGGGACATTGTAACATTCAGAAAAGACTGTTTTTTTTTCATGAACACTTTTACAAAAAATGTAGTTTCCACAGTTCACGGAAAAGTTGTGATCACATTTTCTTTTATTGTTTTGTATTTCTTTTTCTTTTTTTTTTTTTTTCCAAATGTGATTATTTAATGATGTTTCAGTGCAGAATACTATGTGAAATATTCTTTTTAATATGTCACAACACAAGTTATAACAGCTGAACGACTGAATGGTAAAACCACACCTGGTGTGAACCTCCACAGTGGAATATCTGGAGTTCCTGACATTCCTTTGAAGAAAAAAAAAGCCTATTCCAACACCATTTACTGACATTAAGGCAAAACATCAGCAGATTATCAGCTACAATAACAACTGATAGATTTACATGTTTTTTCATTCGGAATTATTTATTTGGAATAAAATAATTTGGAATTAAAGCTATTTCTTTCGTGTTCACATGTTAATTCTTAATAAAGGTTTCCATGGGAAATGGGTGTATTCTGCTCTTTTTTTTTAAATTTTAAATTTATTTTTTTTGTCTGCATTTGTTCTCATTGTTTAACACCACAGAGAGGGTGTCAACATTGTTTGAGATCAATGCATTTTTTAGTCTTGCAGCCAAATATTTTAATATTTAGTGCATGTGTGTGACCATCACCGGTCCTCCCTGAAAGCTGAGCAGACATCCTTTATTAGAACTCTCTATTATAAGCCAGGGAGGGCAGTGTATTCTGCTCTAGTTAACTGGGCTTTTCTGCGGGAAGAAAATGATCGCATCCACTTCTTGTTTTGCATTCGTTTAAGACCAGATATGACATTACATTTATTTTTGTGATAATTATGACGTAGCAGCTTGATTGAATCCACCTTAGGAATAAATATACTAATGCTGGCAGCACAGAATATGTACGTCATCAACACAAAATATGTGTATCATCACAACAAAACCAAGCAGAATTTAACTGTTTACATGGCAGAGGAATTAAGATCAGAAAAAAACTGACTTTATTCAGAAATAAGTTTAATTCAGAATGATCATTTTTGACTGCAATTAGGTGTTTACATGGTCATCTTAAAGTGGAATTAACTGTTATTCAGAATTAAACAGGAATAAAAACTCATGTAAACAGGGCTAGTGTAATTTTTGTTCGATTTTATCACCAACATTTCCACTGTTCTGTCTTAGATTCTAAAAATCTGGGTTCATATTGGGGTTCAGTAATAGTTTGGTTCAGATACATTTTTTTTACTGCAAAAACAATGAATAAAAAAAAGACAGCTGTGACTTTGTTTTCCACTTATTGTAAGTTCAAAATGCTCATAGAGAGGAAGTTTCTTTCAAAACTTGAACTGAACGCAGTGTTCAATGGATCAATGATGAAGAAAAAGCATAAAAATTAAATATTCACTTTTTAAATTAAAGTGCATTATTCTTGGAGAAGCTCATTTTTACAGTGCTGAACTAAAGGAGGCACCAACTAACTAACAATGTATGAGCTTCTCAGGAGTTTACAATTTTAAGTATTAAAAAAATCAATAAAATTAGGATGTCTACATTGTCTGGGGACAGCGCCAACCTTTGGCGGTACGGAAGTTACCAGCTGTGGACTAGTTCAGGAAAACACCAGTCATGCACCTTAGCAAACTACTTTCATCAGTTGTTCAGCAGTGTTTGCAGCTGCTATGTGCAGGTGCACAGCTGTTAGCAGTGACAACACGCATTGATCGCTATTGAGAGAAAGTAGCTCCAAGCAATTACGAGGTGTGAGTTTTTGTTCCGTGATGGTTTTGTTATACACATAAATCACTTATTCTAACACATATAGTTTTGAGAAGACACATGTTTTAATATCGTGACACCATGACACCTGCTACACTACCTACTCTGACTTTGACCAAAACGGGACCAGAATTGGACTCACAGGACACAGGTGCACCAGAGTAAAGATCCTAATACCATACATATTCATGTAAAAAAACAGTGAACTATCCCTTTAACACTAAATCGTAATGGTCATGATGATGGTGATTGATGATTGGTGGTAATTGATCAAAGTATTGATTGTAATGATGTCAACATTGGTATTTGTATTGATCTATATCAATGTATAGAGTCTCAATTTCACTGCTGTCACTGCGGTTTCACCAACATCATATCTGTGTGTGTGTGTGTGTGTGCATCCAGTTTAACAGTTTATCTTCCACCTCGGCAGGCGCATCTGGCCCCTCTTCCCCCTCTTTGGCATTTAATATCGCACCATCACGTGACTCGGCGGTCCCACACAGGCAAACAAACAAGCATCCACTCAGCAAGGTGCGACCATGAGCCCACGGTGACCCGGCCAGTATTATTTACACAGAGATGAAGAAATGGAAGAGAGAAAGAGACGTGCTGTTTGGCTTTATATTTTCAGCCATAAAATGAAAGCAGAGCTACCTGCACTATTTATAATAAGACAGATACAGCAGCAACACTAGGAATATATACAAACACATGAGGGACCATAGCAAATAAAACAGGCTGTTTTAGAGACATAGGAAATACAGACCCACCCCCACCCCCCCATCCATGACAAATCCACCTAGACACAGAAGTCTCTGGTTATGGTCTTACCGTCTGGTGATAGCACACAATATCCAGTTTAGAAGGTCAGAGTCATAAAATAGAGCTATTCAGAATTATTTATTTTTATTTAACCTTTATTTAACCAGGAAATATTCCATTGAGATTAAGAACTTCTTTAACAACGGAGTCCTGGCAGCAGCAATGCAACACATAGTTACAGGAATACACAGTTAAAATACATACAACACATATATTCTACAATAAACAGCTAGTCAACAAACAAACAAACAAGCAGATTAATTAGTTACAACTGATTATTTGTTACTTACACTCAAAAATATGAAATCTGCCCTGATACTATCTTGTCTGGATTCTGAGATGGGTTATAGCTGTTGACCTTCACCGTGACCTTGACCTTTGACCTTCATAGTTCATATAGCTTAATGACTTCTTCCTTGACACATTATCAATCATCTTTGAAAGTTTCCACAAAATCCATCCTCATCATCAAACACATGGTAAAATATAACCTCCTTTGCAGAGGTAGTAATAATAATAATAATAATAATAATAATAATAATAACAATAACAATACTAATAACAATAATAATAATAATAATGAATATATGTGTAAATCAATACAATATGTATGGTCATTGCCATGTTTATGGAATGACTTCTTGTGTTATCTCGTAATAATAAACCAACAATTCATCACATTTGTGATTCAATAGAAAAACTGACATTACGCAGTTATATATATTTTTTTAATTCATTATTTTTATTTACTTTTCTTGTCATTTTCATCCTGATTTATCTTGCAATTTGACAAATGCTTGTTTCTTGTTCATTTAATGGTATTCAGTGTTCTGGTATAAAAACCTTTGAATTTACTGTGATCCATCATAATAGAAACAATTAAATCTAAGAAAATACCTTCTTTTCACAGAAAAATGTAGAGAATAATGCTCTAATAAAGGATGATAAATCACAGATAATACATTTCTTAGGAGAGATTTAATGTACAGGAAAGAACATGTTTGAAGACTCCACAAAAACAGTTGTGTGTCTTTAATGGTCGACACAAGGGTTAATTATTCATGGTAATTGTTTGCAGTGTACACAGAGCTTACAGTTAGTCTGCTTTAACCTACAGGAGTTTGTGTAAGGTGTTTTACTGACACTGCCGAGTCAAGATGAGCTCAGACAACGACTGTTTTTCTTTTTTTAATCCATAATATTAATGATTCATAATGAGCCGACAATGGACAAAACATGACAAGGATGTTATTTATTAGCAAGACACTAAGAGAACTTCTGCCGATTCAGGGAAATGCTGCTGCTCTTCCCTGTTTTCTGGTGCATTTATGACAGTTGAATATGATGAGTACTGGCACTTGGGAAGTCAGTCATATATATTTTTGACAGGTTTATCTATGTTTTAAAAACCCACATACACACGCCAGTTTTTGGTCTAAAACACTATTGACATCTTAACCTTTAACTTCCTGTAATATTAGACTCACAGTGTTCCTACATGTCTCTACAAGTTAAATTTAAGACATTTTTAAGACTACTTAGGGCAGAATTTAATATCCATTTCACAGCTATATTTGCAAGTATTTGTGACTAACAGAATTTAAGAAAATATATTTATTTTCATCAATGCCTTCATTCCCCAGTTTTCTGACTCATTTCATTTTGTTTCATAATTGTTAGTCACAATTATAAGATAAAAAGTCATAATTATGATATATAAAGTCACAACTCCTCTCTACTGATTTTCGTCTCTGAAGTGACTTATTTTGTCCGACTGTCACATGTGTTTAGTTTGAAGAAGTACCGAGTGTATTCTGAGTATGTAAGGAATATAAAGTACAGATATTTATCAACAAATGTAGGAAGTAAAAGTAAAAAGTTGCCAGAAAAATAAATACATGAGTAAAGTACCGATACCTTGAAAATCTAGCGTAACAACGAACTTATACTTAGTTAATAAGATTATCAAGTGATGGTGTTACCCAAATATTTGCTGTTTTACTGTGTGCTTAAGTCTGCATTTAACATTAACTTGTACCTCACACTGCCTCAGCTCTGTGTTTCCATCCAAATATGGACACGTCTGGCTGTAAAAAGCCACAATGGTAATGACCTAACACAAACTTGGTCAAAACAACAGTCTGCAAACTAACTCACAACAACATGGTGACTCCATCTGCTTCTATATGCAGCATATTCTATGGTGTCAACAACTTTTGTTCTATGTATAGATTGTGTGTTTGTGCTTGTTTGAGGTTTTCAGTGTAATTGCTTTTTAGTTGTTGTTAAAAGGTAGACATACTGTACATATGGGTGATTCTCATGAAACGTCAAACTATTGTGGTAATGAGAGGGTGCATAGCAGTGACACAATGACTCAGCACAATCATGCTAACGGTAGCATTAGCTATTATGACCTAGCTAAACTAGAAAAGCACTCTGAGAGCGCAAACCTCCGCCAAGGCAGATCTCCCCCCTTCGTATGAAGAGAGGTCTGCCAAGGAGGTTATGTTTTTGCTGGAGTTTGTCTGTCTGTCTGTCTGTTAGTTAGCAAAGTAACTCAAAAAATTCTGGATGGATTTTGATGAAATTTTCAGGGTAGGTTGGCAATGGGGAGATCTGGAAATTATTAAACCTTGGGGGGGGTTACTTGGCGGAGGTCTGTGCTTTTTTAGTTACTTCTTTGTTACTTTGATGTTATTTCTTTTCCATTTTTATAAAACAAATAAGGTTATGTTTTTGCCAGAGTTTGTCTGTCTGTCTGTTAGTTAGCAAGATAACTCAAAAAGGTTATGGACTGGTCTTGATGAAAATGTCATGACGTGTTGGGGGTGTCACAAGGAACAAGAGATTAAATTTTGGTGATGATCCGGAAGAGATCCTGGATTCTGGATCACTTTGAAATTTTACATTGCGGTAAATGGAGAATACATTTCAAAGTGATCCAGAATCCAGGATCTCTTCCGGATCATCACCAAAATTTAATCATTTGTTCCTCGTGACACCCCCAACACATCCTGAAAATTTTCATCAAGACCCATCTAAGACATTTCCCTCTACAGTAAAATAATGCTAGATGATTTATTTCATATTTAACCACGAAAAAACATTGATTTTTTTTGTTTGTTTCTTTCATGACAATCACAGCATGTTATTTTAGAAGCAACAGGTAATTAAGTTAATATTTATTTTTTGGTTAGCACTCGTACCTCACAGCAAAAAGGACCCTGGTTCAATTCCCACATCACACCTTTCTGTGTGGAGTTTGCATGTTCTCCTCATGTCAGCGTGGGTTTTCTCCAGGTACTCCAGTTTCCTCCCACCATCCAAACACATGCACTGATAGGTTAATTGGTTAATCCAAATTGCCAAATGAACTGGAGACTCATACAGGGTGTACCCCGCCTTCACCCATTGTAGCTGGATTAGGCCCCCCAGTGACCCACATGACCCTACTGAGGATAAAGCAGGTTCAGATGATGAGACAAGACTACTTCTTTTTTTTTTTAATGGATGAAATGTGTTTATTTTTTTTATCAGATATCTATTATATCTGTTTCCAACACATTTACAAAGCTACTATACAGTCGACAGAACTGTTCAGAGAAATCCAGGGCATCACACACATACACATTTATTTTTTTATTTTCTGTAACAAATTGCAGTTGTAACAGAATGTACACAGCCACATTTACTGTATTTTTTTCTTCTTCTTTCTAATGTGTTTATTTCTATATACTGTCAGCAAGTTGTCTGCCTCCATCATCCTTCTGCTGTGAATAAATATATTCCATTTCCTTTACTGAGGTCTTTACAAAGTCATAAGCAAGTGCAAAAACACTGTACGCTGTTATCATAACGTAACGACTGACTGCCAGGTTAATATTTGCTTATAATGCACGACAT
Source organism: Siphamia tubifer (assembly GCA_020466265.1). Taxonomy (NCBI): domain Eukaryota; kingdom Metazoa; phylum Chordata; class Actinopteri; order Kurtiformes; family Apogonidae; genus Siphamia; species Siphamia tubifer. The sequence continues at coordinate 34,230,845 of CM035793.1, forward strand.
TTCAGCACGTGTCTCAACACTGGTTCGCCGTTAACTGCCTTAAACCTTGGACCAGTATTGTTGTTTTTCTGTGGAGGTCAGACTGGTCATCCAACTTCCACAAATGTGACTCACTAGTTCTTGTTGATTCCTACTATAAAACATCCCATTACAAATCACAACGGAGGAAATATTCCTTGCTTCACGGACATTCAGTGAAATTCAATAAATGCCCCGAACAGCTTAACTCTCTTCTATCCACTGTGGCTGATTACTGTTGTGCTCCTGCTATATCTACTCATCCCCATCTTTCCATCCTGCTGCAGGCAACTAAACAGATCCTTTGTTTTGGGTCTTAGAGATGCCATAAAAAGCAGACTTTGTTCTATACTCTCCCTCTCTGTTGTCCTCCCCACCCCTCCTTTTCCTCCCTTGTTCCACCCAAGCAGCAGATGGTTAATGATTCATGGACAGGGTACACACGTGCTGTTGTGAGTGTAGTGCAACCAGGCTTATATTATATTGTGCAGTACTGAGACCTCGACGGTGCGCTTCTATTACACACAATTATAGCCAAACCTTAATGTAAAGTCCCCAGTGATTGATCGTGAATTTACACATGGCTGGAATTTTTAATAGATGCATATGATTGAAAATTTGCTATCATATGAAGCCAAGCACACAGTGACTGGGATCAGATATCAGATCTCATTTGAGCAATATCAATGTGACATGTGTTATTTAGTGTGAGACGTGATGATGGCGCATGACATGAGAATGTGTTTGTTTGTGTCTATAAATGTAAGTCAGTCATGACGATTCTGCATAATGTCATTTAAGGTCACAGGGTTTTCACAGGTCATTAAAAATAATTAATGTGGTGATGTTGGACTTTTTTTTTTTATTAATTAAAAAAAATAATTCTATTAATTTTCTTATTTATTTAGCTTCTTTGTAAAAGACATGAAAAACTATATCCCAGGTGAAGAACTTTATACTTCCTATGACTTTATTGATGGAACACTCTCTTTTGGAAGGGTTTATTTCAATGATTCTCATGGAATAAAAAATAAAAATCAATAGCCCTGAGGTTTTCGTTGTTAAATATAAAATAAATCTTATATACAGTATATGTCATTATTTTACTGTAGAGGAAAATGTGTTTTTCTTTCACACTAGGTCATATTAAAACATTCTATTTTTATTTTCCACTTCTTATAAAATTTCTGGGCAAATCCTCATTATCGAAATGTGACTCGAACACATTTTCTGGTCTTTGAATTAGGGGAAAACATAACAAAAAAATGAATAAATACAACTACAAGTGCAAGTATATGTCAAACGTTTCATCAAATGTTTTTTTTTTTTGGTTATTTTAATAAATATTCATAATATTTCAAGAAAAGATCATGTCCATGAGTTGTTATTTTCATACCGCAATATATTTGAGAACTGTATTGAAAAGCTATAGGAATTCGAATATAAGTTTAAACTACCCACAATGCATCTGTACTAACAGAAGATCCAAACTGGCTACAAGGTGAGTCAACCTTATTTCATCATGTATTATTTCCTGTAAAATTTTAGGATTTATCTCATAACTGCATGAACACGACAAGACTGATTCTCATTACCGAAATTAGTCCGCATTTCATAATGAAAATATATATATTTTTAACACTACATTTCTTTGGTAATAGGGTATTATTTTTGTTAATCTCACAAAGGTTATTATTTAGCTAGGTCATAATAGCTAATGCTACAGTTAGCATTATTGTGCTGAGTTATCGCATCACCACAATGCACTTTCTCATTACCGCAATAGTTTGACGTTTTGTGTGAATTATCCACTTACTTACTTTTTTTCAATGTTAACTTTGCTTCTATCTCTATGAACAAAGCCGGAGGATGGTTATGTTCTATAGACAAATACTGAGAACTTGTAATGTTTTTTATTCATTTTATGTAGCCCATGAAAGATGTCTGGCCCATAGATGTCCCAGTCTGACGTTCGTTTCCTTGACATGTATTTTCAGTTGTTAATAACTCATGGACAAAAAAATAATACAAATACAGTAAAAAAGAAAAAAAAATGAGCCATGAATATATTTTGTGAAAATTAATGGCATTAAAAAGCATTCAATTCTATGTCCAGAGACATTCAATTCAATTCATTTTTATTTGTATAGCCCTATAAAACAACAAGGTTACCTCACAGGGCTTTGCAGAGCTGATTCACAGTTGCATTAAAACATTAAATACACTTGATAGAACTGCAAATCCACTTTTATTAACAATTTATTTGGAGAAAATAAACATTTAATAGGTAACTGTGATTGGAAGTATAGTGTGATGATTGACAGATAGAACCCTTGGCTATAGTTTACAGCCAGTGCATGAAGTCACATCAGATGCTTGGAATGTAATGTACTGTGAGTGTGATCAAATGGAGGCCAAAAAACCAAGGGAATACACAGTATGTCTAATACTACGGCCACACCGAATGAAAATTTTCATACAAGTCAATGGAGAGACGCGTTTTGACGCAGATTCACACGGGGCGGCACGTTGGAAGCATTCCTGGGGCACGATGGAGGAGTTTCTGTGGTGTGTTGGAGCTGCACGTTTTACCGCAAATCTGTGTAAACGCTAGAGTTATAATATTGAACTTTTTAGGCGAATTTGCGTGTTATGAAAGCCAATCAGTGTTGAGAGGCTGCCAACGTTGTGATGGTATATGACGCTCAGAACAACCCAGAAGGCGGCAGAAAGAAAAACTGAGCCTGAAATACCAGTGAAAGCGGACCTCATCCAGACGGAGTTCCTGGATGAGGTGGAGGAATTCCCTGTGCTGTGGCTCTTCTGCAGGATCAGGTGAACCCAAAAGTGACTGTCTGGCCCTCAGACGTACGGGACCTCCAGAGCAGTTACAGAGCAGTAACCCAACCGATCTGAGCCATAGTTGAGGACAGACTGAAATGGCGGGACAGATTTTGTTTATCTGTGTTTATCCAGTGTCCAGACTCGGGCGTTGTGCATTCAGAAGTGTTGGCGTTTTGTGTTCAGAGTGGCCGCGAATTATCTAGCGTCCAAACTCGGGTGTTTAGACGGCGCGAAAATTCGCCGTTTGGTGTGGCCATAGCATAATACAGCCAGAAGTTTCACTTATGGTGTATTTTCGGGTTTCATTTGGTTGGAGTTCATACTTTTTCCATGTGGGACGCCATTTCAGTATGAAGACACACGCCTGAGAGGACCTGGTCAAAAACAGTTCCCCCAAAAAAGTCCTGGAAGGACATACACCTGATATCATTTTAAATTGTGAACTACTATTAGACATGTAAATAAATGAGATTTTTTCAAAATAATAAAACAGTCTGATCAGTACTTTTAAGTGGCATTAAAGACGGTATTACATTTGATTTACTGATACTTGCAGAAACCCTGGATAAGGTTTAAGGTGGTTTTTAATGATAGGGATGAGTAAGGATAGTCCTTGCTGGAGGAACATTGTGCATCTATTTATTTATTTACTCAGAACATGCAAAGAAACAAAATTAAAGGAAATTAAGATAAAACCAGAGTAATTTTTAAATCAAATACACAGGAGTTGAAATTTTTCATTGTTGAAAAGGAGTAAAAAAAAAAAAGTATGAATTTGTAGACCGATCTGTACCTTGGTTACCTTGACAATATGGTTTTCCTTTCTTTTCTGTATTATTGTAGAAAACAAATGCCACAGCAAACAGACAATTGTGACAGCTGATTGAAAACCACTTTTTGTACACAGTACTTGACACTCACAATAGCAACACATTCAGTTCATTGTATTTAAACTGATTTGCTTAACTTGCTGCTTTAGATAAATCCTCACTGCTTTCACTCTACAAAACATCTCCTTCCCCAGTTCATTGATTTCATGTTACGTCTGCCTTAACATAATTCCCATATGTAATTGTCATTGATGCCTGCTCTGCTCTAATCTTTAGGTGGATCTTTGTGCTGCTTTCCTCGCTTTAAGCTTTTTGTTTATGCAAAAGGGAAAGAGAACAAAGTCCTACATTGGTGCCATTCTTAAGCAAAGTGAAACCAAAAGTAGTCATTTTTCAGAATTGTTTTTATTTTCTTTGTGCATGTGTGATTGGATTATTTCCTCTGGGTTGTTATGCAATACCAAATGCTTTCAGCTCTCTGGACTAAACACAAAAACAACAATTAACCTGCTCTAAATGTCACAGCTAATAAAATGTAGGTTTGCAATGCTCCTGTGTTTTACATAAGACCTTTAAATAATTTTATTGGGATTATAGTGGATAATTTGAAGGTTTGAGATGATGTGTTTGACACCTGCAAGTAATAAGGATTTATTTCACTATTTCTGTTTCCTGAAAAAAAAGTACAATTAATAGAATACTCAAGTATTATCAGCTGAAAACAACATTATACATTTGACTCCTCACAAATGCCTATTCTCTTCTGTTCTCTGGTCAGTTTTCACACCAACACCCCCTAAGCATTACATATTAAATGAAATCTTATCTTACCTCCTCTGCAAATCTTTTTCTGTTACTGTGATTAGATGTTAGCCTAGCTGCGCTATCCCTATTCATTACATGTATAGGTCTAGTTGTGCTTCATAATCAGGGGAGGCGGGGCTAAAAGGTTGTCTTTCAAATCCTCTGTTTGCAATAGGACGGTGTTACAACCAATCAGTGTAATATTTAGGATGACGTAGTTAGAGCGCCAGAAAGTTCACGGAGGAGTCCAGAGAAAGTTACAAATGACTAAACAAAATGGTGGATTATGGAGCTTAACGACTGTTGTCACTTCTGTAAAAAGAGTTTAAAGATTACTGACGTTTTCTCACATTCTTCACTCATCTTTGATAAAAGGAAATCACCACCCATTGCAGCATCACTTTGTTACGCCCACCCTCTGACTCTATACTTCACCATGATTCCTCGTCGAGTTTCTGGGATATCTTGCCAAAAGTTGAATTGAGCGTAACTAGACTACTACTGTAGCACCTTACATGTGCTGCCGCAAGGAGTCTAGCGCAGCTAGGCTAATTAGATGTAGCTGCTTATTAGAATAGTTTATATGAGCACAAAACAGGAACATTTTAAAGCCCATCTAGAGTGTAGATGAATTTAGGAGATGTGTATTACCTCTGCTAAGGTGGTTATGCTTTCACTGGGGTTTTGACCCCGCCCCCTCAAAGGAGAAGCAAGGGTATTTTTTTTGGTTAGTTTTTTTTTTTGTCTGCAACTTTACACAGAAAAACTACTGAACCAATTTCCGTGAAGTGCTAAGGAAAGGAGCGAAGTCATCCAGAAAAGATCTCATCAAATTTTGGTGAATACAGGTCAAAGGTCAAGGTCACCAAAATGGGTTTTAGCAATGATCAGAGGTAGGCAAATCAGGTAAAACGTTAGCGAGGGCTGGGGTTTGTTACGCCTGACACCACTTGTTTTTCTTTGTCTATTCGCAAGATAACTCAAAAAGTTTGGAATGTACTTTGATGAAATTTTCTGGAAATGTTAATACTGACACAAGGAACAAATTCTTACATTGTCATAGTGGGGGGAGCATTTGTGCTCTCTGAGTACCTCTCTATAGTTGTCCATGTAAACATCTCATCTCATTTAGATGCATAGAGGTATCAAATTTCACATTTTGAGCAATTCATTTTTTATTTATTATTAATCCTCTTTGTGCAGCATTCCACATAAGGCCTTCACCAAAGTGTTGTCTGTCTTGTGTCCAGCGTCCTTATCTGTCCCCAACTCCAGTCCTCATCCTTCATTTCTTTTTTGACAGATCTTCTCCAGGTTTTGTTGAGCCCACCTCATTTCCTTTTTTCCCGGTGTCCATCTCATTACAACCCTTGGTATAGACGACCAATCTAGCGCCATCTTTGTCTTTTGATCTCAAGGGATAAAGGTGTTCAGTTGGTCCTCTATATACCTTCCATATGAACCATACAGGGTGCAGCCATGGTCTCGTCGACTGGAGAGTCAGCTTGTGATCGATGGGTCGGCAGTTCAATTCCCTGGTCTGGCAGAATATGTTGACTGATGTGCCCTTGAGCAAGGCACTTAACTACACCCCCCCCCCAACCCCCGTCCATCTGCTCCCTGGGCACCTGATATGGCCAGCCCACTGCTCCAAGTCTGCAATGTGTGATGCATAATCTAGTGATGGGTTAAAGGCAGAGGACAAATTTCAGTGTAGTGCATGTTAATGTGCACTAAAAAAAAAATTCATTCTATTCTAACCATAGACTGTATTTGAAACATTTTCCAAAAATATGAGTTAGAAAACTACAAGGTACATTTTTAGATTAGGTTTTAACTCTCATTTCCGCTGCACTCTTTACCCATAATACATTAAAACTGAAAGAGGAGAGGTGTTTATCAGAGTAAAGCAGTGATCATTCATTAACTGAAGCCAAACCTTCACAAACCACCGCCTTCTCTTTCTCTTTGTCGTCTCTTGTCACTAAAACTCCATCAGATAATTTCACCTCACTGTTCCTCAGCAGCATTATCTCTGTTTGCATCGCTTCCTCATCGCTCCTGTCCTCTTTCTAAACTCAACACCCTAGGGATGCACCTCTCCTCAGGTTACAAATCCCCCTCCTACCCCCATCTCTCCATCTACCACCACTACAACTCCAACCATTCACACCAGCAGCTGCCTATTAGCCTCCTGAAAGCACTTCTGCTTTACAGAAACCCACAAGGTGACAGTTTGTTGAAAGGAAATGCAATCTTTCTCCGCATTCTTCCATCAGCTTCAGACACACATTAAAGGGACGTTATTAAACTGGAGTCCAAAGCTGTGGCTTCACTGCTCCTTTATAGCGATATGATGGATACTGGAAAGAGATATCGGCTTTTCACTCTAAAAAGTAAAAGCTGAGGCTGTCTGAACTGTTGTCCATTTGAAGAAACAACAGTGGAAGTCAAGAAATGAGGTCATATCCATGCTTCTTGCTCCTAGGGACTGGACTACCAATCACTGCACTACAGCCACAGTAACTTTATATCCACAGGCAGTGGACAATATTCTCATTCCATGCATTTGTAAGGAGAACACTCAATAGGAAGCGAATTCATAGAACTCTCTTTCATCTCGAGACCACCATTTCAGTAGCATTATTCAGAGGATGTCAGAAGAACATGCTCTTTTTGTCTATTACATTCCATGTTAGGGCATACTATTGATCTGAATAATGTAAAAGTACAATGAAACGCTAGTGTGAATGTCACTATGAGCAAATACACTGCAAAAATAGTGTAAAAGAAAAGTGTATTTTTCTAATTTCGATACAAAATATTTGATCACACTTAAAGTCATAATCAGCAGAGGAGTAATTTCTATGTGAAATATAATAATGCATCTTAATCCTTATGATTGTTATATTAATTAATTTATTTTCCATTGTTGGTAATGGCAGTAAAGGGTAACAACACTTCCTGTCAGTTTGATGGCAAACAGTCTACTATAGTCAAACTGACTAGATACAGGGTGCTTGTTCTTTATCCAAATAAAAATTCCAGACTTTTCCCAGACATTTTCAAAACTACACACACACACACACACACACACACCAGACCTTGATTTTATATACTTTTATGCTTGTTTCCACTCTGGTAGGAAGCCTCACAGCCTGTCCTTTTATATTCTTCCTCATTCTCTGATAGCACCCCATTCTACATCCATTTTTCTGGACAATTCGCCACTCCTGAATATTGCATCCTGAATTAATAACTCTTAAACTCAAATATGTGACCCATCTGTTGATTTATCTATCAAGCAAGGACTGAAGAACTGGATCATTGTGTTTTATTTTGTGAAGGTTTGCAGAACTGACTTTGTGAAATCAAACTTGCGGAACTATCCTTGACTGCATAGTGATTTATTTGGTACCAATGTTGTAAATTAGGTTGCATTTTTAACTGGATTAATCATAGGGTTGCTGTTAATTTTGATTGCTCATGATTAAATGGCATTCATTTTTAATCTATATTAATCATGTTTCATTCTGCTTGATGCAACACACTCAAGGACGGGAAAATATATGCACTTAATGTGTTTGGCAGAAGTTGGGTGATGCGTTAGCTGAAGTACTAGCAGAATCCCAGACTAACATATGCTTCGCTTTAATGAGGTATTTTAATCGGGAAGTGCTTCAGGGAAAAGAAAACTCCTTCCTACAGAGTGTGTCTAATAGTTTATGTCAGTCGACTGTTCTGTCTTGGGTTTTTTTTGTCCTCGTATTTCCATCCAGAGAACAATATATTGTTTAGTATCTTCCATCTTTATGGGTTGGTTCTGCTTCCTGTTACTACTGGATCAACTGACCATTTGTTCATGTGTGTTAACATTAACTCTACTTGGACAAACTGAGACAAATGCTTTGCCAGAGATGTTCAGAGTCAGTCTGTGCTGCAGACACTAAACATTTTAATCTGATTAATGATGATAATTCATTAATTTGCATTAATGTATGAATTTGGACATGGGTAAATATTTGGATTTTTGTTTTAATTTAGTTTTTGTACGCTTAATTAATTTAATATATATTCACTTAAACTTCAATTACTGTTTGTCTGCTGTTATTTACTGACCCTAACTCTCCAGTCGATGTACTAGCTACTGCATTATTCTATTTCAATTGCTGTGTTTACATTATGACTTTGAATTCCAAATTATTTATTCAGAATAAAATTATTCAGAATTAAAGCTATTTCTTTTGTGTTTACATGGACATGTTCATTCTGAATAAAGGTTTACATGGGAACGGGTGTATTCATCACGTCATCGCTACGGGACCAGGAACATGTGTAGAACGACAGGAATAATGTTAAAGCAGAATTAACTGTTTATTCAGAATTAAGAGCAGAATAAACCAGTGACTTTATTCTGAATTAAGTAAAATTCCGAATTATCATTTTCAACTGGATATATATATATATATATATATATATATATATATATATATATATATATATATATATATATATATATATATTCTTCCTATTTAGTCATAATGGGTGAAATATGTGCAAGGGGGGTGTCTGATTTGATTCGACAATAACAATAACAATAAGAGCCAAACTGTGCAGTTACAACCAACAGCTTATTCCATATCAAATGTTAAATACCTGCCTGACATTAAATCTACAAATTGTTGTTTCTCCTATACCATATAAATTAAAGTGCATTTTATGTGTCTGTGCTTGTGTAAGAAGCAAAAACGAGGCACGGATGTGAGTGGATTATATTGTCATTCTCAGGCTGCCTTCACAGGAGGTGGTTGTTTGTAGTTTTGTTCAGGTCTGTCTGAGCTTCTGTGGAGCTCTGTACTCCAAGGACTATGGAGAAGCACAACATACATACAGTATATATAGAGCCAGCAGAGAAACACATTTGGACAGGCCTGTAAAAAACAGATAGGACTGTTGCTGACTTGTCGAGGCTGTCTGCCAAAGCACATGACAGCAGCCAGCATACAGAGCAAACAGATATGTTTATATTATGGAGCAGGTACAGCCTGAAACACAGACGAAAATGTGATATTCCACATAACCCTTTTATGCATAATGGTCCCTACAGTAGACAGCTATCCAAACATGTTCTCTTGTATATTCATTCATTTTGTTGTTTTAGTTCAATATCAGCTCAAACTTTAGGTACCCATGCATCATCTCATACCCTGTAATTGATGCCAATGCTATACATTTACTGTACTTGATAATTCTCTAGTAACATGTTTGAGTGTAATTCCTTGTTCTTTTTATTTGACAATAATTAGCAAATAAAAAGTTATATACAGTGTATGTGTGTGTGTGTGTATATATATATATATATATATATATATATATATATATATATATATATATATATATATATATATATATATATATATGAAGTGGGTAATGATTAGTATTGTTAAAATGTCTGATCTAATTAAAAAGTGTGATTTTTGATTTGGCAGCGCTAATTTAAATGGATAATTTCTCTGTGTAACACAAGTGGACATAATGAGTAACACACAAATCTGTGTATCATTCGTTCATTCATTTTTCAAAATAAAACCAAAAATAAGGCAATGAAAAAACAACTACACTGTACATTTTGCAGTGTTAATTTGGAGACAATGGGACCAAATACACTCTAGAAGAAGTTAAATAAACTCTCTAAGTGTTGATTTAACACTGCAAAATTTACTGTGTAGTTTCTTCATTATTTGTTTCCAAAACCAAACTGAAAAAACAGATAATGGTTTCTTTTTATTATTCATTATTATTATTATTATTCATTATTCGTTTTTGTGTTTAAATGAATAATGGATAAAATACATAACAGCCGTTTCCTGTTTTATCCAATTTTGACCTGAGGCAAGTTGAGTTAACCAGAAATGTTTCTGAACAACCCAAAAACGCATGGTCATCGGACTTGAAGATCATTATGGAATGAGCTTTTTGACGATGGAAAAACACATACTGAGATTTCTAAAGTGCTGCGGCAGTTAGATATTCAGAGATCCTTGGAAATGTCAGTGAGAAGATTCTGTGCTCGACAAAAAAGACATATGTCAGATGCAGAACCTGTCATCAATACATAAGGTAAGTATAAGCTGTACGAAATAGGCAAGATATACATATACAAATGTCATATGAATAATTTTTGTGTGTTATTATAAAAAGAACATACCCAGAATATGACACCAATTTTCTCCATGGTCATATCGTCAGGTCTTAGGGTGACACTGTTAGTTTCCTCAAACAGGACGTAGATTTACATCTTTCTCACTGGGAAACGGTCATTATCCATTTTTTTCTATTATTCATTTAAACACAAAAAGGAAAAGTGAAAAACTGCATCATTATCTGTTTTTTTCATTGTCTTATTTTGGTTTTATTTTGAAAATCAAATGAACGAATGGATACACGGATTCACACAAAACCTGGAATGAGACTGAGATTCGTGAAAATCCAGAATGGTAAATGATCTTAACACAGTGTCTTTATTTATAGCAGTATGAGACCATTTACAGTCAGATGAAATACACTAACATCTAGGTGGGGTTTCCTGTCCCAGTTTTGGTCCTATTTTTGGCCCAAATATTTGATCAAAAATTAATTACTTTTGGGATGGCTCAGAGCAAAACTATATATTATTTGCATTTATCTGAGGTCATTAGGTACATCTTGGGGGAAATATGTCTACAGTTGTCTTTTATTATTGGGTCTAAAAAGGTGGAAAAGCACCAGATACCAAAATAAACCCAGTTTTACAGAAGCACTAATTTATAAACAAGTAATATAGAAGAGCACCTTTTTACAAAAACAGTAGAATATTGACGTAAATATACAATGATTGTCTACAAGGGGCCAAAACTGGTAAACTATTAAAGTTGTTGCCATTACAATTGTGTCCATAGTCCAGGGGTGTCAAAGTCGTGTTAGTTCAGGGGCCACATTCAGCTGAATTTGATCTGAAGTGGGCCGAACATTTCAAATAATAATACATAAATAACCTCAATTTGAATTTTTCTCTATTTTTTTAGAGTGAAAAAAGGAGAATTGAACAATGAAAAGTGACAAATTATATTTTCGAACAATGTGAATAACATGAACAAAGTGAAAGAATAAGCAGAATTTTAACTATATTATGCTTTTGTTTATCATTTGTACATTTTCATTATAATTTACAGATCTCAATGGGTCGACAAATACACAAAATACTTGATATCAGGCAGAATATTGTTCTAATTGCACTCACTTCTCTTTTTTTTTTCAGATCATAAACATTTTGACCAAATTATACTGTCGTGTAAATATCTGAAAATATCAACATTTATAAAGAGAAAATGTTGGCATTGTGAGTATTTATGGATTATTATGATCATATTTTGCTGGTCTGATCCACTTCAGATTGCATTGGTGTGACTGTGGAACCTGAACTAAAATGATTGTTCATATATTAATAACTATTTTTGCATTTCACAAATTTATCCCAAGGGCTAGACTGGACCCTTGGGTGGGCAAGATTTGGCCCCCGGGCCTTATGTTTGACACCTGTGCCATAATCTGTTATGAATCATTGAAGATATCTCTGCACCTTCAACAAGACCAGACGTGCAATACCTTCCACCTCCTTTAATACTTTTCCACCTTCTGGAAAAGCCTCTAAAATAAGGAGTTGGTGCCAAAGTGTATCATATGAAAGATGCAGTCCACTGAGATGTCTCATACAAAAATAGACATTATTGACTGTTTTTTTTTATACCAGAAACTGTGACTTTATTATCTTTTTAATTGACAAATATATGTGTAAATAGTAGACCAGATTATTTTTTGTCTCTTGCCATTGAAGTGCAGTCCCATGTGGCTTAACAGAAGGGGTGGTAGTTTGGCTCTCTAGAGCATAAAGACACAAATACTATTGATATTAATGTAAATGGAGAATAAACATATAAACAGCCACTTGGCCAAACTCATTAACCTTTTTAACCTTAAGCTTTTGGGGGTATAAAGTTAATGGCATTGTTATTAATATACACTGAATATAAAGGCTGCGCTGTTTTTGACAGGCTTAAGTCGGTGATGTAAAACATTTTCTATATATGAACACTGTAAAAAAATTACTGTAGAATTAACAGCAGAAAATAGTAAAATTGCAAAATAACAAAAAGGAACTGAAAACACAACACAAAGATGTTTGTGTTAATGATTAAATGAAATATAGCTGTATTTTTACAGTCACAGTATGTGAACAAAACCACTTTTATTAGTAGAAATGATGGATTTCTGTTGTTATGAAGAAATAAAAATGTAAATTGAAAAACAATGTAGTGTCGTTTAAATGTTAAAACGAGAAAAGCACTCTACCAACGCAGACCTTCCCCCTCCGAATGAAGAAAGGTCCGCCAAGGAGGTTATGTTTTTTGCCGGAGTTTGTCTGTCTGTTATTTAGCAAGATAATTAACAAAAAGTTATGGACGGATCTTGATGAAAATGTCATGATGTGTTGGGGATGTCACAAGGAAGAAATTATACAATTTTCATGATGATCCAGAAGAGATCTTGAATTTTGGATCACTTTGAAATTTTACATTGCAGTAAATGAAGAATACATTTCAAAGTGTGTTTACTTGGTCTTCTGATGTTACATGGACCAAAGAGAAAATGAGTGAAACTGGCTATACTGTAAAATAGACATCAATTAACTATACAAAAAAATTATAAAATAGTTCGGAATTAAAAAAGCATTTTGTAAACGTAGCCTTTTGAAGGATTAGGCCTATTTTATTGAAGGAGCAAAACTGAAACCAGCTGACCAGTCCCCCCCCCCCCCCCCCCATTAAACTAAGACATCAATTTCAATTAAATTTTACTAATAGAGCCCCAAATTACAGTGAGGTCATCTCATAGGGCTTTACAAAGTTGATTAGAAGAAACAAACAATTACAGAAATAGACTAGAAAAGCGCAGACCTCCGCCAAGGTAGACAACCCCCCCCCCCCCCCCCCCCCTCCTCCTCCTCCCAGATCACCACCAAAATGGAATCATTTCCAGATCTCCCCATTACCAACCTACCCTGTAAATTTCATCCAAACCCGTCCATAACTTTTTGTGTTATGTTGGTAACTAACAGACAAACAAACTCCGGCAAAAACACAATATGTAATAATGGGTATTTAATGGGGACTAATGTCACAGGCGTCCTCTGTCCTTAGAGCCTCCTTCTTGGCAAGGAAAACCTCCAAAAGGACTTTCACAGGAAACAGACATTGTGTTGTTATTTTTGGTTACAATGGTAAGGATCAATACTTTCTGGGTTTGCTATTGCACTCTAAGCTTTGTGTTCCATGAAAATCCACAATGTTTAAAAAAAAAAAAAAAAAAAAAGGTGACAGCATTTTTTTTTTTTTTTTTATGGGAAAACAGCAGTTAGATTTTGTAGCTTTGGGGATACAATAGAACTTAGATGTTGAAGTTGTTTCCTGTTCGTGGATCCTTTTCCGAACCTTTGTTGCAGTTGGAGATGTTATTTTACCCCCCACCCCCCCCACCCTCGACAGTAGTGACTCAGAGGGAAATCAATCTTGAGTTTGACCAGGTGGGTTTTATGCTTGATTACACTACAGAAACCAAAAACATCACATCTTGTGAACACTGAAACTCAATACTGAGTCCTTAACTGTGGCTTCAGTAGCTTTGATGGTTGTCTGTTGGGTAAGTGGAAGACCAGGGACTTTCTACTGTCAGAACAAATCAGCAGCTGTTAACTTGTAAGTACAGGTATGAGCCGCAATGCACATATTCACTCTATATAGCGGGCTTGAGCTAACTTTGGCAGGTCCAGGGTTCATCCAGTTAGAAGTGGAAGGCTGGCTGTCACTGTTGACCACCTGCTGCCTCTTTGAGCTGACCTGACGTCTGCCACCGACAGATGACGAGGAAGAGCCGACGAGGCTGGAGGGCTCTCAGAAAACATAGAAAGACTCCAGAAGAAAGGGGAGACTGTCTGAGACCGCTGGTCTTGACAAGGCTTTCATTCAGCAGCATCTGGCCCATCACTGCTGTCTGTGTGGAGCCCAGCTCAATAGGCCGACACATTCAAGAGACACTCACCCAAGAAAACAAGCAATTGCTTTATGATTTAGTCAATGACCTTGTTCAAACAGCGCAGACGCTTTGTGAGTTCATTCAGTTTAAAGAGAACGACATGGTTACAAGATTGTGCTAATGACAGTAAAGCCTCCAGGGTGAAAAGCCAACTATTATCAAAATTTGGAATTAATGATTACATGGGGCACATTTTAGGGTTGAAAAATGCTTATTCCTAAAATGTCTGCTTTAAGTTCGAGGTCGATACTTTACATTTCGATACCAGAGGTTGAAATACATTTTTGTCATATTGCAAGTTGTCAAAATTTTCTTCTGAAAATACGTATACCAAAGCCTCCACTCTACGACGTCCTTCTCAACTTAATTATTCCTATATTGACACTGTATATAGCTTTGTAACCCATTGCATTAACAATTCAATTAAATGACATTTATAAAGCCCCAAATTACATCAAAGTCATCTCACAGGACTTTACAGAAACACAATCAACTCCAGAAATGGATAAAAAGTCCCAAGCATCCCTTGTCCTTAGACCCTCCTTCTCAGCAAGAAAACCCAGTGGGAAAAATAAGACATCTTGAGCAGAACCACACTAAAGGAGAGATCCACTCCCATGGACGTACAGGCTATAGATCAACATCCATTTCAGAAGAATAGCAGAATTCTTTATTCCCTCACTGTACTTTCAGATCCTTCTCTGAATAAAACATTAATTACTTGTTACATGTCATTATGTCACTATGTCACACAAAACATATATTCATGGAGCTTGGTATATTTTGGAGTATCTTGACTTTTGGGAGATGCATAGTGGAAACAAGTGAACACTGCCGAGGTACTTGAATTGAAAAATGAAGACTGACCTTATTTGGTTGCTGTCATCTTTTGTCGCATGGTCGGTATTCTATAAATATTGACCCCGTATGGCCTTATATGGACATGTACTCTCAGCTGGAAATTGCTGCCAGATATGTGTTGCAAGTTTGCCAAATTATGAATCATTTAATCCCAAATTTGATTTATTTATTACATTTTTCTTCTGCAATCTAGAAATTATTTCTCCAAATTTTAGATGGATATTTCAAACACTGGATGCATATGGTGCATAACTGCCCTGAGGACCATAAACAACATGACAAAACCATATCAGATTCTGTAACATGGAAATTAGATTTGTTTGTTTCTTTCATTTTTAACACGTATTGCTTAACATTGATGCTATGACAAAGATAAGGTCTTTTTTTTTCCATCCTGCTTTGTGTTCCCTTGAACTTTACATCTGTACAAACTGAATGCCACCTTCACTGTCTCTACTGTCTTTGATAAAATACGACAAAACTGCAGTAATCAGAAATAACAGGATAGATTTAAAATTACATCAAGCCTCAATAAAATAAAAATAATAACGGTGTTCATCATTTGGAGTCAATACATTTTCGTAGAAAGAAGAGTAACTTGGGTTATTGGTAATATATATGTGTATATATATATACCTTATAAATAATAACAATAATAATGGATTAGATTTCTATAGCGCTTTGCAAGACACAAAAAGTGCTTTACATTATTGATCCTTTACTCATTCACTTTCACATTGTCACTCTGGTGGTGGTAAACTACATTTGTTGCTACAGCTGCAAACTCACAGAAGCATGGCTGCCAATTCGCAACACCAAAGATTCACACACATTCATACACTAGTGCAAGTGGCGCTGGAGGCAAGGAGGGTGAAGTGTCTTGCCCAAGGACACAACGGACACATTAGTACAGGATTCGAACTGTCAACCCTTTGGTGATTGGACGACCCCCTCTACTTCCTGAGCTATGGCTGTCCCTAAATAATAAACAAGATAAAGTGCTTTGGGTGCCTTGAAAAGCACTGTAAAAATATAATTAATTATTATTATTAGAAACATTTGCTCCAAAGTTATATATATATATATATATATATATATATATATATATATATATAATGAGTTATAATATATTTTAAATGTACAGTAAATGACATGACCTTTGTGGCTCTAGTTTAAACAAGTAAATATACCTTTGACACAATAATTAAGGTAAAGTAGCTTCTTTGGGTGTCTTGAAAAGTGCTATAAAAATCTAATGCATTATGAGTATTGCAGTTATATTTTCTCCCTCTGTACATTATGAGTGAGATAATTCTGTTATTCAATGATTCAATACAGACTGTAGGAAGCTGAAACAGAAAGCCCTACACTGAAAATATATAAAACATATCTTTCACAGCAATGTTAACAAATAAATCAGAAAAAGCACCAGAAATGCAATGGTATGACATCAGCTATAGTCTTAAATTATTGTTGCACAACATGCAGAAAACTAACCCTACAAGACTATTGTCTCTAATGAAAGGATTTAAACAGTTTTTTTTTTTTTTTTTTTTTTTTTTTTTTAGAAATGCTTCAACAGAAACCACGTGTGAAAATCCTCCATCCTGTTCATAGAGCTTTCATTTTCTAACCTCTAAGACGGACACATTTCACTGGTCTACAAGTCAAATGCTTCCAGAATAAAACTAATGAAATTTTACCATGTGTGTGTGTTACTGATAAAGAAAAGTCAAGTCTTAAATGCTGGTTGGCTCAAGTTTTCAAGAAAAGTCTGGGGTCCAAATGTGAAATTCTTCAAATTAACAAGAGAATAGGTTTTAGTCCAAAGGAATATTAGTCTCTGATCTACTTCAAAACACTGTCTGCACATTATGATCCATTCACTTTACAGGTTCTTTCTCGTGGAATATTTACTAATCCATTATATACATGTATATAAACCACCATATATGTGGACTAACACACCAACATATATATTAAAAACACGAGCTAACCAGCACATT
This sequence comes from Siphamia tubifer, assembly GCA_020466265.1. Lineage (NCBI taxonomy): Eukaryota > Metazoa > Chordata > Actinopteri > Kurtiformes > Apogonidae > Siphamia > Siphamia tubifer. The sequence continues at coordinate 34,248,336 of CM035793.1, forward strand.
TGTCATTTGTTTTCTGATTCATCTTATTAAAGTATGTAAGATTTAACACATTTAATGTCTGAAGCAGATACTTCATTAAAAAAACTAAAAGTTGTATAACAGTGTGTATTCTTAATCCATACTTGTGTCTTCTGCCGTGCACATGGTCTTGTCTAGTCCACATACCAAACAATGTTTCCTCAGGAGCTACATTATAGCTGAAGCTGTTATAATCCATTGTAAACTGTCAGGGACAATCGCCGTCTTTGCTGCCAGATATGTCAGGTGTAATAAGGCCAAGAACCAGGAGCGGGAAGAAGAATGTACTAACAAGTAGGAAAGGATCCCCACACATTGATTATTGTCCAACATAAAGCTTTTATTGGAGGAGCAGAGGGCAACAGCTTGGCCACCGTCCTTAAAAAAATCAATAAGCAGCAGCAGAGAGAGCCATTAACATAAGACTAGAAACACATCAAACAGAAAGCCAGAGGTTAGAATGATCCACGTAACTGTAAAGTCTTCTTAATAATACCTGTCCCATTTGGTTAATATAAGATACAGTGAAGAGAAAGAGTCTTTTTATTACCCTGTTCACTGAACCAAATATGATGCACTGTGTGTTTTATTCCTTATGGTTCTAGTAGAACCTGGTACAACATCTACTATTACTGTATATTATTTTCTCAGTACCTTCGGTTAGATATGGCACTGCAATTAAACGTCTTATTCACAGTCAATCATTAAACTCAATTGTAATGTATTGGGTTTTTTTTCCCACATTGTCATTTTGGATGATGGTAGCTCAGTGTTTTTCAACCTTGGGGTCGTAATCCAATGCGGGGACGTCTGGGACCTGTACCCCCATCAAAAGTTCCTTGTAACTCTCTAAATACATTGGAGGATTCCAAAATAAAACGATAAATCAGTTAAAACCCCACTAACTCAAAACATTTCCAAGATATGGACCCTCAAAATGTAAAAAAAAAAGTATCGCACTTTAAAAAATACGTTTTTTAAGGGTTAATATCTATAAAATAGTACCCCCCCCTCCCCTAGCCAGTAGGGACCAGACCTCAGTTCTCTATATTACACACATGAAGGTACAGTTTGTAATTTTACACAAAGGGGACAGTCCATAATGTTTCACATATACTGGTACAGCCCGTACTCATATCTCAGTAGAGTTGTGATTGCCTGGTTGCCAAGGTTACGTACCCCCAAATGGCAAAGAGGAAGTAACAAGAATGCATGCCCTGTGTAGAGCATCCGGGGAGATACACTCAACTATTGTTTTACACAAAAGTGTGGTGAGCAAAATACTGACTGTGTTGCATGTAAGGTGAAATAGGAGACAGAGTTTAAATGTTTTTGTTTTTTTTGCAGCTATGATCCCATTAATGGAAACTGGCAGGACAGTCTTCATAGCTTGCCAACTATCGACATGTCTAGTGTTGTTTATCTCAGCCTGTTTAAATCTCAGTATTAGTCTTGTTTTTGTGCCAAACTCTCATTTCAGTCTTTATTACTTTTAGTCACATTCATAATTTTTTTCCATTGAGTTGGTGTTTTTGTCGACTAAAACTTCGTCATATTTTAGTCAGACTAATACATGACTATTTTCATTTAATTTTGAGTAAACGAAACAATATTTTGTTTTAATCAATGACAATTTTATTTGAGTCTTTTCTTTTTTTTAGCCATGCAATTCTATTTAACCTGGTCAATATAGTTCAGACAAAGCACACATTTTATTTTGTTAACCCATCAACTCCTGAGGACTTCAGCAATTCCACTGTAAAAAAAATAAAATAAGCAACAAAATTAACAAAACTGCCAAAGTGGTCAGTAAAATGAACATTAAACTAACAAAATAATATGTAACATGAACAAAGTAAGACACTAACAGAACACAATTGAAGAAAAGTAATAAAACAAATAAACAAAATGTAGAAAAAAATTTACAAAAATAAGCAACATCAACAGAAACTAATAAATATTCATCAAATAACAAATGACACAAAAAATGACAAAAAAACAAGCAAGAAAATCCCAAAATGAAGTACAAAAAAAAAGAGGAATAAATGACTAGTGTTGTAATTTGGCTTCAGTAGTTTTAGTTTGGGCATTTTCTTTTTCTAAATCATTTGCTTTTTGACACTTGTACAAAATTATCAGTAAAATAACACTAAAAAAAACTTTAATTATTCAGAATTTTTAAACTAAACCATTCATTCATGTCATCCCCATTTTGCACAGGTTAACACAGTTGCTGTGTGGACAGAGCCTAATCATTAACAGCTCATCAGATCTGTCCAGAATTATCAAAACAGAAAAAGGAATTATTTGAATTTCCAGAATCCTAGATAGGAATTTAAATATATCATCCCAGTATTTTTTATAGCACAGTGGTGATATTTCTGGGAATATTTTATGCAACTTGGCCTTGAAGTAATATAATCCATGTAAAATTTTAAATTATATCAAACAATGTCAGGTGTTAATAGAACATTCATGGATGTATTTAAGTCACTCTTCCTACACAAATTGAAATATTGGAATTTATCCTTTAAAGTGTTTGTTTTAGGTAAGCCTATGATCGGCGATGTGTCGTATAGTTGAGAAATTATGGAGTATGATCTAGCAAACATACTTGGTGTTGTCAAAGTTAGGTGTCAAAGTGTGTTTTGACATAATTCCTAATCTGGAGATATATGACAAAATTATTCTTCTGTACTTTAAATGTCTCCTGTAGTTGTTGGTGTCCCCAATGCTTCCTGTCCCCCAGCTCCGTCCACACACTGAATGTTCCATCCAAGGTAGGTGTGTGTGTGTGTGTGTGTGTGTGTGTGGAGGGGGGGGGGTAGGATTGGCGGATATTGGCAACAAAGAGGACAGCGCACTGAGGTTGAAATGTTTTTCCAGTTGTTTCCATATCCTGATAGTGTCATAAATGATAGGGTTATTCCTGCAGCATGCTCTGTTGATCTTCACAGGTGTTAATATGACTGCTCTTATTGAATATGGTAGACAGACGTCATGCTCCATCTCCAGCCCATTAAAGGGTGAAGGGTGCGATGGAACGTAACACAGCAGCCCAGTGATATTGCTTGTAGTTGGGTAGTGCTAAACGTCTTGTACATTTATGTTTACAGAGGTGGTCTGTTTTAATTCTGTGTGTTTTATCATTCTATATAAAAGGAAGAATAATGGAGTCCAGTTGCTTAAAGAAAGATTTAGAGTAGGTTCTGAAAAAGGTAAATTATCTGAGGGAAAAAAAAGATCATTTTAATGACATTGACTTTTCCCAACATGGAAATTGGTAGTGTCCCTCGAAACGGAATGTTGTGCTCTAGTTTATTTAGCAAGGCTGGGAAGTTGGCCTAATAAAGGACATGGTACTTTTTAGTGATGGTCACTCTTACTGTATGTAAGTGGTCAGTACTCCTGGAACTGCATATTAAGGAATAACTGTGATCATTTCAACAGTTACAGTTTTCAGACAGTTTGAAACCTGTGACTGTGACAAAAGACCCGTATTCTGCTCTACAAAGCAAAAAGGAAGTAATTAAATTTTTTGGTGAAAATGATTTATTGTTTTTTTTTTGCAACATTCAAATCAATCTTTGTCATATAATAAAGTATCTCATCTCAAATGGAGAAAATTGGTGGGTGTTTATACAGCAAAAAGTGCTAGTAAAGCAAAACAAAAAAGCAATAAACACCATAATGGTGTTCTTACCAATGTCCAATTAGGACCCTACCCCAATAGTTTACAGTGAATCACTGTATTAGACTGAAACAGATAATGCAATTACCGTATTTTCCGCACTTTCAATGAATGTTTTTTTTTAGGAAGGTTTTTCATATGTAAGGTGCATGAAGTGAAATAAAAACAATTATGAGACAAAAAGTGCAAATTATGAGATAAAAAAAAAACTAAATTATGAGATAAAAAAATCAAAATTATGAGATAAAAAGTCAAAATTATTAGATAAAAATCCAAAATTATGTGATAAAAATCCAAAATTATGTATCTATAAGGCACATTGTGTTTTTTTTTGTAGAACTAGTTAATAAGCAGTAACAATACTACCACATGTCCAATAATCTACCTACAACTACTGGGGCTGAACAACAGGTCAATTTTCTCAGTTTGGTGTCTGTGCAGTGACTGCCTTTTTACTTTGTAAGGCAGAATAGGTAATTATTCAATGACATGTTACCTGTACGTATTGTTACATGTGAATAAATGTTTATCAGTGAGTGTCATAATCAGTTTCTTCTCAATAATAGATGACAGTGTTGACATCACAAACCCCGCCCCACCTTTTTACTTCCAACTGGTTTGTGAGAGAGTAGAGATGTTGATGATCCCAGGGGAAGAAACACTTTGCACAAAGATGTTGAGTGTTTGCAAATGTGACAAAGTGACTCACAATTTACTTAGCAATATTTAGACTGAACCTTCAGTATTTTCAAAGCATTTTTATTACCTTCACCCTCCAAGACCTAAACAGCCGTCAGCGACCAAAAGCATCTACTGAATGAAAACATGTAAGAACTTTTGAACTACTAGTCCTATCAATTATTCATTCAGTTGAAATTCAGTTTCTCAGCTTGTCAGCAGTGTCAGATCTGTCCTATGGATGTTCAGAGGCTTCTTCGTGAATGCACAAATATTTTCTTGATGATATAACCCATGTGGTTTGAAAAATATCTGAATATAGACACTTGTTTTTCATATTAAATCAATGACATATTTTGCTGAAAAAGGAGATTTTTCTTCCGTTTTTATTTAAGTACCTTTTAAACTAGAGTAAGCTTTATATGAAAATATACGGTGGCCGACAAGGACAAATGCACACATCGACAACACTCTACAAACACAAACACATTAAATAAATGCAACACAAGTGAAGATGCAAGAGAAAAATACTGCAATAACAGAAACGAAGCAGAAGGAAAAACGTACAAAACCCCCAAAACAAATGTCAAAGAAAAATGCTGCAAATACCAAAACACGCAAACTCCCAAAACAACTGCGAGAGAGAAGCGCTGCAAATTCACTCCACAACAAAACGGAAGTTCACCAAAATAAATGAAAGAAGAAGAAGATGGTGGATGAAGATGAAGTTCATTAATTTAGGAGATTAGCGTGAAAATGGTTCGTTTCCCTTCGTCTTTTGTTAACACTTGACCAAAATCTGCTATAATATAATAGAAGAGCAGAGAGGTGCGGTTCTAAAATTAGCTACATACCTCTGCTACTAGCAGAGGTATGCTACTAGCTCTAGTAACTAGCTCTATTATGTAGCTCTAGTAACTACCTCTAGTAACTAGCTCAATTAACTAGCTCTAGTAACTAGCTCTAGGAACTAGCTCTATTAACTAGCTTAGTAACTAGCTCTATTAACTTGCTCTATTAACTAGCTTAGTAACTAGCTCTATTAACTTGCTCTATAAACTAGCTGTATTAACTAGCTCTAGTAACTAGGTCTCGTAACTAGCTCTATTAACTAGCACTAGTAACTAGCTCAATTAACTAGCTCTATTAACTAGCTCTATCCACAACTTTAAGATGACAAACCCAAGGATCTAAAACTGCTGAGTCACCTCTGGGCTTTCAGACTTATTTCTGGATGTCGACCCTTTTCCAGTGTGCAGGACATCCATGAGCTTCATTACATGTCAACCTCTGTTCGTAGAGGTATTTACCACCTTGGCTGCTTCATCATAAGCACTCTGCCACTCTCCCCCCTCCATCCCCTAAGTCTCCTTTTGTCCTTTACCACCCCCCCCCCTTTCATTTGAGGCTAAATTTTGCCATGTGACCATGGGGAAGGTGACCACATACAAGGACTACATACTGTATGAGACGACTGTTCAGAGCAGCAAATGCAGAAATTGAGATGTTTCTCCATAAATTTAGCCACGATAACTGGATGCATATTTTTAGTGATGGCTTATACTCTTAAAAAAAAAAAAAAACAGGGTTACTTTAAGGTCAGGCTTCAAAGTGGCATAGGTGCATTGCATGCTTTTATGAGCAAGAGGAACATTTTTCTAGTTAACTTTTGGGCATGATGGAGTCAGATCATGGCTGCCCTTTTAAATCAGATCAGAGAGCAGCCTTCGACAGCGTGACCTCCAAAAACCCTACAGTATTGAGCGGTAAGAGCATGCATAGAGAGAAGGGATGAAGTGGTAGATAGAGGGAAAAAAGAACACCAACTGAAAGCCAATGAGCTCCGTGGTATACCGCTCTGAAATCCTCTTATTGAATTTGATGTCAAGCCCTTTAAGAGTGGAGATCCTGTAAGACAAACACAGGATTAGATTGGAAACATGGCCTCGAACCCCACGCACCCAACTCCGTTCCCACCCATTTTGTCTTTCTCTTTCACTTCCTGTCACTTTTTCCATCCATATATGTGCCAAATGGAGCCTGGTTCATATATCCACCAGCTGTAAAGAAGGAAATTCTCCATGCAACAAAACAACAATCCTTTCGCCCGCTCCCATACAGCTGCCTGGGGAGCTTCAAATTGACAAGGCAGACAAATGGGAAGAGAAATGAAGGGAGAAATCAAAGGGAGATAGGAGCAGTCATATCTGTCCCCATCGTGTTCATGGGGCCGGAATCAAGTCCCTGAGGCTGTTGAGTGGCTGCTGCCCAGAGACTGAGCCCGATGCTCAAGATAGATTTGGACGAGGGAATGATGAACCAGCCACTTTGTGCTGGAATACAGCCTTATCCAAAGAAGCTTTAGCAAGTAGGTTTCAGGACATTTTATATCATTATTAAACAGCTGATGGTGTAGTTAGGTGGTACTGGTTTTTTTTTATTATTATCATTATATATATATATATATATATATATATATATATATATATATATATATATATATATATATATATATATATAGTTGAAATGCCCTGTGTATGAACTGTGCTGTACAAATAAACTTAGCTTGCCTCACTATTTTCTCTCGCTCTGTTTTTAGTTTTTGTACTATTCTATTAAGTCCTCTCATGGTCAGTATGTAGGATGTACTTATATGTGCATCCATCCACCCATGTATCCATCCACCTACCTACCTACCTATCTATTGATTATAATTACTAAAATAAAATATGCAGATAACTTTAAGAGTATTCCACAGGCAGTCTTCCAGTGATCAGCAGTATTTTGCATTACATTTACTGTTGTTTTTCCTTAGACCAGACCTCGATGAAGGTGATACTAGAATTCGTACAGTAACTATTACTGTCCTTGGTGGCTGCTTTTACATAGTGGACATGCCAAAAAATATATAGAAATGCCAAGCAGAGTTGTCAAAGTGACACCATCAGTGGAGAAGTGGCTTAAGAGTGCACTTTTTATGGGTCTAGTTCATGCTGAGGTCATGAGGGAAATAAAGCAGACTATTATTATTATATTTTCCTATAGTGTTTTCTTCCTCCTATGAAATAATTACTAATACCATCCCAATTTCTTGTTTGTTCTTTGTTGTTAACATTAATGATATTGTCATTAGGGTTGTTGGTAATATTAGTTGTATTAATGATGTTGTAGATGAGGAACAGAATAATGTTATTACTGCAATTTTTTAAAAATCATATTAGTCATAGATTTGTTTTGAATTAATTGTGATTAATTGATTAATAATTAGTTGTTCAACTGTTCTGTCTCTGGGGGGATTTTGTATGCAAATTTCCCACAAAATACAAAAAAAAAACCCACTAAGAAACCAAAAAATGAGGAGCTAAAATGAATGAAAAGTCATTCATCACAAGTAAGTGCTGAAAAATGTAAAAGTATTTTCAAAAACATCAAAAATACAGAAAAAACACCAAAAAATGTGATTAAAATATCTTTTAAAAAAAGCAGAAATATTAATATATATGGAATTTCTATGCAATTAACATGTTTATTCGACACCTTCAACAGTTTCAGTAAAACAACAGGAAATGAAACAACTGTTCCTCTTAATTGCATTAAAATTTGTAATCAGATTAATCATGATGATGGATTGATCTGAGTTAATAAATTACCTTTGACAGCCCTAGTTACAACTGATATTTATGATGACAGTGGGATTATTCATGGTTAGATTCTTTTTTATCCACATAATGCGTTTGTGTGAGCTTTGTTCTGTATTATAGTTATATTTATAGTACGAAGTCTTCTTGTGGAAATCAATCAATGTAACTAACAGTGTTTTGTTGTTTATGCATCTTAAATACTTAACTGAAAAAAGGACCTTTTGTGGTTGTAATGAGGCAACAGCCAGATGTCATGGCTAAATAAAAGAAAAACAAATAGAACATGAATGAGAACTACATAACAGAATAAAAAAAAAATCACTTTTAAAACCAAAAATAAACTACTTTATTTTATTTATTTCAGAAAATATAAAAGAGGTAACATTTACTGAATAAACATGAATATTATAAAATCACACAACAACATATTGATCTTCCCTGAGCAATTAATCTCATCTTCTGTGTGAAACAATTAAGACTTTTAATTTTTAAATCACTCTAACTGCAGCCAATGTTGCCCCTGTCGGCCACCGTACGTGCAAGTCAATACAACATTTTTCCAAGTGAAACGCGATACAAGTAATTCAGCATTCAAAATTAGTATTTTATATTCGAGAGTGTCATTAATAAATACAAAATCCATCATTTGAACAGAATCAATGACCAAAAGGTTTAGATACATACATGTAAGCCTTTCTGAGTGACTGGGAACTGAGCTATTATATTGTTTATTCATGAGGACTTGTTGGAATATAATTCAGTCGTTTTGCCAGCTAAACATAAAGGGTCTCTTCAAGATATTTTCTTATGTGCTCAGAAGGAAGTGCGTACATTTTTATGGCAAATCTAACCTAAGCACTTGACATAGAAAGTGTATAAACAACTTAGCACCCCAGCCATTATTGAGAAACTAAACCACAATAAAACTACTGGAAGCTCCTCAAACATAAACTGCAAAGGCCTATTCTACAGAAAAAAACAAATCAGATTTCTCCTGGAAGAGCTTTTAACTCTGGAACTAAATTCCACTTCAAATGAAATCTATTTTCAAGTTTAAAAGGTTCACCAACAGAAGTAAATCTAAAGCAAAAACAAAAGTGGACCCACTTGTAAATGGTGTGTATTATGTGTAGGTAAATGAATGACTCTTTTATACCACGTAAATGTACTGCAGTAATTATAGACCATTTAAAGGTGCTTTTACATAGAACAGTTTTGACTCTATATTGTAATATAATGTAGTGTTGTAGAAAACCCCAACCAATTAACATTAGCTCGCTAGCTAGCTAGTCCCCTGTAACTATGTTTGACTGCATTGTCCTCATAATAAATACATGGAGATAGTCATTAGTTTGGTAAAATGGAATGAGTTAACATTAAATCAGAGTACAACAAAAAGTTGACTTCACACATATCTTTCATAAACTTCTTTAACCTTTAAACACCTAAAGCTAATCACAACATTGAATAAAAACAAAACAAAACACTTGTGCTAAATTAGACAAACATCTATAACGAGTGTGCTGAGATATTGCATCCAACCATGAAATACCGAGATCTTTACACTCTAGAACAGGGGTCTCAAACTGATTTTCTTCAGGGGCCACATTCAGCCTGATTTGATCTCCCAAGGGCTGGACCAGTAAAATGTAAACATAATAACCTATAAATAATACACCAAATATACCACATTTTTGTCATCGTTTTAGTGCAAAACACCCCCATTAAATTATGAAAATACTTTTTATAAATTATACAAATGCAAAAAAAATTTTTTTTAAATATTTTGCCTCAGTTTCTAATTAGTTCATGTGTTTTATTCTGTATCAGTTCTACAAAGACACTAAACTCTTAGTAACAGAAGCAGAAAATGTCTAATTTTCTTTAGACATTTCAGGTTGTTCACATTTGTTCCGGTTATTGACATTTTATTGTTTATTGTTGTAAATAAATATTTTCATAATTTAATATTTTTTTTTACATTAAAACAATGGCAAAAATTTGAAGTTGCCATCATTTATAGACAAAGAAAAAACTGAGAAGAAAATATGGAATCCTTTAATAGGTTAATATGCTCTTTGACCTATGGGCTGCATTGGAACCACTGGTGGGCTGCATTTGGCCCCTGGGCTGCATGTTTGAGACCCCTGCTCTAGAATCTATTCACAAATTAAAATATTAATACTTCTTACCCCTCCCTCTGAAGGGGAGAATGATATTGTTTTTTAACTTAAGTTATGTAATTGGTTCAAGAACTGTCAATTTGGACTTAAAAGTGCTCAAAGACATCAACTCTAAATAGCTCACTGTCCAAAAGAGTGATATATATGTAATTTTATTATTTATTTTTTTAATTTCATTAATATTCTCTACATATTCTGTCCTATTGAACATACGCTGTGTTTAGATGCCATCAGTCATAATATGAATGTGTGGGTTATAAATATACCTGTAAATGTTCCTTCACTGAACTTATAATAGTCTAGATTCCTCTCCTGGAAGCAAGTGGTTCTTTGGCAGGTCATTTGAGAGCCCATTCCCCAACACTGACATTCACATACATGATTGCTTTTTCAATTCTGTCAGTTTACTTCCAAATATATATTCCGAATGCAAATGGCAGAACTGCACACATACACACACAAACAATAAGAGCGGTGGCAGGGCGCCACTCAGCCTTGCATCCCGTTGTGTCACTGCACGCCTCTAAATTATTCAGTGTCACTCAAATATTGATATGGAAATCACAGCTGACTGAACTGACAGGGACCAGAGAGAAACGCTGCAAAGATCCACTGTCCTCATTCTACCGGCCTTTTCTTATAGCCTCTATACTCCGTTTGACTGCAGATTTTTTATTTATTTATTTTTTTTTGATGCCAGTATCAGTTCATCATTATTTCATGTCCATTTCACACAGGATACAGTAAACGTCAAAAATGATTTGCCGGCCATCGACGCCCTTTTCACAGAAGAATAAAAACATCTCCTGTGGTTTGAGAGCTTTATTTTGATGTGTGACGTTAGCCAGTTTCCTCATAGTTGGCAGAGCAGTGTCCTGCTGCAACATGTGTCTAGAAATGTATTGATCCTGCACCGTTTGACTCTGATTACAAAATCAGCAGCTCCCTCCTGTGCCTTATGACTCAATGAATGTTGGCATGTTGCAATCATCACACTGTCAGAAGCCATTCTTTCAAAGATGCAATAAAATCAATAAGATTTTGTAGTTTCAGCATGTTTTATTTTGCCTCTAGCTACTGCAGCAGGAGGAGGAGTAGATTGACATTCTATATGTACAGACATCGCTTGGCTGATTAAGAAAACAGTGGTTAATGTCAACAACTGATCCCTTGGTAAAAGCTGGTGAAGAATGAACAACGGCATTTCTGTACACTGTAGATGTGTTTACTCCACTGCTATATCTATCTATATATCTATCTATTGATATATCTAGATATCTATATATATACACACACACACACACACACACATATATACATAGACACACACACACACACACACACACACACACACACACACAGTGGTACCTCTACAGTACGTACGAAATTAATTTATTCCAGAAGTGTTTTCGTACCGTGAATTTTTTGTTCATAAAGTCACATTCTACATGTAAAAGGCAACTTATTTTTTTAAGAACTTATAATTTTTTCCAGTTATTCACATCTTTTGTGTTTGGATAGTTTATAAAACAAAGTTTTTTTTTAATTTTTAATTTTTTATCTTTGTTGGAGTGGTCATTATTTATAGATGATTATGCTATTATTTTACTGGTCCGGCCCACTGTAGATTTGCATTAGCATATGCAGATCATATTCATGTAATCAATATTGTCTTTACAAATTGCACCAGTATCCATGTTTATTACATTATTATTTTTTTTTATGTGTACTATCGTTGTATTTGTAGTTTCGTAAACATTTTTTAATAAAATTGTATTCTTAATTTTTTACATGTATTTATTTTAGAATATGTACAAGTTCCAGCCATTGACAAAACTGTGTGCAAAAATTTAATGTTTAATCAAAATCAAAATTTAATGTTTAATCAAAATCAAAATTTAATGTTTAATCAATCTACCCAGTGTTTAAGAAAACTTTCACCAAGAATATGCTCCTACGATGTTCAGTGAGGTTAAGCTAACTAAACCTCACATTAGTATACTACTACTATAATAATAATAATAATAATAATAATAATAATAATGATGATGATGATTATTATTATTATAACTAACTAACTAACGAAATAGCTAACTAAATAATTATCTGCACTAAACTCCTGAAACCCAGGAAAGTACAAGTTATTTTTTTAATTCAATAATTCCCTATATTGGAAACATTATGATGCAACAGTTTTTCTCACGTGTATTTTTTTTGTTTGTTTTTTGCAATTTTCTATGACATGTCCTTTGAGCTGGAAAGGGTTTTTTGTGTAAAGCTGTGAAACTGTTGTCTATAAATGTGGACAGAAAACCCATAACTATTATCTGTTGATGTTTGTCATTTTTTGTTTTGTCACCTTATCGTGTCTTTGTCCATGGAGGAAATTCAGCCTCTGCATTTCAGCCGTCCTTGTACTTCAGCAGCAGTGGGTCAACTCCAGATTTATGCAAATACTGACCAGAGACTTAACCTAGCATACAAACTTTTTATAATAGAAAAAAACAGAGGGAGCCGTCATGCTGTGAGCTGAAATTGTTCACTCCTGCATCAGCATGAAGCCAATTCTTTCCTTCTTTTGTGTTGTTTTTACTCTTAATTTATGTTTGTCCTCCCCATTTTGTGTTTTTCATAATTTTTTTTGTGTTGTTATATCTTCCATACGTCCTTCATAAAGATATATACAGAATTCATAATACATCATGTATTAAATGGCAACAATAGTGGTTAATTCACCTCTACTCAATAGGCTCCCCAGCATAAGTTTTACTGTCCATTTAGCATTTCTATTATTATTATTATTATTATTATGATGATTATTATGATGATGATGATGATGATTATTATTATTATTATTATTATTGTTATTATTATTATTATTAATAGTATGGTTCAAAGTACTTTATTTTGTTATTGCTTTGGTACAAGTACAAAAGAAACAAGGCAGTCAGATACAACAGACCGTCATATGATGTCAAAACATGACGTGATGGAGCCATAGGTGTTGACCCATCTGATGTCAAAAGGTTTGGGGTCAAAGGTTAGGGTTATAGGTGTTGACCCATCTGATGTCAGAAGGTTTGGGGTCAAAGGTTAGGGTTATAGGTGTTGACCCATCTGATGTCAAAAGGTTTGGGGTCAAAGGTTAGGGTTATAGGTGTTGACCCATCTGATGTCAGAAGGTTTGGGGTCAAAGGTTAGGGTTATAGGTGTTGACCCATCTGATGTCAGAAGGTAAGACGATGCAAATGCAAAAAACCCCACCAGATTCTATCTTGTTTGAATCCTGAGATATTACCACTGATGTGTTTTAGATGTTGACCTTTAGTGTGACCTTGACCTTTGACCTTTATTGCTCAAAATCTAATGGGTTCTTCCTTGACCAATTATCTATCATTCCTGAAGGTTTCATCAAAATCTGTTCAGAAGTTTTTGTGTAATCCTGCTGACAGACAGACAAACAGAGGTAATTATTATTATTATTATTATTATTATTATTATTATTTGGTAACCACCACAACAGTAGCACAGGGTGTTTTGTAATAAACTGCCACAACACATTTTGTAATATATTTTGCCTCATTTCTATTTCCAAAATATATTTGTAATTTCAAATGGTCCATGTCTAATATGTCTCATTACCAGCCAAGCCACAAACAATTTGGAATGTTTCCCAAACAGCTCTTTGAGTTTTAATGCCACACCACTAAAGTGCTCTGGTGCTGCAAAATGTAAAAATGTATTACATAATGTGGCAATATTTATTACAAAATGCAGCAGTTTATTACAAAATAAAATGAAAAAGTTATTACATTTTGGACATTTATTACAAAATTGCACATTTGTATATAGTATCTGTTTATTATATTATAATGCTGTTTTTTTTTTGTACATAAGACATAGTATTCCGATATTTTTTTATTTCTAGTATATATTTTTTATTTCCAGTTTAATTAAATTTTTTTACTTCTATGATTATGTGCACAGCTTTCCTTCCTTTTTGCACCTTTTTGTACTTTTTGCACCCCACTGTGTGTGTTTCTATGAGCTCCTATGACAGTGAATTTCTCCTGTGTGAGATTAATAAAGTCTTATCTTATCATAAAATGCGGCTCAACAGGGTGTTAATCGGTTAAAATCCTTCTTCCATCTCTCAGTGAAGCCAGTTTTAAACTAGTCTTCGTGCTTACAGTGACAGCCAGGTCCCATTATTGCCACCTGCAACTTTCATTTGTCTTTATTTGCAGACTGATTTGCCTTACACGTTCACTCCTTCACACCCAATGTCAGCTTGAATTTTCGGTTTTTATTCCCACGGCTGCTTTTCTCCTGGATCCGTTTTAGGGAAAATGGCCAATATATTCATATACAGAAGCAGTCTCTCCTTGGACATGTGCAGATTCAGCAAAAAAAAAAAAAAAAAAAATCCCAACTGGTACCTACTTGTTAAAGGCCATTTAATGTTGAAGCCTTCCTTCCTGGTTGGTGTGAAGGTGGACTTGATGCCCTCTGAGTGGGAACGTATGCCATTCACTCCCTGCCTACTAATTGGCTTAAATCCCAGTTCAACCATTTCTGTAAGTACAGGACACTTTCTGTAAGGTTTTTAGACAAGCACAGCAGCAGGCAGCTCTGTGAATAAAACTTGGTCAATAACACCCACATGGATCATTCGTATATCCAAACTGTCACATCCATGATTACACTATTGAATCGTCCTTCAGCGTACACGAGTGGCCAGTTTATTTGCAGTCGGTACATGCAGGTAATGCTGTTGGCGCACAGTGTGACTTTGAGTTACATAAGGCTCTTTGAAATATCCAGGTTTCTTTGTTAGGGATGTTTTAACTGTGTTTTAGTGACAGTTAACTGTATTTTAGTGATGGTTTTACTGTGTTTTAGTGACATTTAACTGTATTTTACTAACTTTGAAGTGTGTTTTAGTGACAGTTAACTGTATTTTAGTAATGTTGAAGTGTGTTTTAGTGACAGTTAACTGTATTTTAGTGATGGTTTTACTGTGTTTTAGCGACGGTTAACTGTGTTTTAGTAACAAACTGTGTTTTAGTGATGATTTTAGTTTCGTTGAAGTGTGTTTTAGTGTCGGTTTAACGTGTTTTAGTGAGGTTTAGCTGTGTTTTAATGAGGTTTAACGTGTTTTAGTGAGGTTTAGCTGTGTTTTAATGAGGTTTAACGTGTTTTAGTGAGGTTTAGCTGTGTTTTAATGAGGTTTAACTGTGTTTTAGTGATGTTTAACTGGATTTTAGTTTCGTTGAAGTGTGTTTTAGTGTCGGTTTAACGTGTTTTAGTGAGGTTTAGCTGTGTTTTAATGAGGTTTAACGTGTTTTAGTGAGGTTTAGCTGTGTTTTAATGAGGTTTAACTGTGTTTTAGTGAGGTTTAACTGTATTTTAGTGAAGTTTAACTGTGTGTTAATCAGGGTTTAACCGTTTTAGTGAGGTGTAACTATGATTTAGTGAGGTTTAACTGTATTTTAATGAGGTTGAACTGTGTTTTAGTGAAGTTTAACTGTGTTTTAGTGAAGTTTAACTGTGTTTCAGTGAGGTTTAACTGTACTTTAGTGACATTTCAACTGTATTTCACTGAGGCTTTAGTGCTGAATAACTGTACATAATAACACCCACATGGATCATCCGTACATCCAAACTGTCACATCCATGATTACACTATTGAATCGTCTTTCAGATAATACAGGTGGCCAGTTTATTTGCAGTCGGTACATGCAGGTAATGCCGTTGGCGCGCAGTGTGGCTTTTAGTTACATAAAGCTCTTTGAAATATCCAGGTTTCTTTGTACCGCTGTCAGCTATATACTATGCAAACAAACAGGCTCAGAGAGGACTGTGCGATCCAGAAAGGCTTCGATTGGATAACAGCTTACATAATCAGACTGCCTGGGAAGAGCACAGCAGAGGGCAGAAGGCAAAGACAGACAGTATCATCCCAATGAGCTGGTTATAGGGGACTAGGATTTCAGGAAGTCTGCGTATCTATACCGACACAATGGTGGCTCATGTTGCATCTTGTGTACCAAACACTGTTGTTGTTGTCTCTAAGGACCGGGTATGCGCTGCGAAAGAATCACGGTGACCTATCTTATCAGAGGCACAACCTAACAAACATGTTGATGAGATGCCGATGTGACAATGCCAGAGCCGACGGCCACCAAAGACAATAATGTCAACATGAGGATTAAGAGGTGAACACCCGGAGGCGCTGTTGAAAGAGAGACAAACCATACGTATGCCTCTGATTCATAAGTAGAACTTCTGAAGTATTACAAAAGCACATGTTGTTAACCCTTTTAAGACTACGGTGTCTCCTGTGACGCATTTTTACATCCACTGTTTGTGCGATTTAGGAAATCCAAACGTTATTATTTTAACTGTGGTTTGTATAGTGTAACACATAAGGGTAGAAGCCCGCACTGGCTGAGGAGGAGAGTGGAAGTGGGCGGAGCTTAAAGCAGCAGAAGGCAGCCAGTGAGAGAGGGAGGGAAGGTATTTATGACTTTTAGCAGCGTTTTATTGAGGTTTAACTGTTTTATTGAGGTTTAATTGTGTTTTATTCAGGTTTAACCGTGTTTTATTGAGGTTTTATCTGTGTATTAGTGATGTTTTAACTATGTTTTAGTGAGATTTTAACTGGTTTAATGAGATTTTAACTCGTTTACTCAGGTTTTAATTGTGTTTTAGTGAGGTTTTATCTCTGTGTTAGTGAGATTTTAATTGGTTTAGTGAGACATTAATTGTGTTTAACTGAGGTTTTAAATGTTTTAGTGATGTTTTAACTGGTCTAGTAAGGTTTTAACTGGTTTAGTTAAAACCTAGTCTAGTGAGGTTTTTATCGGTTTGTTGAGGTTTAACTCTGTTTTAATGAAGTTTTAATCATGTTTTAGTAAGGTTTTAACTACATTTTACTGAGGTTTTAACTGGTTTAGTGATGTTTTAACTGTGTTTCTTTACTGAATTCTTGCAAATAATTGTACATCATAGTGATAGTACTGTTTCACTGTATTCTGCTAGTATGTTTTGTCAAGTTTTGCTGAGTTTTCTTTCACTCTTTTTCCAATTTACACAGTTCATTAATGAAGGACTGTAAACAATAAGAACATGCATCATGGACGCAGAATGATCTAATCAAACAAAAAGAGAGTACATCTAAAATAGTTGTAGTTATAGTTTCTATTATCTAATAACATTCCATTTACTGTTGTTTTTAATCGTAAATATGAATAAAAAAAAATCAAGTTTGTCTTTATTTTTGTTATAACACACTGTTTTAAACATATAACAATGACAGATTCATGGGAATATATTAAAAGTTAGATTCTTCTTGAAAAATTTTCAAAGGAATTGACGAAGAACACATTTTCTGATACTGTTTTTGCACACATGACAAAGAAATCAAGGTGGTCTGTTATAATGGTAGACATTAAAGTGTTTAGGATTAATTTAATAGCAGTAATTTTAACCTTTAAGGACCTCAAGCAACAATTTTTGGAGCACTTGACTTCTGTGGTGATTTAATTGTACTTCAGCAATATCAAGTACTGTACTGGATTTGATTTAGCAGAACCTTAACAGGACTTTTTTTTTTAAGGGAGGCTGGATGAAATACCATCCATGTTCAATGTATTTTCTACAGTAGATCAGAGTCAACAGCAAAGGATGGAGAAAACATGTGAGTTTTAGCCACGAAAAAAATATTAGTTTAAGTATATATGTAATTATTCATTTATTTAATTTTCTCTATCTTATTTTTCTGTTGCCTTTAACTTTTACTTTCTGTAGTTTTTTAAATTGCAGATTGCACCATTATTAAGTAAAGCTTCACTTTTCTGCTGCTAAAATCTCTGCTTAAATCTAAGCTGAAAACATTTCATTTCAGCTCTTACATACAGCAACTGAAGTGTTTTTTTATGTGCTCTGTTTAATTTCTCATTGCAATTTTGTTTGTAATACTCTATTTAAAAATCCTGTACTGTTATTTATTTTTTTTTCATTACTTTTGTATTTCGTTTTGAATTGCTGTGTATGAACTGTGCTGTACAAATGTTCCTTGCTTCACTATTTTCTCTCTCCATGTTTTTAGTTTTTTGTACTATTCTGATAAACAAGTGCCATCAAGGTCAGGATGTAAGATGTACTAATATGTATTTACCTACCTGGTTTTAAAGTACTTTAGCCCATTAGGTGCACTTTCTTTTATATCAGTATTTTAGTATTTATTTAATTTCTTTTTAATCATGTTAACTGTGCTTTGATATTTACTTTCTGCAGTGCATCTGTGATGTTTTGTGTGAAATTGTGTGATTTTGATGCGATGGGAGAGAGAGTGTGTTGGTCATCTAGACTGACGCGCCGCTTCACCCACTCACGTTGAACTCAAGCCGTGACTCAGAGCGACAGCAGGAAGTAGAGTCACACTGTAAACAGACCACCATCAAAACAAAGGCCACAGTATGGCTGCACCTAAACGCACCGCTGCATTGTCTGTAAATGACCATTATCGTATGTGCAGGGAAAATCTGAGGATAAAAGGCAACATCGCCAACAGCCATTGGATATTCCTTGAACTTCCGATGGAAAATGGGTAGACCAGTGGTTTGCAGAACTTGGTCTTAATGTGTCAGATGTTCCAGAAAAATCCTCTGGTATATGTGTCAAATGTCTTCGCTTGGTAGGGAGACACCAGAGTACTGTGGACACTATAAGGGGAGGACAAAACGATAAAGAGGAACCGAGTGCCCAACAGATGATGGAGACATCAGCCGTGGCACAGACAGACACAACGCTGTCCCGTCATGGGAAGTCCCACCCAACGACACTTTCAGAAAGCCTGAACTACACCATACTCAGATGGTTGTATTAGCCGACCGAAATGCCAGCCAGATGATATGAGTCAGGATAGCCTTTTGCTGCCGGACATCTGAATTTCTGAATCCATCTATCCACCCATCCATCCACCTACCTCACATTGGGCTTGTTTACATGAGTTTTTATTCCTGTTTAATTCAGAATAAAAGTTAATTCCACCATATAAACACCTAATTCCAGTGGAAAATGATAATTCTGAGTTAAACTTAATTCCGAATGAAGTCACTGGTTTATTCCACTCTTATCTTCAAGTTCAATAATTCCTCTGACATGTAAACAGTTAATTCCTCTTTCACATTCTGCACATGCTCCAGGTCTTGTCACAATGACGCACATATTGTGTGTTGATGACACACATATCCCCCGCTGCTGGCATTCGTATGTTGATTCACTCTAAGTGCTGCTTAGTCACTCTTACAAAAATAAATGCAAAAATATAAATATGAAAATGTAGTATCTGTCCTATGTTGGTGGTTGAAATGAAAGCAAAACAGGAAGTGGATGTGATCATTTTCCTCCAGTAGACATCCAGACGTTAAGTTGTTCTGTCCAATCAAAACCCTCTGCACATCTAGGTCTGAAAGACAAATTAAGGGGGTATACACCTGGTTCCCATGGTAACCTTTATTCAGAATTAACATGTCCATCCAAACAGGAAGGAAATAGCTTTAATTACACATAGTTTATTCAGAATACTTCAGAATAAAAAAAAAGCATGTAATTGTAGCTATTTACATTTTATGATATGAAATAACTTAAAAAGATAAAAAAGAAAAATAGGAGTCACTGTTCAGCAGCCGTCAGTGGTTTACTGAATTTTTTGTTGTTTTTTTCTTTTGCGGCAGAAAGCCATATGACATTATGTGAAACTAAAACCCTTCTTTGTCTTCCTGTCGAGCCTCCTGGCTATTTGGTAATGTTATGTCAGTGCACTCCATCTGTCCAGGAATAACACAGGTGTAAATGTGGACTGTTTGTAGTCGATCCGCTCTGATAATGCCTTCCTGTCATTCCAAATAAATTAACACAAGTGCAGAAACATGCCTTGCACCACCTGTCCTTGGCTGCACTTTCCTTTTCTATAACTGTTTTGGCACAAATGAGGTAAGACAAGACTAATGGAGTAAACTTTAGTCAATCACGTACGCATATTTACTGATTTATATAGTCCGCCCATTATCAAAGATCATTTTGAATTATTTATCTAATCTAATCTAAAATCTGCAACTGTTAAACGTCACCCATTGGTCTCTGACACCAAATGTGTGCTGTTGGGAAATCTGGTTCCTAACTTTTAATAAACTAAAATGTGTCACCTAGCTGTCCAAGCTAGGTGATGCAGTAGCTAACGGAATCCCTGACTAACGTATGCTTCATAATAATGTGGTATTTTAGGCTGGAAATGCTTTGGAGAAAATAAAACTGGGGAGGGGGTGGGGGTGTACTCAAATTGTATTAAATTACACAAAAATACAATAAGAAACACAAACAATCCAGAGAAAATAATATAGACAACATGCAAAAATTCAACCAAAAATAGATATATTTTTTATATTATTTTTTATCAGATTAATCATGATAATGTTCATTTCAACAGCCATATTATTTACATTAAAAAATTTAAAACAATTTACAAACTAAGATATTTGTAAAACATAGAATTCAAATTGTACGTGCTTTGAGTATGAATTCATAGAAAAGTGTAATATAGATTTAATCCATTATAATAATAATCATCATCATCATCATCATCATAATAATAATGATAATAATAATATTAATAATACATTGTTCAAATAACATGAAAAATAAATATCACGGGATGAATTGTTTTCAAAATAAATATGAGATATTCGTTTTGTTTCTGATATGAACAAACACATTTGGGGTCACCATATAAACTGTGAATAAACCCACTTGGGACTCTTCTATGCAGCCCAAATGTAACCACATAGACAATGGCTGGGTAGCCATTAAGTAAAGTACGTTTGCAGAATTATTACCCCGTCCTCCAAAGGGGAGAGTGGTAATATGGTCCGGTAAACTACCGGACCATGTTCCATCACATTTTTAGGACTGGTGCAAGGTGGTCAAGAATGGTCTGTGAATGCAGGTCAAAGGTCACTAAAAATGTGTTTTCACAATGATTAAAGATAAGGCAAATCAGGAATTTCCTTTTCATTCGTGTACACTCTGTTTTTGCACAGATCTTCTTTTTGCTCTCACTGTTGATGTGCATTGACATGTGAAACAAACTTTAAAAAAAAAGGCGGATCAAACTGGTTCATGTGCTCTCTGTGGATTTAAGGCTTTTTTTTCCTGCACGTTTTCAAAACAAGTGACGGCACAATCCCTAGCTGGATGCTACTCTGGGATGGTAAACACACACAGAGCCAGAGGGGAGGGGGGACTGTTCCTTCACGCATTCTGAGCCGATCAGAGACGCCTCATCACTGTGTCATGGACATGTATGAGGAAGTACCGGTAAACTCTGCTGTTCCACCTCAAGTCATTTTTGTACCCGGGACGGCCATGGCTCAGTTGGGAGAGCGGGTCGTCCATTGACCGAAGGGTTGGCGGTTCGATTCCCGCTCTGTCCTAGTCAGTCCGTTGTGTCCTTGGGCAAGACACTTTACCCTCCTTGCCTCCAGTATCACTCACACTGGTGTATGAATGCGTATGAATGTTGGGTGGTGGTCAGAGGGGCCGTAGGCGCGAAATGGCAGCCACGCTTCTGTCAGTCTGCCCCAGGGCAACTGTGACTACATGTGTAGTTTACCACCACCGGAGGGGGCATGTGAGAGTGAATGAATAATGGAACACTAATGTGAAGCGCTTTGGGTGCCTTGAAAAGCGCTATATAAATCTAATCCATTATTATTATTACCCTCCAAAAACAACTGGAAACAAAGCAATCTGGACATTTTTTTTTAAAAACAGAACCAACACACAATGCATTGAATACTCCTTTAATAAACACTATTATTTGATAAAACAGTGATGTGCCTCCTGTGTTGTATTCATACAATGGTTCTAATTTCAACATTTACTTCTTCCTGGTGATTCGTCATGTCAATACTAAACACAGGCCTGTCAGAAATGCTAAAACTAGAGCTGACAGCTGCTGTCAATAATCTCACAAACATTATTTGCCTGTTTGTTTTGTTTTGTTGTGTTACTGTTAGTGTGTGTTTCATTCCTCACCACTGCATCTCACTTTTAATTGTGCAGTGTTCTTTTTACTGCATAAAGAAATAAAATATATTAATATATATATTAAAAAAACACTGCAGGTAGATCAGAATTTGTCTCATTAAACATCACAAGGAACTAAAATATGTGTAAAAATCTACATACACTGATGTGAGCTTGTTATTCTGAATGTAATCTTACAAATAATTAAATGCAATACACACCGTTGCTATGTCATGTGCATCAAAACACCTGCACCTGTTGTTTCTCTGTAAGACACTGTCAACTCATTACTGTTGTTATTTCTCACAATCGAAACATTGCAGCTAACAAGCATCAGTTTTATACATGCACATCAAAAAAGACAATGCATCCTGCTCAGATAAAAATGGGATGGTTTGCAAATTATTGGAAGACAGTGGGCAGTTTATTTACTGTATACAGCTTTATTTTTTTTATTGATTTAAACCTGAACTGGACAATACATTATATAGGTTTTACAGAAAACTATATAGAAACTATATGCTTCTACAAATGCTAATGAATGGGAGCTCTTTTTTTTATCCGGACCCCTGAAAGGGGGGTGAGAGGTATTTTTATTTATTTTTTTACTTTGGTTTGTTTGTGTCTTTTTTTGGTAACACTCTAGTATCCAAACTATTGGTTGAAATTGAGTTCATAGATTGCCAGTGATCCAGAATAGATCTGATTACATTTTGGGAAAAGTTGTGAAAATGTCTATTTTTTTAAAGAATTTTTTAAAGTACTTCTATTCTACATTTAGTGATAATGGAAGGAAATGTAAATATCTGTAGCAGCAAAACTATTGGTTGAATCCAAAACAAATTGAATTGATACCATATATATATATATATATATATATATATATATATATATATATATATATATAAAGAGTTCATTTGCAAAAAAAGGATAACTCCATTTTTCATTTTTTCACAAAATGGCATTTTTATTCAACGTTCCAGGTAATACTCATTGATTTGATATATTATTTATATCATTTAGTAAGGTCCACTATACTGAATACATAATATATCAAATCAATGAGTATTACCTAGAATGTAGAGTAAAAAATGCCATTCTGTGAAAAAAAAAAACCCAAAAAATGGATTTATCTTTTTTTTTTGGCAAATGAACTCTTCATATATTATGTAGGTTTGTGTTATAATACTGCTGAACTTATCCCATCATCAGAGATAATCCTGCATCATTTAAATGCACAGAATGGAGGACTAGTGGCCGTTTTATCTCCATTTATTTCTATTTGACAGTTTAAATGACAGAATTGATCTCAGGAATCATCCAGCACTCCAGGCCCATCTGCCCGTCCTAATATACTGTGCGATAGTTGTACAATATACCCTACAACACTGTTCTAGACACAAGACACAGTGGGAGCAGCTTTATCAGTTCCACTTCAACATCATCATTTGCTGAATGAAAGCTTTGCCTGTGTCAGCAGAGAGGAGCCCTGGTGGGATTCCTGTGAAGGCCCATCCCCATGTTAATGACTGAAACAATCATCTCCAGTTCGATGGTGTTGTCTTTGTCCCCTCACTGACACTTATCCCTCTGTCCTCCTTCCTTCAGCCCCGCCCAGCATCTCAATCCCTCTTTGTCATTCTTAACCACTCTGAGTTTGTATTGTGTGTAATCATGAGACTCTCTGTGTGTTTGATGAAGGAGGGGGGAAAACAGACACACACAGCTACAGGAAATACACAACTATGTGGAAAATAACCTTCTGTAGGAAGTCGATGTGGAGTATGTATTGTCCGGTCAGTACAAAATTAAAAACAAACAAACATGTAAAACACTATGTATTGTTATGTTCCAGCCTAGAAGTGTACCAGGACATACATAAGCCAGTGCCAAAAATACCAATTCAAAGAAATTTAACAATTTAAAGAGGATAGGGGAATGTTCAAAAGAACAAACAAAAGTATTGTTCAGAAATCAAATACGATACTAACTAAGGCTATGTATATACCAGTGATGCACAGGCTGACCTGAAGTGAGCGGGTGCCCGGGGTCATCCGCAGTTACGGGTCATTAAGAAATATTTTTAAATAATATTTGGGTTGCAGTTGGTAGCGTCGTTTAACACATTAAAATAACCTGGTAAATACGCTATATTAACTGACTGTCCGTGAAGGTGATGTACGACGTCGTCAGTATTCTACAGTATGGAGGGAGCGAGAGAGAAAGTCAAGTTGGGAGAGTGGAAGCTCCGGTAACAGATGAAACAAAAAAAAGTTAAGGTTTGGGACACATTCACTGAGATTTTTAAAGATGATGAGCAGCTCCCAGTGTTTTCTTTTCCGTGGAAACCGGGTTCAAATGTCTCCTTGGGTGTTACAGGTTGCTGACCCCAATGACATTGGGCTTTAGTACGGAAGTAAATGCAGGTATGTGAGTAAGGTCATTTGATGTTCATAAAGACCACTGATTAGATTTTGAAAATGCGGGTCGAAAAGCGGGTTGGGTCAGTTCTTTTCAAATACATTCATTGCACCGGCGATCGGTTGCGGGTAGTTTATACATCGACCCATTCAATGAGGGGGTTTTTTTGTACCGGGTAGTAAAAATATCACGTCCAAATGGGAAATGGATCAGTAAAATATCACGTAAACATGACAATGAAATGTGCTGAAAATGATCCAATACTCATGCCACTCTAGGTGTGCTGTAAGACAGTTCCACCACATACACCAGAACAACAACAACTAGAAGGCGTGTGTAAACCCTGTTGTTCGACCTCAAGTCATTTTTCTACCGTGCAAAAACAGCTGGAAACAAAGCAATCTGGACAGTTTTTTTTTTCATAGAACCAACACACAATGCATTGAATAACAATGGAGAACACAGTAATATTAATGAAATAACTGTGGAATGACAGCTTTACAGTTATCTAAATGTCCTGAATTTGGGTTATTTCATTTAACTTTATTTTTTGTAGATAGATTACTGTAGGAATATGCTACAAACTGTGAAAACAGCACTATTACACCTATATACTGTCAGAACATTAAGATAACTTTAAAGTCCTTTTTCTCAGCTTCAAACTATGGTGAGTTGAGGAGTTTTGCTTCAGTAGAGCAGCACAGGACACAAAGGTTGGGAGGTGTCAGAGCAGAGAAGAGGACTTCTTGTTGTCCAGGGCCATTTTAAAAATATTAACTCATCTGTTCACCATCAATTAGCACCTTAAAAAAATAGATGCAGAAACACAGCACCCCTACAGGGCTGGAGGACAAATGCACACAGAACAAGTGGTGCCCAACACAACAAACCCCGCCCCCCTCAAACACATTTGACCTGATTTGTCCTATCTCCTATCATTGTGAAAACACATTTTGGGAGACCTTGACCTTTGACCTAGATTGAGCTAAATTCAATGGGATCTATTCTGGACCACCTCACACCTTTCCCAATAATTTCATGAAAATTGGCCTGGTAGTTTTTGCATAAAGCTGCTTACAACAAACAACACAATCCGCTTCTCCCCTTCGGGGGGTGGTGTAATTGTACACAAAATAGAAATTATGACCCAGGGTCATAACAGTAGTTAAATATACTGTTGAGAATATTATGGAAATTTGAGTTCCCTGTAGATATTTGCAAGTATAGCCTTGACACGACAACAGCTTCTGCATTTCATTTTATGTGGGGGTTTGGAAAATACTGTGCTTTTTATTATGTAATGACATAGTCATTATGTGCTGACCTTACAACTCTATTTCCCACTGGGCTGAAAACATAGTAAATTTTTTCTGCACAACACTCTCTTTACACTTTTAAACACAATATATTTACACATTTTCATATGAACGGTAACATTCATCATTTGAAAATATCAGACAACAATATTCTTTGTTAAGTTGATAATAACTGGTCACCACTCATGATTATACACTAATGAAAATTTAATTCTAGATATAATAATCCACCCCTTCTATTAGAAAGAAAAAACTGCTCAACACATAGTCTAATCACAGGCTTTGGGTAAATGCAAATGAATCATATTCTCTTGGGTCCAATGTCCTTGAATGCACCTTGGTAAAATTAAACTGCACAATATGTAATAAATGCACATTCATTTCTTTCAAGGTGTATGTGCTCCCAAAGCATAATGTGCAATTGACTTAACATAAACTGACATTAAATAGACTTAACCCATAAAGACCCAAACAGCCACTGGCGACCAAATTATCTATCAGTATAAATGATCAGTTATTTGTAATAACTTCTGATCCATTAAATCTGTTAATATAATTACATCCATTATATACAGTTTGTTATGGAGTTTGATCAATAGCTGTTTTTCCATTACCTTTGGAAGTTCACAAAATGTAAATAGTGCTGTAAAAAATAGTAATAGAAACACCTGAATTTCAAAAAACAGTCAAATATCTATAAAAAGATTTTATGCTTTCATGAGGTAGTTTTTCAGATGTTTCGATATTCAAATATATCGCAAAAGCACAATGGAAACACTTTTTCCACAATTCTACGTAACAGGACATGACGTACATGGTCACATGATCACTTCTCTCGGAGTGAAAATGGCGCAATACACATGTGACAGAAGAGGAGACTTTTCTCAAAATAATTTCCGAGAAATACATAACTGCCATTTTAGAAGTAACCAACAGAGAAGTGCAGCGTGTCATCAAGACATCGAAATGTTGCGGGATGATATTTCATGAGTTATGATGCTCCGGATTAGAACAACCGTCAATGGAAACACGTTCAAAGAGCAAATATACTTTGTCGAAATTTTTGGAATATTGCTATTGTTTTGCGAAAAACTGTAATGGAAACACAGCTAATGACAGTGGATGGAGCCACTTGGTTTAGGTTCAGTTACTGATCAATTTTGTTGAAAAAGTCACATTTTCTATTTTTAAAAAAATATTGTTTGATATTCCAAATATTAAATTTAATCTGAGCTTTTATGAACATCTACATGATCAGTCAATTCAATATGGGAAAATACTTTATTTTTATTGAAGAAATGCAAAATACAAAAGATAAGATGTTGATAGTGATAAACGGATTATGAAAGGTTAAATAGACATTAAAAAAAAATCATTTAGAAAGTGCCACTGGGTCTTTATGGATTGTTTGTCCATTACAGTGCACAGTAAAACAGATCAATGATACATATTGACGTCCTCCATACATTCAACCATCTGTTTAACACTCATTAGGAACTATGTTTATTATGCTAATGCTGGTTCTCAGGCCTTTATTTCTAATTTCCACTTACTATAAAAATATCTTCTGTTGTTGCTGGTGCATCACAATTTTATAATATTGGCCTCAAACTAGAAGATAAGAAGACCACATTCACCTTTCTGAAATTAACCTTTTATAGGATATCCACTCAAATACTCAGAATTAACCTTAATCTGTAATTTGACATTGTTATCTTACTCCTTTTGCCATAAAACATCTGAGCAGCACTTTCTAAAAAGTAAAAATATGCAACAAAACAACTCTTCTATGGTCATGAACTGACAAAAATCACTCATATTCACAATTTAAAGCTACTGAATGTCTATATAATCTGTTTGAATCACTGTATACAGCTAAAAAAACAACAACATGCAGGATGGGCCACATATTTTAACATTAATAAATAAATAATAAAAGGTTAATACATTGAAGCTTCATGTTCCAAAATGGAGTTTATTCAGCGCTGACCTGATACACTTTATTATGTTGTATATTTAGGAGCAACAAACTGGGTGATGCTTATTATTGTGATTAGTATTTGTATGATATGAGCAGTAGAACAGTGTGTGGTGTGTGTGATGGTGGTACCAAACAACAACATATTCCAGCCCTTGAGGGTAATTAGGCTAATGTTAGCTAGCGTGCTACTTTTGATGGATAATGAAGCAGACTAAGAATCTCATGCCAACTGTGTCACTGCAGCTATTTTCTCATTTAGATTCAATCAGCCTTCTGCTCTTTTTACTGTTAAGCGTTGGAGCAGTTGTTTGCATCTGAGATAACATGAAGTGCACACTAATATGTGCAGGTTTAACATTAGAGAGAACATTAATGGTGTGGATTTAATGGATGTTGCAGTAGTATCATCTAACACGCTGTGCAGGGTACTAATGAGTATATTTTGCCAAGTATTTTCTTTGTAAACATACTTTATAGTATATACTATATGGGTTAATATACATTGACTAATTCTCCCTCAAGACTTTTGCCAGTGCAGACATGAAACCATTTCTAATGCTAGTGCTTTGGAATTTATAAAACTCCATTTTATCAGTAAATCATTTCTTCTTCTTTATTGTTCATCTATAATTTTGCATATATTGAAAATAAAAGTTAATTATTCTACTGTATATTTTTCTACAATATTTTTTTCCAACGCTCTGAAGTCAATGTCGTAGAAGATGACGCGGCTAATTTATTTTTTACGCGTTAATGATCGATCCAACTGCCAATTAAGGAAATACAGCTGCTGCATGTGAGCTTGTCATCGCTGAATTGATAATAACATCCTGGAGACAGGGTTTTGTGTGGCTTTCTGTCTGGAAAATACAGTAATATAGATGTTCCTTAAAGTCCAGTTTAAGGTTGAGAGACATTATGCAAAAACATAATAATAAAAAGTTACTTTTTCATCAAAGATATGTTTAACTGAACATAAAATAAGTGTGTCATTAATCCAACTCCATGAATTTTACTAGTGAGTCAATGTTGTAGAAGATGACGTTCATTTCCACATTAACTACAGAACCCCTAACTCCAAATAGGTCATAAATGATGACCATGAAAAGATGACAAACTGCATTTTACGCCAATTATTTCATTGTATTAACAGGTTAGTACTTTTATATCAATAGGTTTGACAGTGACTTTTTGGGTCTTTATGTGTTAAATGAACAAGGTCAGCATAAGTTATTGTTTGTGGTTGTACATGGACATATACTGTATACTGCTTAGAAACCTGTCCAGGAACTGCCAGGAACCATTTATAACACTATCTACATCAAGATCTTGTGCAATATGGTCTCTTCTCATCTCCCTTCTTACTGTTGTAAGGTCTCATTAAGTGCAATATGATAAGCATCTGTTGTTTACAATACTGTTTATATTATGATCCTGTGCAATATAGTCCCTTCCATGTCACTGCTGTAGCTGCTCTGTGCACCCATCCTAATTGCCCCATGAAATAAATAAAGTTTACTGAATCTGAATACATGAGGAGTCCATCCATTTATAGATTTTAACCCTCCTGTTTTGTTACGGGTCAAACTGACCTGTTTTAAAGTTTGAACATCTACTAATTTTATTTTTTCAGTATGAAACTTCTTCTGAGGACCCTGGTTCAATTCCCACACCAAACCTTTCTGTGTGGAGTTTGCATGTTCTCCTTGTGTCTGCGTAGCTTTTCTCCAGTTACTCTAGTTTCCTCCCACTATCTAAACACATGCACTGATAGGTTAATTAGTTAATCTAAATTGCCCATAGGTGTGAATGAATATTTTCTTATTTTTTAATGGAATGGCCTTTGCAACTGACATCATTTTTAAAGGTGTCATTCCACTTAAAACCACTTTTCCATGCTCCTTTTGGAATCTGATGGGCCTTTGAAAGTGGTTTGTCACCTCCACTGGCTGCATATTGCAGAGGAACGAGGGACCCAGAAAAAGCCAGTCCGTCTGACGTCAGATGGACTTTATTGTCACCCATGAGGGGTTCAACCCGTCCCCCATTGCAACGAATCTGAAGTAGCATTAGCATCTACAAGAAAAGACGGCGTCACAGTAGCTGCTGCACAAACTGGAAAATAATGGCGGATCAAACTGGTTCATGTGGAAATAAAGCCTGTTTTTTTTTCCGCTGCACATTTTCAGAACAAGCAACGGCACGAAACCCAGCTAGATGCTACTCTGGTAAAGGTAAACACACACAGATAGTGAGAGAGGAGGGGGGAGTGTTCCTTCATGCATTCTGAGCCAATCAGAGACGTGGACATGGACATGTATGAGGAAGTACTCAACCTCAAGTCATTTTTCTACCGTGAAAAAACATGTGAAAACAAAACAAATTGGATCTTTTTTTTTTAAATGGAACCAACACACAATGTATTCAATAACAATGGAGAAGACAGTAATATTAATGAAACAACCATGGAATGACAGCTTTAAGATAAAATGGTGAAACTGTCTCTTACAGAGGACAAAAATGCATTGCTGGGTCTCAGGAGGATATTATGTTCTGTTTCATATGTTGGGTTAGGGTTAATCAAAACAACAACAGCAAAAAAAATAATGCAAACAAACAGTGCTTTTTGTTTTCTCTCCACAACTCCATAGAAAAATTGTGAAAAGCTACATTTATCCCTTCGTCATCCCTGTGCTGTCCATGCTCTATTGAATGTCCATGTTAGGTACAAGCTGCTTTCTATTTTCCACAGTCAGGGAAGAAGCCAGTGGCCACTCATGTCGTGTTATGTGTGACACAGAGCCATCACAGTCCCTGACACTGCTTTAGACATGGCCGCTCCGGCTGGTCATGGGAAGACAGCTTGGCTCCCGTCGACACAACAGCAGGCTTTGTACGGAAAACATGGATCAGCTACGAAGAACCTATTGCTGTGAATCGGCTCCTGTGTCCACTACATAAGGGATTGATTCAGTGTGGGTATTCTTTCAACAAAGCCTTTGACAGTTTGGAAGACCCCTAGCTGTGCTGCGGTGGTGGAACACAGGCGCACAGATTGAGAGGGGAATACCAGTCGGTTAGTTCGGCTCAGAGCAGCAGGTCTAAATATATCCGTCTGATTCAACACTAAAGGAGAAGGACTTGTGCTTCCTCCTGACTTCAGCGCTTTCTTTCTGTCTGTACTGTACTCATCTCCTAAAAACAAACACGCAGATGCCGGAAAATATTATTAAGTAAATCAATTCTGACTCCTTAGTCTCAGCCGTACAGGTCGCTGATACGACGATGATTTTGAACAGATCTGCCAGTAGCGTCTTTTATGTTTTCAAAGTATCGTACTGTCAGAATGCAGAAGATGTACGCTAACAACCAGATAAAAGTTTTACCCGCCAGCTTTCATGATGAAACGTTTCCTGTGTTATTTGTGCTGTTGTTCCCAATAAAAACATGATGGACGCAGCAGGAAAAGAGACGCCTGAAATACTGATGATAATATCTAGGTCATGGGTCTCAAACTCGTTTTCTTTTAGGGCCCATATTCAGCTCGATTTGATTTCCAGTGGGCCAGACCAGTAAAATAATACAACAGCATGTACTGTAAATAATGACTACAAAATTTTGTCTTTGATTTAGTGCAAAACACCACCATTGAATTATGAAAATATGTTCTTTTACAAACTATACAAAGAATAAGATGGGAATAACCAGAAAAAAAATAAAAGCAATTTTAATAATGTTTTGCTTCAACATTTCATCTTTATATGAAAAAGCAAAAAAAATGTTAAAATTGTTCGGAATTTTCTTCAGTTCAATTTACACATTTTATTGATTATTATTGATTTCCATATTTTCAAGTTATTTTTTAAAACTAAGATAAAACGTTGAAGTTGGCATCATCGCCATAATGCAAAATGATTTTTTCACATCAAACTGAAAAGAAATTTTTTTTATTTTATTTTTTTTAGGTTTTTATGTCATTTGTGGAACCTAGAGCTGGGCAAAAAATCGATTTAGATTTAAAATCGAGTTTTATGACAAAATCGATTCATATTTTAGGAAAATCGTGCAATCCGATTCCCCTCCACACGCACTTTTTTTCCTCGCAAAAAGAAAACTATGAACCAGGCTGCTTTCGGTAGTTGCACATCTGAAGCGAAAGCAGAGACTAGCGCTGCCAGTACTTCTTCAAAATGTTCAACAAACACTGACTGAAAGCTTTTCTCGCGGCACACCTTATGATAAACATGGAGCCAGAGTCCTGCACTGTTCTGATTTTGACATACCGCCACCGCCCGTACCCGTCATGTTTAAACTCCGACATGTTTTCCGACGAAAAAAAAATCCGCACCCGAAGACCCGCTATAAATGAACCCGATATCCGAACCGAACCCGTATCCGACACAGCACAATATTTTTAACCCATTTCGTGAAAATTTGCGGTTCACCCACGGGTACCCGAACCCGTGCAGGACTGCATGGAGCACGATGGGGAGCGATAACAGACGCAATAACATCATATATCCAAAATATTGGTAACATGTTCAGGTTTATTGAAGTAGCTTGATTGATAATAAGGTTTTGTTTTATTTTGTCCTTACAAAGTAAAAATGTTACTAGTTTTCTTTTTATCTTACTTTTGCACTACTACGTTTTTGCAATGTTTTTCATGTAATATGAGTATTAATGTATATTGTTTTAATTGTTAAAATATTTTAAGCTTTCTTTTTTCCAACAAAATTTATCTTTTGCACTATTTTTTTTGCACTGTTTTTCCTGTAACAGTGGTGGATATGTCTCGAGTTACTACAGTTTATGTAGGCAAAGTCTCAGGTTGCAGTTGCACCTTTTGCACAACTGATTTATTATTTACAGTTATTTGTAGAAGTATTTTTGTTTTACATGTTATTTAATTAAAAAAGAAGATGAAAGAAACCACATTTCTAGTGCTTTCATTTTCATTTAGCCCACGTGGGAAAAAATCGTATCGTGAATCGAGTTTTTTGGGAAAAAATCTGAGATTTTTTTAAAAGAGAAAATTGCCCAGCCCTAGTGGAACCTGAACTAAAATGAGTTCCACAGCATTTACTGTGGAATTATTGCACTTTGCAAATTCATGTGTGTTGTTTTCAGGTCTAATTAAAGGTTAGACTCTGAAAGACTTGATTTAATTTTTATATTTTGCCTAGATCAGATGCAGCCAAAGGTTCCAAAATCTTAATTTCTGAAATTTGACCCAAGTGACCAGTTTTGTGCTGGAGGATCACGAATACGGTATTATTGTAATAAATTAATACAGACTATCATCATTAGGAGAAGTTATCACACCCATTAATTGTTTAGTTTAGTCATTTTATTTTGAATATAAACATTTGATCTCTTTCAAAAGCCAATAATTATTAAAATAACAAGACAAAGACAATATAGCATGAATAGAAAATGAGAAGGCAAGTAACATATTCGAAAGGGAGTGGGAAGAAGTAAAAAAATAAAATAAATTATTATCTCCCACCCCCATTGTACCAAACAATAATACAAATGCCAAAAAATAAAAATAAAAATCTATTCCGGGTGTGTTTGCAATAAATATTTAAAGTGCATTAAAAAACATAGTTGATTATGCAAATTCCATTGTGTGAGGTAACTTTAAAAAGAAAACAAAATGTAACCATCTTTAGACCATGTTAACCATCTTTATCATATTAACGCATCACAAATGTCACTGAAATATGTCATTCAGGAATATCAACTACAGTACAACAAATTGACTTCCAAACGATCACTCTGTCTTATTACACATGTTGACATAACTCTTCTCCAAATACAGATGGAATTTCTGATTAATAGACTTTATTCATATGGAGCACTGAGCTAATAAACCTACCATGAGTATTCCTCATTGCGCTGACTAATTTCCGGTACTGTCAGCCAGAATGAAGAGCTCGTGAACCAGTGACTGCCCCGACAAATGAAATGTGGAAGCAGAGCTCTGTTACACCAGCATGTTCATAAAATATATAATAATGTGCTCATAAGATCAACACAATAAGTGTACTGTTTATTTGTTTATCACATGCTGCTGACACGTCTCAACACATTTGACTGAATTTAACCTATAATTCAATGTTCGGTGTAAAAGTAGTGACATAAATTCACCACTTCGTTGTTCAGTCTGAGGCTGAAAAATCAATTGAGTTTGTATACTATTTGTCTCTTCCTTGATTATTGATTTACTGCATCGATGCAGAATATAATGCAAAACAACCAGTGTTCATTTCCTCATTTCTGTGATCAGATCATTTTCTTTTTCTTTTTTTAGCTCTTTCCCAAACCCTATTTCTGAACCTAAACATGTTTTTCTGACTAAACCAACCATAAATGTGTGCTTCTTACAGTGACAGTCATGAAGTGTTTTTACATTTTTTTTAATTTTAACTGTCACCACAGTCTTTTCCTTGCACTAAGCACGTTTTTGTGGCTAAAACTAACCAAAACTGAACTGTCACAGCCATCCGCTGCCCTGCCACTGAAAAGTCCCTCATACAAGTTTTTTAAGCTTTTGCTGCAAAGTTGTTCATCCCACATAATGCTTATGCAGTGTTATAACATTTAAAAAGTTATTCTCCAGCTCATCCCAAAGATTCTGTATTATGTATTAGTGAAATTATATCAGGTTTTTTACTCATGCATTTCTTATCTTATAACATTATGTGATTTTGATCATACTTTTATAATATTTTTTTTTTTTTTTACAACATTTTTTTTTACTTATTGTTTTTTTGTATTGTTATTGTCTGTTTGTTATTATTGATGACTGTCACCATCTGGTATCAACGATACCATCTGGGACCCTTCCACAGCCAATCTGTTTTCAAAGAAGGGGCCTTATCTAAAATCCTTGCATGTGATTAAATGAAGAATCTGTGCCGTCATCTCAGGGTATTCTCACTCCCAGCACGTCAAAATGTGACGTGCTGACCAAGCACCGGTTTTTGACGCACAAGGTGTCCCTCTGCGTCTAATTGAGACACAGTGGATTTCTAACTCATCCCGAACCCTAACCACGAGCAAAAAGTGTTTTAAACCCGAGTGTCTTATATTGCAGCGGACGGATTAAAAATCCACTGTGTCTCAATTAGACACTGAGGGACACCTTGTGCGTCAAAAACCGATGCTTGGTCGGTTTTTGATATGCTGGGAGTCAGAGAGTGTTAGTCATCTT
The DNA here is from genome assembly GCA_020466265.1 of Siphamia tubifer. Lineage (NCBI taxonomy): Eukaryota > Metazoa > Chordata > Actinopteri > Kurtiformes > Apogonidae > Siphamia > Siphamia tubifer. Next base: position 34,283,577 of record CM035793.1, read on the forward strand.
GACTGACACGCCGGTTCAGCCACTCACGTTGAACTCAAGCCATGACTCAGAGCGACGGCAGGAGTTTCAGGAAACTGGCCAATGAATTACGGTGAGAGGAATCAGAGCACACCAAACCGGAAACAACCATAGAAGAAGAACAACAAGGGGTGGTGATTTCATTTAATCAAAGATGAGTAAAGAATGTGAGAATATGTCAGCAACTTACATTTTTTTTTACAGAAGCGCCAACAGTCGTTAAGCTCCATAATCCACCATTTTGTTTAATCATTAGTAACTTTCTCTGGACTCCTCCGTGAACTTTCTGGCGTCTAATTACGTCATCCTAAAAATTACGTTGAGTGGTTCTAGTACCGCCTTATTACATACAGAGGACTTGAAAGACAACCTTTTAGCCCCGCCTCCCCTGACTATGAAGCGTTCCTAGACCTATACATGTAATGAAAAGGGATAGAGCTGCAAGGCTAGCAAGGGAGAGCATTTGACAAAATCATTTGTGATTTATTTTGTATTGAAATGGGCAGGTTCTGAATCTAATGCAAGTGGACATGATACGTTTTGAGTGAAATCTGGAATGAGACAGATTCATAAAAAAAAAAACCATGTCTAGAATAATTAAATTGAACACAATTGTTTTTATTCTATTAAATATGACCATTTACAGCCATGTTTGCAAATCTAATGGACTGACAACTAGGTCGATTTTCCTGTCCAGATTTTATTCCTATTTTTGGCCCCAGTATTTTATTAAAAATTAATACATTTTGGGATGGCTCAGAGCAAGAGTGTAATTTATTTATTTTCTTTTGCAATTATCTGAGGTGTTCAAATAATTGAGATTTAAAAAGTTGTAAAGGTGCCAGGTCCCAAAATGAAAACACCTATATGTAATGTATGAATGAACTGCAGATTAAAAATTAATCAAATTCCTCCACTATCCTTGCAGTATAACGTGTTTTATGTAGTTCTTTTAATTGCAAGAAGTTACAGGAAAAACTGTCACAACAATCTTGACCTTTGGTATCCAACATTAATCAGTTCATCCTTGTGTCCGTGCCAACATTTGCACTGAATTTGAAAACGCAATACTGCAGACAGACTATTCCAACAGATGCACAACTACTAAAGCACATTTAGGTATAATGTAATATACTACATAACCTTGTTTTTATAGTAATTACACAAATGCCTCAGAATCAATGCGGTAATTATATTTAATTGTAAAAAGCGACACATAATCCAACGCGGCACCTGTGATGAGCTGCATTTAGAGCGACAACATATGCCAAATACTGTCACACAATACAGCTGATTAGCTTCTATGGATACAGTGCAGTGCCAGATGTTTACACATATATCTAGGCATTTTAGATTTCCTCCCAACCGTCAAATGTTGACAGCGACAGATCTTGAAGAAATGGTAATATGGTTCTTCTTGTGCATCTGTGGTAATGAGATGAACTGGGATTTGCAACAGTCTGTGGCTTCTGCTGCTGCCATGATCGTTTGTGTCAGCAGCTAAGCCTCCCATTGATTAGGGCCGTGAACAAGCCCAGCCAAGCTGCCACGCTCGCTCTGGCTGGCATATGTCAATCCTTGTGTGACTATGCATGAGACTGTGTATTTTGTTGTTGCCGGTGCTCAATATAGACGCTCAGTAATTCTGCAGCAGACACGAAGAGAACAGTCCAAATCAAAGCTTGTTTTTTAAATAGACACAGACGCCGTCAGAGGAATAAATGGCTCTTATGCTGCTAACAAGAGAACACAGTAGTGACTCAACCTCTTACAAGACAATGAAAGCTTTTATATTTGCACATTTACATGTTTGGAGAGAGTTACTAGTTGAGTTTTTAGGTACCAAGGGCCCTCATGTACAAAGACTTGTGTGGATTTCATACTAAAACCTGGCGCCAAATATGGAAAAGTCCATACAAACAAAAAAAAATCCAGATGTGCAAAACTGTGCCTATGCCTGAATTCAAGCACTTTTCTTTTATGCATCCCAATCAGTGTGATATTGACTGCATTTCTTGGAGTACCAGACTTGTCCCTCTCCATGCCCTCATTTGTATATGCAAATCAGTATAAACACAGCCTACAGATGGAATTACCCAATGGGATTTCCCTCTATATGATCAGATGATGACCTCACAGGTGAATGCGAAGTAGTAACACAGGCAAGAAAGAGTCCCATGGGATCTTAATGTAAAAAAAAAAACCTTAATGTAGCTTAAAGTCCAAAATCAGTCATCACCAAATAATGGATGGACATCTGTAATCACGTTCACTTTCACCTCTAGAAATCGAAACCGTGAGATTGGTGAACACTGATTGCAATTTTCGACATGAAACTGTGATAAACTGTGTAACCCCAAGCGTTTTAAACTGTCCCGTGGGAATGAACACCCACTGTAAGAGCGGACCAGTCTGTGGGTATCAGCCCATGCTTCAGTTCCACAACAGCTGATGCCCGTCCTCACCTGTGTCATCAGAAGACATGGTAAGGACAGTCTGTGGCGTCAGTGAGGTCTGGACTGACTTATAAATGGTCTCACAGACATTAATATTAAATACATTTAGCAACAAGTGAAGTTTGTGTTCGTATCTGTTTATGGTTGAAATGTACTGGCTGGTATTGATGGGTCTGGATGGTCTGCTTCAGGGTGGTGTGTGTGTGTGTGTGTGTGTGTGTGTGTGTGGAGGGGGGTTGCCAGTGTATGTCTGACATGCACATCACTTGAAGGAATTAGCTTTTTCGCATTTTTAACAGTATATGGAGCAATTTTTGGGACAAAAGTACACGCATTAACAGGAAAGTAATAAATATTCAGGGTATGCGTACGTGTCTGTTTGTGGTTGAGCATAAAATAAATATTTGCAAATTCTAAAATGAATCTATATGTACTTATAATGTGTTTTTTGTTTGATATTCGTCTGAATACAAAATCGAAAATTTACTACATCAAAAATGATTTCTCAGATGGAAGAAAGTGGTCAAAAATACGTCATTGGATACGTGACTGCTTTTAATCATGAAGGAAATCCAGTTTTTCCTATGATAGAGCTGCTCTGTGCTACAAGTCAAATATTTTCTAGTACTTCTAGGCGTGAAGTTGCCGCTGATGGTTTGAATTCGATCTGTTTTCTGTGTTCAATGAGAAATTCATCTTCGTACTGAAGACAGTGTACAGTGTCTATATTTTAATTGTCTTTTAATGCATCTTTATCATTTTAATTTTCTTATATGTTTTATGTAAAGCACCTTGATTTGTCCTGTACATGAATTGTGCATTATACAAATTATACAAATAAATTTGTGAATGTCATTATTGATATCTTAACTTGGACTCATTTTAAAGTTTGCATATATTTATTTTATGCTCAACTCCAACCAAAGATTCATGCATACCCCAAATATGCACGGATTACTTCCCTGTGAACACGCTTAATTTGGTCCGAAAAATCGTTCCGTAACAGTTTCCCAGTTTCATCTCTGTGTCACCAAAGGTTCCAAAGTATTAGAAACCTGTGTACGCCAGCTGTGGAGTTGGCCTGGAGGACCGCATATTTCCATGGTCACTCCACTCTGAATGTGAGCGTGGAAAAGGGCGTACACCACATGTTTGGGCGTACACAAGACTTTAGTGGAGTGTTCCCGGCTTTATTTCCTCCTGTACTTTCTGCTCAAAATGGTATTATTATCTTAGCTGTAATGCTTTTAAGGAAATTACTGAATCTGGTTTTGTATTAAGAGCCTTTCAAACATCAAGACTAGTTTCAGACTAAATGAACCAGACACTAACAAATGGACATATACTTAGTGCATCTAAATGTACCAGTGGAAATTATTTAGAGGAAGACAAAAATGATGTAAAGATGCAGCGAGATGTAGAAAGGTTTGATAAGATACAAAGGCAAAAAGATGGAAATGGGAATAATATCAAAAAGTAACAAGCTACTGTATGCTCTGCTTCGGATGTAAGGAGAGAGGGGTATTGTTTTTAAGTCGGTTTATTTGTTGGTCTGTCCGCAGCTTCACACAAAAACTACCAGAATAAATTTCTGTTAAATTTTTTGGAAAAGTGCGAATAGATCATTTTAGTGAATGTAGGACAAACATCAAGGTCACAGTCAGTGATAACAGATAGGGCAAGTCAGGTCAAATGTGTTCAGGGGGGGGTTGTTGTGCTGGGCACCACATGTTACCTGTTGAAGGACGTTATGTTTTACCTCGTGTTTGTTAGTTAGTTAGTTTGTCAGCAAGATAACTCAAAAAGTTATGGACGTATTTTAATGAAACTTTCACAGATGATTGACAATGCGTCAAGGAAGAAACCAGTACATTTTGACCTATAAAGGTCAAAGGTCAAGGTCACAGTGAAGGTCAACACCTAAAACACATAAGTGGTGATATCTCAGAATCCAGACAAGATAGTATCAGGTGTTTTTTTCTATTCACTTCGTTGAGATGAGATAACACTGATAAGCCTTGGTGACGTCATGTTTTGGCGTCATGTGACATCAAGCGAATGGTATATTTCCAAAAATGTTTACCTTTACCTTAAAGCAGAGTCATTGACGTATTTAGTTAAGTCTGACAATATCTTGTGCTTCATATTTAACATTAGATCTAACATGTGACATTTGGTCGTTGTGCGACGTCGCATAACGTTAGAGTGACGTCATACGTGGTCGAATATTGAAATGAACATATCTCAAAAATGGGACCAACGATTTCTTTGAATTTTTTTTAAACCCTTTCAGTGATTACGAATGACCAATGAAATAAATCATTAGTGAACACATATAAATAAGTTACGAACATCCAGATCCAAACCTTGGCAGACTCGTGCTGCTTCACGGAGGTCTGCGCTCTCAGAGTGATGTAGTTGTTTTTGTTTTCATTTGTTTTTCTTCATACTGTATGTTAACTGTTTATTCTTGATGTTTTCTATCTTTAGTTGAAAAAAGGAAAGAAGGCACTATATCTCATTTATGGAATTTTGCATGGACGTATACTACCTACACTTGGATTTCTTTAATATAATTTTGTCACAATTTTGTATCATAAATAAAAACACTTTTTTTCTCCAAAAACGTACTTACCCTTCCTACTAGTTTGCCCTTCTCATTCATGTAAATGTAAAGGTCACTCTCTTTTCCTTCTATTTGAACGTGGCTTCTGAAGGTTTCTTTCTCAACAAGAAGAGCTGGAAAAAAGAAAGAAAAGGACACTTCTTTAGGGTCGGTGTAATGATGTAATATTAAAACAAAACATAACTGAAATTGTAAGTAGACAAAGTATGTCAGAAAACAGTGACTCATAAAATGATTAGAATACTGTCATATCACCCCATTGCTATGACGACCAGGTTCTGTAAAGTCAGTTCAATACTGTCATGGAAAAGCTACTTTGTAGATTTCACTTAGTGTGGGTTATTTTTAGGATGTAACCCCCATAATAAATGATCGACCACTGTAATAATAAATACATTTCAACATTTTCACAAAGGAAAAGTCTTGTTATATCCTCCATTAACAAACTAAGGATGAAATGTTGAGTTTTCCAGTATTCCTATGCTCTTTGGGCGTACATACCAACATTTGAGGAGCAGTGGGTGTTGCATTTTCAGGAGACACAAGTGGGCAAATGTTTTTATGATGAAAAATGATGTTAAAGTGGTCTGTCATTATTTTCCACTGTATGATTAAATACTCTAAGACTGAGAAATATAATTTAATTTTTTCAATGGATGGCATGTATTGTTAAATTCACATTAACTTTATTAATTTATTCTTACTTTTTGATTTGTTTGGATTTATTTCAGTGTTAAATTAACAAGACAATCAAGATACCATGGTACAGGCAGTAAACAAAAAAAACAAAAGACAGACAAATAAATTAGACACACAAGATATTTACACTGAGGATAACACTCAAAGCATTTCTGCTTATTTCCAGACTGGTCCAAACATAAATTACATTAAGACAAGACAACAAAATAACAACAATTGTAAAATAAGGAGAAATACATACAAATAATAAATATAAGTGAAAAAAATAGTAATACATAAATAAAAATAAATAATAAATGTACATATTTTTTTTTTTTTTTTTTACTGAAGTAGGCTAAAAAGAGTAAGTAAAAAACTTTGGTGAACTTAAAAAAGAACAAGAACAAGACCTGGACCTGAACGGTGGAGAAATTTTGAGGAGGGAGATAATTATAATAAGTGAAATAACTTAATAATGAACAAAACTGGACTGTTCTGCAGCCAGAGCGGACTGTTTGAGAAAGTTTTTGACCTTATGTTTAAAAGTGGGTTTTGAGATGATGGTTTTTATGCTTGCAGGAAGGTTGTTCCAAAGCTTAGTGCCTTGGACTAATCACACACACACACACACACATTGCTTCTACTTCTTCCTCTCCTGGCTGCTGGCAGTGTTGGCACAAAAGCATGATGAATAAAAAAATATTATTGATAAATGTAATAGTTACATTCTCTGTATTACTTTAGCTAGCTAGCTAATCTGATGTTAGACCATCCAGTCAGTGATGCCTCGTGAGTCTATTGAGTTGGACGACCAATGACATTAGTTTGGGGTGTGGCAAATATAAATCGATCTGCCGCCAACCTCCAAAAAAAACCAAAAATTACATGTCTGGGGGAAAATTTCAACCTGCGCAGAGATCAACTACACATCTATGAGTTGTCAGATAGTCAACAAATTACGTGTATAAATTCCATACATGATCTCTAGATCAACTGGAGAGCATCAGCCAAATGATATTTCTTCAGATTTTGTTTTTGACGTTCAGACTTAATAAATGATGGGATATTACCGGGAGAAATTACAAAACAGGAGGGGGGGACGGGAGATGGGTCTGAAATACGGGAGAGTCCTGGGAGAAACGTGAGTGTTGGCAGCTATGACGATAGGGGTCATGAGGAGGACAGACTGTGGACGGTTATCGATCTGTGTTCAACAGGGCAGAGTTTTATCTTGCCAGTTTGACAGCCAAACTTGAAGAGGCACAGTACAGTTATGGAATAATTGAAGATAAAGAGGAAGACAGCTTGTTAGAAAGATCTTTTCATGCCATCACTGAGAAATCTACAGCCTGTGTGTCATGTTTTTCTCTTATTTTTGTAAGTCTTCTTGTTTTTTTCTGTTGTTGGTGGTGTCTTGGGCTTTTATTTTGTGATGTGGGTTCATGTTCACCTTTTTGCTTCATTTCCTGTCACTGGTGTTTGCTCCGCCCTTGTTAATTTTACCTCATGTGTTTCACCTGTGTCTCCCTCTATTTAAAACTCCCTCTGTGTTAGTGTGACTTTGGCTGTGACTTATGAACGCTATATATTTTGTCTGTGTTTCCTGGTTACATTTTGGATTTCTGGATGATGGTTTTTGTTATGTGGATATCTTGTTGCCTGATCGTTTGCCTGTCCCTGACCTCTGATGGTACTTCAATCATCTTTGGAACTTTGGCCTGACCTACATTGGAAAAACATTTATTGGATTTCCACTTCGTTCTGATGTGCATCACCTGTGTTTGACCCCTGTTTACCCGACCTCTGATTCTCTGACCTATCTCTCAGTTGCTGCACTCTGCGGTGATTCATTCCTCCAGACATACGGCCAATTAGGAAACATTTCATGTTTTATTAATATTGCTTGTGTTAATAAATCCTTTGAAAACCTATCGGAGTCTCTGAGTTCTGCATTTTCTGCAACTAATTTCCTGACTCTGTGTCACTGAGGCCACGGCTTTGTTCATTTCTTTTTTTTCTGCCAAAAAATATGGTCAATTAAAAATTTTTTTGACTAATTTAATATTGCAGTGTGTGTATTTTACAAGTTGGTTGATTGAAAGACCTATTTTGACTTAAAGGAACTGAAAAATTGTCAGTTATAATATAAAATTTAGTTGAATTGGTAATGGAGTAATGCTTACTAAGTAACCTTAGTTAAAAAAAAATGGGTGGAAAATGACAGTTTAAGTTTAGTATCTTCAGTTACTGTAACTCCGTTATTAGTATATTGAACTTAAAAGTTGTATTCCGCTCCATTGGTAGCTTCAAGTACATATTCAACATAGTCCAGTTAACTCGACTAATGCTTCATTACTTAAATGTAATTTTTTTTAAAGTGTGTGTATGTATATATGTATATATATATATATATATATATATATATATATATATATATATATATATATATATATATATATATATATAATTGCAGGTTTATATTACTTGTAATTCCCAGGCACCACAAGTTTATTCTGTTTTATTTTTGGAAATTGGGTTTGTTTAATTAGTTATATTTTCAGGTCAGTGTTGGATTGCTTTTCTTTTTTCCCCCAGGTAGTTCTTTAAATTTCTTATTGGTGGTTGATGTATCAAAGTGGAGCCTCTTTGACAATTTGCCGAGATGTTTTTGTCAGTGTGTTTTGGCTCCATCCTGCTATCATTAATGGGTAGTAGAACAACACACAAGACGAGGAGATTCTGTTCCAGAGCAGGAACAGAACACACTTATCTTATCAACTTCTTATGAAATACACGGCTGGATCTGATGTGTCAGTTGAATAGAGTCTACCTCTAATCTTATTCAGTGCATTTTAACTATTAAATAACACACCATGCATCAGTCTAATATCTTCTAATAGCTGATAAGAAGGTTCAGCAAAACATGTTGCTGTCCTGCTTTTGTGCAAGTTTAGTATTGTTAAAAGAGAAGCTTTATATGTTTTCAATGCAGCCTCATATACATTGATTTATTTGTGGTAGTCTTTCAGTTTCAGCACTTTCTGCCACAGTCCTATTTTAATTTTAATCCATTAAATCCTGTTGTATTTTGTAGTTTTACCCTGAAAGCGAGGCAAGGACTATCGTTGTTGGTTTGTGTTGTTTGTTTTTTTTGTATAACAACACTCTAGCTGAAATATTTGTTGAAGTCAGATTAAATTAGGTGAATAGATTATCAGTGACCCAGAATATATACAGATACATTTTGGGAAAAGTAGGTCAAAGTTAAAATTTGTTATGAATTTTTAAAGTATTTTTCCACATTCACTTATAACGAACAATATTTCACATCTATAAAAACGTACATTTTGTTTCAATTTACTTAAAACTTGGCACGTATATAGAGGCATTTGATATGTTATCAGGACATGCATAGATGTGATGACATCAGCTGGATCGATGCCAAAATAAGCCACGATAAATGTGAGAAAGCAGAGTTTGTTGGATCTGGCACCACTTGTTTTTCTGTTTCGCCATTTTTAAGTGATTTATCACCATGTGTTATCATATTATCCTCTACATCGGAGGTGTCAAATATACGGCCCGGGGGTGAAATCCGGCCCTCAAAAGGGTCCAGTCTGGCCCCTGTGATAAATTTGTGAAATACAAAAATGATAATGAATATACAGATAATTTTATTTCTGGTTCTAGATACAGATCAAAATGGGTCAGATCAGTAAAATAAATAAATAAATAAATAACTTAGAAATACTCATAACTCTGTGTTTTGCTCTTTGTTAATTTAAACATTTTCTTGTCATTTTACTGTATTTACAATAAATATATGTCATTTCACAAAAATGCGAATAAGCTGAACAAATATGAACATTTTAAAATGTGTGTAAGTTTAACAATGTTCTTGCCTGTTATTAAATGGTTTGTGTATTTGTAGATCCACTAATCAATAATCTGTATGTTGTAATTGACGTGTGTAAATTATAAACTTGTTAAAATGGCATTTAATTTTCTGAAGAAGTGTCGGTTTATTCATGTTATTGGTAGATGTATATAGTTATACATATATACATATATATAGTATATAGTTGGTAGATGTGAATATTTTCACTTTTTTTGCTCTAAAACAGAGAGGAAAATTTGGATTTGACATTATTTATATATTATGTTATTATTTTAGTGGTTCGGCCCAATTCGGATCAAATTTGGTTTAATGTGGCCCCTGAACTAAAATGAATTTGACACCTACATTTTTAACTGTAAATCATGTGTTTTTAAATATTTAATTTAGTTTCTGTTGATGTTGTTTCTTATTTTTTCTACATTTAGTTTTTATTTTATTACTTTTCTTCAATTGTGTTCTCTTCGTGTCTTACTTTGTTCATGTTACATATTATTTTGTTAGTTTAATGTTCACTTTTCTTCATTTTACTCATCACTTTGGCAGTTTTTGTTCATTTTGTTACTTATTTTATCTTTTTTTTTTATTGTGGAATTGCTGAAGTCTCAGGAGTTAAAGGGTTAAAGTCTGAAAAATAGCAAAAACATCAAACATAGCTTTACACAAGTAATATTCCATTTAACCAGAACAATCCATAAAACAGTTTTCAGCAAAAGTGTTCTTAACTAATAACTAATCCCTGATAATAAACGTGCTCCAGATTATTACTCTCCTCCATTTGTGTGCCAGCTGTATTTTGGGAAGAATGAGAGTGAATAACCTCCTGTGGATGATCCTTCATATTGTTGTAAACTTCATTTTAGCAGTTGCCTTGTACCATTCACACTTCATTAAATATCTGTTTGTCATTCTTACACTTTTCTTGCAATATTCTGCACTTAATAACTTTAGTATAATAATCATAGAGGTGAATGATTGTCTGTTGGTGTCCTACAAAAATGTGTTGGACTCACAGAAACAGACTTTGTCTCCCTAATAGTATTTTGTTGCAAATACAAAAACTGCCACTGAATGCCAACAGACCGTTTAAAAGAAGTGGAGTCTGACTGCCAAGGACTGGATTGCCATTTCAAGACTGTAGTTTGGTATTTGGCTGCCAATATCTTGAATATTTGGAGCCAGGAAATACTATATTTGGATAAGAGGGTGAAGCTGCAACACAGTACTGGGTTCATGTTAACAGTAGCAAATATGCCTAAGTTACGTTTATAAACTATGTGTAGTAATTAATGGTACAGTACAGGACAACAAAATGATTGGTCAATAAATAGAAGCTGTTTGAAGGTTTTTGTTTGTTTGTTTTGTGTATATTAACCCATAAAGATCCAACAACCAGTCTTGACTAAAATCATTTACTGATCTAAAATATTTAAAGCTCTCATTTCATGTTATTTCATTAATATTACTGTGTTCTCCATTGTTATTTAACACATTGTGTGTTGGTTCTATTTTAAAAAAACACTATCGGGGGGTAAGTCACTGTGGGTAAAGACGCTGATTCGATACAAATTCATGTGAAAAATACCAACTATCCTTTTAATAATGCTGTGACGGCAACCCTCGTCACATGGACATTCAAAGGCTCTATAGTTACCATGGAAACACCGTCATCTAGTGTAGTAAAACCTACAGAGTTGGATCAGTTTCCTCTATTTTTGACATAACAATCCTCAACTTTAATATGAGCTTCAATTACATATTTATAATTAGTACATTAAATATGAGTACTGCTTTTTCACAAAAAACACACTAAATAAAGTAGATAATATTACAACACATGGTGATAAATCACTTAAAAAATGTTAAATATGGACAACAATACATTTAGGATTGGCCACAAGAGTACACCCAATATGTGCCAATATGCAAGAGGCTAATTTCCATTTTTCATCCCAACATAAAACAACATTGTCTGTGCGTACATCCTTAAATAATGCATAACTTTAAGCCTTTTTTGTATGCAAATCCATTCCCGTATTCATCATGAATTGGTAAATTAGCTGTATAGACCAACTGTTTTGTGTGCCCAGCTGTAAACACATTTATGTCTGTTGTAAAGTTGTGTATTTAACATGGTAGGCTACAGGGATTTACTTAGTTTTGGAGTCAGCCTCAAGTTTTAATGTAGAGTTTTCCATCTGTTTTTATTCATTCGAGCTATCTCTGTAAATACAAAATTAAATCATACACTTAACTTTAAAGGGTAATAAGATGTATGCATTTCATTACTTAGGTAAATACATGAATGCAACCAATGGATCCAATTAATTCAGCCTTTTGGTAATATATAGCAGTAACAACCAAGGACACTGGTGGAAACAAAAGTCTGTCTGAGGGCAAATAAAAATAAAGTAACACATGACCCTGTAAAGTTAAAGATGTCAGTGGAAAAGCAGAAAGATGTTAAAAGCAGAAAAATACAAACAAAAGAAGTCTGCAGTATAATTACATCGACACATAACAGAAGAATTCAGTCTGCCTTATGAGATTAATCTTACAATTGAATGGTACGTTTAGCTTATCCATGTGTAAGATAATTGTATGTGTTATCCAAACATGGTGACCACAATAATGTGTGTTTAATGAGCTGAGTGCTCATGTTGCCCTCAGTGGCAGATTGTTACTGTAGCAACACACTCCTGCCTACTGTTTAATCCACTGCAGTCCTTCTACCACACTGTGCTACCACTGGTGTGTAGGAACAGGCCCACATAGAACAGCCACACACTGATGTACAATGACCCAATTATTAACAGTCATTTTCATTCATTCATAATACATACATAAACACAGTCATGTTTTCATTTAATTTAATTGTATTTTATTTTTTCTACTTAATTTATTTTTCTACTTTATTTTAACCCTTTAAACTTATAAGGGTCCACATATACCAGACCTGGGTAAAATAAGGCCCGATAGCTGGCCCTGACTGGCCCACATGAAGTCAGTGGCAAAATTAAAAGTCAACGCAAATATATAACATACAGCTTTTATTTTGAAGAATCTGCGAAATGAGCGTTTTTTTTTTCACACTCAGTACCAAATTGGTTTATTGCTCAGTTTTAGTCCATTCATGTCAGCTAACACCAAAAAATGAAAGAAAAATGTATTAAGAATGCAGAGATTTCTAAGTATTTCTTTATTGAAGTCAGAAAAGGAACTGAGATACACAAACACATCTGTAGTTACTGTTGGGTTTTTTATGTAAAGTTAATATGAAGCTAGTTTTCTATATTTTCACAAATGTTTTTATGAATATTCATTAAATAGTTGTATTGTGGGCTCTACATTTTCATTGTATTGTTTCATTTACTGTTTTTTTAAGAGATATTGAACAGAACTATGGGTGAATCAACATTTCTCATGTGGCCCTATAGGAAAATTATTTGCCCACCCATGACAAAAATGTGAAGCAAACTAGTCAAACCTGTCCCAAATGTCACATGACCTAATGTAGTTTGACAATGGAGATTTCCACACATCGCAATATAAGATAAAACCACTTCCAGATAAAGAATCCACAGCAGGTACAATTACTCATTTGTTCAAAATACAAATGTCAAACAGCTGATCTGAATCATTATTCTTGCCCATCTACATGTTTCCAGGAGTGTTTCAAGGTATTTCAATATGTTTTGAGTTTTGTTTTTTTTCCAAAACTCATCAGCGCCCCCTGGGGTTTGGGGGGGAAAAAGAAGTCGACAACTCTATAAGTCTCAGGTTGATCAACAAGACTGGACTCACTATGTGCCTGCCAGTTAATGCAGATGGTTCGGGTTGTATGTAGTTGTGCACGTAGCCGAGTACGTTCTGATAACGTTGTCATTAGTTGTCAATACATACACTTGCATCGGCTAATCACTGATTATCAGTTTGATGGTGTACTTAAACCGAAAACACGTCGGGACTTTCTGGGCAGCGGAGCGGTGAGCAACTGCGAGTATGTTCTAATAACATTCTAATTCGTTGTCAACACATACACTATATTCACTTTGAAATTTGACGTTATGGTGAATAGAGAATACATTTCAGAATCCAGGATCACCACCAAAATGTAATCATTTGTACCTTGTGACGCCCCCAACGCATCCTGAAAACATCATAAAAATTTGTCCATAAGTTTTTGAGTTAGCTTAAACATCCCCACCCCCTCCCCGCATCACCATGATGAAGACAAGACGCTGCTAAGATGCTGATGGTCGGAAACCAATGGGTCACATGAACAGAAGCTTCGTCCATTTTAATATAGAGTCTATGTTTGGGAACCAGTGAATCAAACAACATAATGTGTTGGTAACTTTGTCTGCATTTGGTCTCAGCTGCTCTTAAAATCCACAACTCCAAAACCAGAAGGAATACAAACATAAAAAATGGTGAACTAAAGTAAGACCTGTGTGTACTGTGTCCAGACCAGTACTACTCTCCACTATATTTAACAAAACCTTACCAACATATTTCATGTCAGGCTTGAGCCACTTTCAGCATTGTGTTTGTTTCTTTTTTCAGGCTGACTTCTGAACCCTCTCACCTTCTTTTTGCCAGTTCCTCTCTGGTATAGCTCTACAGACCCCATCGCTTCTTTCTGAATCTCCATCTGTTTGTGTCCCTGCAGGCCCAGTACCTGCTGGAACAAATCATTCTGCTTTGATAAAATACTGCCCGACTACACACTGTTTCTATGTGTCATTGTTTGGCTGGCTGAGTGGTTTGGAGCTGTATAACTGCTGCCCTACATTGCCTAAGTGTTTTGAAATTGGAGGTAGAAGTGGGTCATAACACAAACAGCGAGCAGGGACATTGCCTGTGGATAATCAACACACTTCTTTACTATGAAAAGCAACTAATCAGCCAGTGTGTTTCTCCTTCCCTTTTTTTATTTATTGTTTAACCCTTGAGGAAGAAAGCCTGTTATTTTTGTTGGTAATCTGTGATATTAAGTACTTATTTCCATATCCTCTAGATTCTAGTATTTTCTACACAAATATTTTAACTAGTGACAGTGACAATTGCATTATAATTAAAGGGAATGTGTTCATTCCTGCATTTTATATATATATAAATCACAAGTTAGCTATTACATTTATGCAATTAAATATTTTAATCAATTGACAGCACTGCTTATATATATATAATATATATATATATATATATATATATATATATATATATATATATATATATATATATATATATATATATATATATATATATATATATATATACACTTTTTTTTAAAATTGGAAATATTTGTTTTATTGTAATTAATCGTGATTTGAGTTCACTTGTTAAACAAGTGACGTTAAAAAAGCCAAAAAAAACCCTTTGTATCAGCCTCTTTTCAGGGGCTGCCTTTTAGCCTTCATTATTTTTTTATGCTCGTTTGTCATATCTTATGGCAAATCTTAATGTCTGTAACAGTACTTGTTTGTTTTTAATGAAAAAAACAAACAAACCACAAACCAAGCCTATTAATTTTTTCCTACATTGATAAGAGAATTACAATGAATTTCAATGACACAAAAATGTGCGATTAAACTGATTAATCACAAGTTAGCTATTACATTTATGCAATTAAATATTTTAATCAATTGACAGCATATATATATATATATATATATATATATATATATATATATATATATATATATATATATATATGTGTGTGTGTGTGTGTGTGTGATAAATATTTAACAATATTTAGCTTCAAAGCTAGTAAATAAAGTTGTGCAAAAACTGCTATACAATGGATCGTAGAGATTTGCATTGAATATATTTACTTCAATAGGCTATCAATTGTATATTATTATTATTGTTTTTACCAGTTTGTTTGTCTGTCAGGAAGAGATCCTGGATTCTGGATCACTTTGAAATGTATTTTCCATTTACCACAATGTAAAATTTCAACCTGATCCAGAATCCACGATCTCTTCGGGATCAACACCAAAATCTAGTCACTTGTTCCTTGTGACACCCCCAACACGTCACAAAATTTTCATCAAGATGCATCCATAACCTTTTCAGTTATCGTGCTAACTAACAGACAGACGGACATAACCTCCTTGACACTTTTCTAGTTATTAATAATAACAATAATAATAACAACAACAACAACATTATTATTATTAGTATTAACAATCATATTTTTAATGAGGACTAAAGGAATCTCTCACACATACTGTTATTTTAAAGTCACATGATTCCATCTACATTTTATCAAATATAAAAATAAAACCGTTAAAATCTTATGCAACTGGTTAGTGCAACAGTAAATCCAAATAATGATGTCATGTCATATGACTCTTACTTAGTGAGTTCTTCAGACAGCTGATGCTTACTGGATCAGGTGGGAAGAAAAAAACAGCTTGTGACACAAACAACCTGACCAGCATCATTTTTGGTTATTACTGTTATTGTTTAGACAAACGTCTGGTTAATGACACATACACATCTATCATCTGATGGAAATCATATGATGTTGTCAACGCTGTAACAACAACAAAGTACACAACTGATTTGAGGAATACTGTTTTTTATTTTATTTATTATGTTTTAAAGAGTGTAATATTCCAGTTTACATCTACTGTTGCAAATATGCCAAAAAAAAAATCTGTTGTATATGCTATCGGCAAATTAATTATCTCCACTTTATTTAACATTTACTTTATTTTGGGCTATTACATGATTAACATTTTTAATAGCATTACATGCTTTAGGACAGGGGTCTCAAACATGCAGCTCGGGGGCCAAATGCGGCCCGCTAAAGGTTCCACTGTGGCCCCTGGGATAAATTTGCAAAGTGCAGTAATTCCACAGTCAAGGCTGTTTTCATTCAGGTTCCACCAACTGACCAATATTATCTCAAATAACATAAAAACCTACAAAAAAATAAAAAATAAATCTATATTTTCTTCTGTAAAAAAACATTTTCCAATATGCCGATAATTCAAATTTGTATTTTTGTTTTAGTGACTTCAGTCTGAACATTCAGGTCGTATTTATCCGACCTTTATGCCATTGAAATGTGATAGAGAGGAGAATTCTACATCAAAGGAACAGGACTGGAAAAACATACATACTTCCGTAAACATAGTGCATACCTGCGTGCTCACGTATTACGTCAGTACCTGTTCTGTGCATGAGGAGTCACTTCAAGGTCAGTTTTATCAACGTGAATCACTTTGAGCTTCAATCCTTGTTTGAAAGGTGCTGTACAGATTATTATTATTATTATTATTATTATTATTATTATTATTATTATTATTATTATTATTAAGTTCATACTCAAAACTGATGTGTAGGATGAACACACAAAACAATTGGATTTTACCAAAACTATTAAGACTCACTGTCTTTGATTATTATTATTACAATGAGGAGGATCATTACTATCATCAATATTACTCTATTACTGCCATCCACTTTCCTTTTGTTACATTTCAATGTTTTTTTTTGTTTTTGTTTTGTTTTTTTGTTTGTCAGGTTTTTTTTGTTTTGGTTTTGGTTTCTGTTCTGTCTCCAGTATTATTAATTTTCTAAATAATTATTATTAACTTGAATAGTGTATGTGTTATGTGTACCCTTGAGTGGGTGGGATTGAGGTTACTGTTTGTCTGTTTAATTGCAAAAATGTCTAAATAAAGTTATATTAAAAAAAAAAAGACTTGCTGCCAAGCCACAGTGAAAATGTAAAAATACGGTTAACAGTTAAATGTTGTATGTATGTAACTAATTATGAATGATAATGTGATAAAGTCAGAATTTTTGTCAGGTGTCGTCAGCCATGAAGTAAATGTGATAACAGATGATTATTTTTACATAATATTTCAATTTGTTTTATTTTGAACACATCTTCTAGTTAAATGAATATGTTGCAATAGTTTCATAATTATAAATGTCTGTGTGAAGAATCCAAATGATCTAAATGTAAATGCATGAATAAAATACACAATGATTAATGATGTGTTTTTTTTAACCTGGAAATAATGACTGCATTTTCTTTGTTTTATTTTTAGCATTTACATCTACACCGTCATGTTGGTATGTTTCTACAGCTGCTGTAATAATAAGTGACACTTTCCCACCAAAAAAATCCCAAAACATTAAAAAAACCCAACATTTTAGTTGCCACCATAGGGGAGGGTGGATGTAGTGTTGAATCCAACTAAATACCAAATACAGAAACTTCACCTAAAGTTAACTTTAAATGGATAATTGTAGATGTGTGAGGTGATAGTAGTTCATTTTCTGTAAAGGATGAAATACTAGAACTATGTGAATTTTTAATCCAAACACACATTGAATAAAATAAATTAAAAATAAATACATTTTATATATAGGTGTTATTAGTATGAAATCATTCTAAAGGATCTAGCTAGATAAGGTTTAGAAATACCTACAGGTAATTATAATGACATCCTACATAAATTACATTAACACCGAGGATGCATCCTGATAACATGCATGATTTAAGATGACAGAGACTCCATTTACATTGGTGCAGACAGTGCAGATGTCAAACTATTACTGTCAAATCAATTGTGTTGAAAGTAAATACAAAAGCAAAGTTATGAGACACTAAAAACTGAATTCTTTGGCGGTAGTTTCATTCCATTTGGTGCAGATAGAGAACATAAATTTAATGACACCTGATTGTTTACATATAGTCATAATAGTATATTCAATAGTTGTAAAAATGGTTGATTGAACATGTTTATTCCATCAGATTGTGACACCAGAATGTTTCGGAAGTTTTTGAATATAGTTTTCCCAAAATACGCCTGACGTATTGCCCACATTTGATTTAAATATCAGTATATAACTTTGCATAAATAGATAAAAGGGGAGAGGGGTATTGTTTTTGGTTCATCTGTCAGTAAATGATTACATATAAGTAGTGATCCGGAAGAGATCGTTGATTCTGGATCACTTTGAAATGTATTCTCCATTTACAGCAATGTAAAATTTCAAAGTGATCCAGAATCCAGGATCTCTTCCAGATCATCACCAAAATGTAATCATTTGTTTCTTGTTAAACTTCCAACACATCCTGATTTTTTTTTAAATCAAAATCTGTTTATAGGTTTTTGAGTTACCTTGATCCTCCCCAGATCACCACCATAATCTAATCATTACCAACCTACCCCGTACATTTAATCAAGACTTTTTTTAGACCTGTTTATACACTGTTTTTATTCTGTTTGTTAAGCACCTTGAGAGTTTTGAAAAGCGCTGATAAATAAAATGCATTATTATAAGATCAGTCCATAACTTTTTGGGATATTGTGCTAACTAACAGACAGACAGACAGACAGACATAACCTCATTGGCAGAGGTAATAAATATGATGAACAATATACCCCTGTGCTTTGCATTGCATGCAAACACACAGGTAATAAATAAACTTGGTGAATGTGGATCAATAGGTCAGGTCGCAGTCACCAAAAATGTGTGACTTCACCTTTCCTTAAGTCTGCTGCCATCAGGTAAACGGTACTGGACACCTCTGGCTAAGACACACATTTACACAAAATCTTTCATCCCCTCTGCCACAGCTGTCCTTAATAATACAAAACATTGGTAAACTGCACCTTTTAATTTTTTTTAATGTTGTACATGCCTGGATGAATGTTGAATGTTTTTATTTCAATTAAGCTGTGACTGTTTTTAACTGAAACAGATAATAAAGAAAGTTATCCATCCATCCATCCATCTTAA
Organism: Siphamia tubifer; assembly: GCA_020466265.1. Taxonomy (NCBI): domain Eukaryota; kingdom Metazoa; phylum Chordata; class Actinopteri; order Kurtiformes; family Apogonidae; genus Siphamia; species Siphamia tubifer. The sequence goes on from CM035793.1 coordinate 34,303,024, forward strand.
CAATGATAATAGATTGAACAAATCAGGTAAAATGTGTTTCATGGGGCAGGGTTTGTTGTGGACTGCACCACATGTCATTTACTCCGTTAAAAATGATTGTTTTGAACTTTTCTATTCATATGTTCATTCTAAGTTATGAAAATGGTTCATTAAACACGTTTTTGGTTGAGGAAAAAAATGTCGCAACACAGATTTCATGGTTTTTGTTTTGATTTGAGGTCTGTTAAAACAGCACGCCAAATGAAAAAAAAAAACTACAGTTACACAGGTGAGGTTATGGTTAAAAAAACAACAAGTAAAATACTGTTAAACTCCTAAGGGTTAATGTGTGTCATGATTATTTTAAGTTATATTTCTCCTCTTAAATATTCCATCTATCCTGAATAAACACTTTCACATATGTCAGTCAAACAAACCAAAGCATTTATTTGACAAATACTAACAATAATTCCATTTGATCTCTTTTATAGCAAAAAAAACATAGCATGTAAGCATGTGTTTGAAATATAATGGATCAGATCTTGAACCTTCGTCACAAAAGTAAGTCAGATTCATAGTGTTTAGTGCACAGTTGCAGCCCGACAGGTAAATAAACTAATCTACCGTCAGTGCAATCACAGTAAAACCCTGAGTGCAGAGCTCCCACTGTGTTACGTGTATTCTGGTTGAGTGTGACGACTGCTTGTTTAATGAGAGGTGACTATTCTGCCTCTGTTTGATGACAACAGTGTATGTAAAAGTCAATTTGATTTTCTGTGCTTTGATTATGTGCAGTCTGACCTGTGACTATAGTTAGCATTTCTTTAATTAGTCTGACATATTGATGGTGCCAAAAGGAGACGGTGTATTGTTTAATGCTTACATTGTCAAACAGGTGTTAAGAGCTCAGATTTATTACTATTTTAATTGAAAACTGATGGAGTGTAGCTGACAGGTTTTGTCTAAATGTGTAATAAAACAGATTGACCAAATGTCCTCTATTCACACCCTACCCAGAGTGTCTTTTTTAAAGAGTATTAACAACATCTGGTTTTTATACAGAGATGATTTGTTTGCAAGTTGTAGGTTTTGATTTCACAATTACTTGATTTTTTGCTTGTGTAGCGCACAAGGCTAACCATCTGTCTATTACCGTATATTTAAGATTAGAAGACGGTTCGTTACTGGAGCCCAGGGTGTGAATAATAATAATAATACATTTTATTTGTATAGCGCTTTTCATGGCACTCAAAGATGCTTTATATGCAGTAAAAACAGAACAATAAAAGTCCAACAACAATAAAAACAAACAATAGAAAACAGAGCAATCACAAATTAAAGCAGACAGGAAAAAAAAGTAATCAAACATTAAAAGCAATCTTGAATGAATTAGTTTTTGAAAGGGATTTAAAAGTGTTGAGGTCGGAACAGTGACGGATGGTTGCGGGGAGTGCGTTCCAGAGGTTTGGGGCGGTTACAGAAAAGACAAAAAAAAAAAAAAAAGTATATTCAATTACAGTCAGTTATGGCGTAACATAAAATGGATATAAAAATATATATGTAACAAGATATAAATATACACTTATTGTATTCTATTTAAATATGCAATATACAGGTTTCTACAGGTTAGCTTTAAAGGTGTCATTCTGCTGAAAATCACTTTTCTAGACTCCTTTTGGAATCTGATGGGTCACCCCGAGTTACCAACACATGCTGCCTGGTGTGTCACCTCCACTGGCTGTATTTACCATCCATAGAAAACAACACAGAGAAACGAGACACTGACGCCATGTCACAGGGACATTAGCGTCAGCCACGTGGGGTTAAGCCCATCCCCCGTTGCAGCGAATCTGAAGTAGCATTAGCATCTACAAGAAAAGACGGCGCCACAGTAGCTGCTGCACAAACTTGGGGAAAAAAATGGCGAGCAAAGTGGTTCGTGTGTGTCTCTGTGGAAATAACGCCTCACTTTTTTTTTGCATGTTTTCAAAACAAGCGACGACACGAAACCTAGCTGGATGATACTCTGGGATGGTAAACATACACAGAGCCAGATGGGAGGCAATATTAATGAAATAACCATGGAATGACTCCTTTAAAGAACAACAGAATTCACATTGGTTCTGTTGCACTTCCAAGTGAACGAAACACTGAAAGTAAAGCTAACCAGATTATTTTTAAATACAAAATATAGACAGGACTCCTTTGTTTTATAGGACAAACCCACACTACCCACCCGAGCCTTGTTTTGAATCCAAGATGGCGTCACATAGGAAATAAGCTAATAATGCATACCGTTGCACATCTACTAAACACTGGGTCCATTTCCAAAAAAAAACAAAAAAGGGATGAAGTCCAGGATTTTGTTGCACTTCTCATCTATTGTGTTTGATTTCTAACAGTGCTGTGGGGCCTTGGTGGAGGTATATGCGAGTCCATAATGGACCTCAAGTGCACTTAACTGACTGGATTGCCTAAGAGAATTTGCACACAAGAGGCATGAGGGGTTGTTAACTCACCTAATAGAATTTTATTAGAACAGATTCAGTTGGAGAGCATCAGTATTCATCTCTATTAATATGACAACAGTAATTTGAGGCTACAGGATGTCACCCAATCCTAGCATTATAGCATTAAAATCCAGTTACCTGCAGGCTGTCAGTGTGACCGGGCAGATGAGGAGCTTTTGTGAATGTGATTTTCTGAAAGAGCAAAGTTTAAAAATGAAGCAGCTGAAGGATGACCAGTGTGCCACAGAGTCTCCTGTCATCAGCATCAATAGCCAATCTGCAGACCTTTAAACATCGGGCGGCTTGTGACCTTTCCCCAGGGATCACCATGGTGACAGTGTGCTGAAGCAGCACGGCCGACTGCCACTGCTCTGGGAATTAAAACCTGTTTATGGTATTATCAACATACACACAGTCTGCACAGTAGGACGCACACTCAAGAGATGCAAACGCATAAGCATCTCTATAACCGGAAATGAATAGATATGATAATATTTAGATTACTTGTCAGCACCCTGGATAATTAATGCACTACGATTTCATTTTTTTCAGTTTATGCTCATTCTCTTCGTATTCTTTTGAGTATGATTCCTTAGTTGGTAGTTTCACTGCTTCTGCTGTTTGTATATTGTATATTTAGAAAATGCTGAATTAATTAACTGCATTTTCTTAGAGTTAAATAGACAGATATGTATAGTCACACACTGAAAATCGTTATAAGATTACAAAATGTTTTAGTTAGTTTATTTCAGTTACAAAAATTACAACACCATCATTTCATTCTCTCCTTTCAGTTAACAAATGAAGAGTTCATTTTTCGTTTTTTTCACAAAATTGCATTTTTTACTCTACATTCCAGGTAATACTCATTGATTTGATATATTATTTATTCAATTTAGTGGATATTACCAAATGAAATAAATAATATATCAAATAAATCAGTATTATCTGTGGAATGTAGAGTAAAAAATGACATTTTGTGAAAAAAAAGAAAAATGGAGTTCTGTTTTTGCAAATGAACTCTTCAAAAAAAAAAAAAAAAATATATATATATATACACACACACACACACAGCACATACTGTACACTAAACATCTTTATAGAAACAAAAAAATATGTATGTATATATATATATATATATACATATATACATCCTATCCATCTTTAAATATATATACACACATATCTAATAACAATAATTTTTTTATTTATTTTTTTCATAATCCATTCTGTAACTGAAAAAGGAAAAGGCAGAAGCCTGGGCTTATATCGGTAAGGTAAGGTAAGGTAAGGTAAGGTAAGGTAAGGTAAGGTAAGGTAAGGTAAGGTAAGGTAAGGTAAGGTAAGGTAAGGTAAGGTAAGGTAAGGTAAGGTAAGGTAAGGTAAGGTAAGGTAAGGTATGGTATGGTATGGTATGGTATGGTATGGTATGGTATGGTATGGTATGGTATGGTATGGTATGGTATGGTATGGTATGGTATGGTATGGTAAGGTATGGTAAGGTAAGGTAAGGTAAGGTAAGGTATGGTAAGGTAAGGTAAGGTATGGTAAGGTAAGGTAAGGTAAGGTAAGGTAAGGTAAGGTATGGTAAATTCCCATAGTTACATCAGTAAAGTGAACAGTAAGAATGAGAATCTAAATCTACGGTCAATCACAGGTATCACTTCTAATATTCTGTCAGTGTGTTGTTGACCTACATATTAAAGATGTTTCTGGATGTTTCTTTGGGTGATGTTTTTACGTATACCCGGTCAGCAACAACATGCACAGACAGAACAACAGAAGAACCAACTGACACTGATTCGATCTGCTCTTCTCTCCTTCTGCAGTAATAATAGTCTGGTGCTGTTCTGTCTGTTTTACTGTTTGTTTCTGCTCTGTGTCATGTTCTTTTTCTCACCGTTGCTGCTATTAAGAGACACCACACTGCAAAAATATAAATCTTACCAAGTGTATTTTTCTTATTTCTAGTGTGTTGGGAAAATTACAATGGGACCAAAGACATACATGTTAAAGTAATGTCTTATTATTTTATTGTGTTAAATTGCCTTGGAAAGAGATGTCTCGACTTAGGAGACATAGGTCAGAGTAATTTGCCGACGCCCTACAGCCCTATAGGACAGCGGACATCTTGAAGAAGGAGGGGTTGATGGGAAGGTGTTATAAACTGTGTCTAAACTTCCCCCCCTTAGTGTCATGTGGCCATTCAGGCCATGGACACTCAACGACCAGACTTAGACTGGACTTTTAGGACTCCTGACTATGTAACTTTAATCTTGTTGAAATATTTTGTAACTGTAATTGATTGTAAACTATGATTGTGATATTAATTAAAAGACAATGAGGAGACTCAAAGAGGTTTATATTTAATCAACCGCTATTAGGCCTAAATATAATTGAGTTAAATATGCTTACTTAATTATAAAGTATTAATTAATACATTTTTTACCAATACACTCGTCAAAATATGTCATCACACTTAAAAGAAGACATAATCACCTAAAGACGAACTGTTCAGTGAGATATACGAACTGATTTTTGGACAACAGATCTGGAAAATATTATCTCAACAATTATTACCAAGATCATTTTCACTTGTTCCATTGGTAGAATTTATGCTTGATTTAACAACAACAACAACAACAACAAAAAAACATTTTGAATTAAGCAAAAAAGACAAAAGATCTGCCAATGAAACAAGTATCTTAGTAAGATTCAGTTTTCTGTCTATCTCTAAACAACTTTACCCAAAATCGACTGGACCAATTTCCATGAAATTTACAGGAAAGGTGCGAGGTGATCCAAAATACATCTCATTACATTTTGGTGAATGTACATCAAAGGTCCAGTTCACTGTTACTAAAATTGTGTTTTTGCAATGATAAAAGATAGCTCAAATCATGTGAAATGTTTGCAGGAGGTGGGTTGTTGTGCCCAGCACCACTTGTTTTGTCTTATTTTAATCAGGATGGATATTTGAACTACTGTAGAAATGACAAAAACACATTTGGATTGGACATGTTTATGCCTCAGACACACATATTCTTACAAAGGATGGATTTATAAGAACATCATAGACATCTTAAACCTGCTCCCTTAATGAATGTCTACAAACTCCAGATTTGTACAAACTCATTATTCATCCAAATCTTTGTGACTGAGGCATTAGTTGCTCTCAGTACAACAGCATATATTCATGTTATAGCTGGAAGTATTTGGTCTCAAACAGTAAAAGTCATTTTCCACTTCAGACCAGCAGTCGTTCCATTAAATAAACAGTACTACCCTCTATTGAAACATTTATATTCATGCAAATTATCACATTTCTCAACAAATTTATATATAAATTGTGACGTATAGTAGTAGTAGTAGTAGCAATAGTATGGTAAAATGTGTGTAAATAAACAAATGAACACAGCAGAGGTGGTCAAAGTATTCATATTCTGTACTTAAGTAGAAGAACTGGTGTGAAAAAATACTCTGGTAAAAGTAGAAGTACTGATTCAACTCATTTACTGAAGTAAAAGTAAAAAAGTACAACTTCTGAATTATATATAAAGTACAAAGTAACATTTATTTATGTATTTTTTTTGCGATGGATGAAATAATACTTATTTAAGCAGGAAAAAACAGAAATATTTAAATGAAGCCTTTAAAGGCGAGTTACTGTGTGTGTTTTATTGGGTCATGATACTCAGTTTAGTGGGTATGGGCAGGAAATTTAGGAAAAATTCAAAAGTCATATATAGGAGATTTTTTTTACATGACAAAAGTCAGAATTATGAGAAGAAAAGTCAGAATTATGAGAAAAAAAAAGGCAAAATTATAATATAGTAAGTGACAAATTGTGATTTATTGATTTACAACTTATTTTTCATACTGTCACAATTGTACAGATATTTATTTATATGAAAATCTTGGGAGTAAAAGTAAAAAGTTACTAGAAAAATACAAGTAACACAAGTAAAGTACAGATACCTAAAAATATACTTAAGTCCAGTAAAGTAAGTACTTCTACCTCTGACACACAGTCAACATGCTTTCTAAATATCTTATCACAAGGCAACTTCAATTATGCCTGAGGAGCAACAGGTCTTTGTATAATCAACTTAACCTTCGCTGTCATAGCTATGGTTATGAGGAACCTAACTGTCTCGCCAGATGGTCTACACACTAGATGATGGAGTGAATGAGCCACGCAGTCAGTCATTCACATGTATCATACAAGAGACAGGAATGCACCGCATCACAAAGAAATGTTTTTGAATTTATATTATTTTTTCATTATTATAATTCATCGTAGTTGTTAGGGCATTAACAGAAAAGCCTATTTGTAGATATGTTGACATCTATGGCACAAGTCGACGTAACTTCGGGAAGAGTCAACCATCTGTGATCTAAGAATATTACAGCAGTAGGGTTCATTTATTTACCTTTTATTTTTAAAGGCTGCTCAGTTTTCAATTTGATTTGATTTTTATTGCAAGGTGAAGTTGGTTCTTGAGTGGTGCTGGTTTGCTGTTCTGGAGGCTTTCATTTCCATCTGTTTTACAAAGAAAAATATCTTCTAAGTAATGTTCTGTGAACCATGCAAGCAAGGCCGATACTGAAATAATAATAATAATACAGTGGTACCTCTACTTACGAAAGACCCAGCTAACGAATGATCCAAGTAACGAAAAACATTTGCCTCAATTTTTCATCTGAATACGAAAGAAAATTCTATTTATGAAAGGAAACTGAAACCCCAGCGACATAAATACAGTACTGTATGTTCATTACTTACTAGTGACCACAACAGACCGCTTTTTTAACTAACCCGCCCACGGCTCGGACCGATATTTGAAAAAAACTGACCCAACCCACTTCTTTACAGTGTGGAAAATGCAAGTAAAATCAGTGGGAAAACAAACAGCAAAACATGCTAGCAGATCATGTTGAAACAGCACTAACACTATTATATATTATATATATTTACAAGAATTCATCACAATAAAACCTGGTTAAAATGCTGCTAACCCCCCCACTCACACACACACACACACACACTAATGTGTTACAGGCCAATAGAAAGAACACAATTACAGCTAAAATATAAAATTCTGCTTTTCTCAATCGTATAAACAGTTCAGGAGTTAGAGACATTTGAATAATGGTGGAAGCGAAAATGCATCACCAGAGACATAATCATCCTAAAAGCGTTAATTTTCTAATTGTTGTGTTATATTTAGAGCTGCACAATATATTGTTTGAGCATCGACATCGCAATGTACGTGTGTGCATTAGTGACATGACAGGTCCTGTAATGCAGGAGATAAATGAGTTCAATATTTTCTCATTTCAATAGAACCTGAAACACACTGAGCATCACAACCATTCTGAACCAGTTTGGAGTGAGTCACTGGTAACACGACTGAAAAATGAGCAACGAACAAGAGAAAAAAAAACACCCAAAATTAAGACTTGGTGCCAGAAAGACAAGCAACATAATTTATGTGGAATTATTTATTATTAATTACTTTGTATTTATTTTTTTTACTTAACATATAATTTTAAAATATTTTATATGTGTATTTATTTATTTATTATGTTTTATTTATTTGTACGTATTTATATATATATTTTTTTATTTTAAATTATCATTATTTGTTTATTTTTCAAATGATTGATTTTATTCAAATAATTTTTTTTTTACATTTATTTATTTTTATTAATTAATGTTTTACATTTATTTGTATTTGTAGTTTTTTATTTAGTTTGTAATTAATTTTTATTTATTATTATTATTTATTCATTTAATTATTTCAGTTACATGAAGGACAATACTGATACGTATGTCCTGTGTCGACCACTAACCTACCATTTGTGTCAGCACCACACAGCTGTTATTTACTCCTGAATATTTTTTCCCATGTCGCAGTTAAAAAAAAAAAAAAAAAAAATCACAATGTCAGTTTTTTTCTAATATCATGCAGACACAGTTGTATCTAGAATATTCTAAACATCTTTTCATGCTTTGACCAAAAATGAATATTTTAAATCACAAGTCTTCAAATCTCACTCATTCATTCATTTTTTTCTTCTTCTTTTCTGTTTATTTCAGTGTCAGTAAATTAACTGACATATATTTGACTGTGCGTCATGTGTTGCTTCCTGTTTTTCTTATCTGGGGCTGTTGTCGGAAAGTTTCCTCGGAGGGATTAGACTGTGTCACATTTGCCTTGAAGTGTACGTTTTGTGCGTGCAGTGACGCCTGTTGCTTGGACGCACAGATGTGTTTAAAATGACATGTTGTCCTTTTTTTTTTTTTTAATGCTGGCTGATTCACGCAGTGACTCAGCTCGTGGTGCTTCAGCTGGCCTTGAGAAACACTCTGCCACAGATCCCTGGTGTTGAAGCTGAACATTGGACTCCTCCTCCTCCTCCTCTTCCTCCTCCTCCTCCCCCCCTCTGCCTCCGTGTCTTGTTTATTTGTCATCCCACAATGCACTGGGAAACAGGAGACAGGAGGGTGTGTGTGTGTGTGTGTGTGTGTGTGTGTGTGTATGTGTGTTTATATGTGTGTGTGTGTATGTGTATATATATGTGTGTGTGTGTGTGTGTGTGTGTGTGTGTGTGTGTATGTGTGTGGGGGGGTTGTTTAGAAGATCAACAGCAGGGATCCTTCAGCCAAATGGACATGTTTACTTTGGGATGTTTCCTCATCAGTCAATGTAATGAGAACATCAAAAAAATAGTTTTCCTCCAGAGACTGAAACAATCAAACTCTGTGACTAAAATCTAAAATTTTTTTGTATTTTTTTTTTTTTTTAACCAAAAACCTGTTTATATGCTCCTAATATCCTGGGACACTGACGGAGAGTGAAAGAGTGATAACATCTTTATTAAATGATGAATTATTAGAAGTAGGACACATCTGTTCGGTGATGTACTGGTCCTATACGCTCCCTGATGGGACTGTTAGATATAATTTCCAATTAGATTTCTGCTGTTTCTGCTTGATCTTTGCTCTCGTTTCTAATCATATGAACCACAAGATTATATTAAGACTCTCTTAGGTTAAAGACGAGAGGAAAACTATGGAGTACATGTGTGTTTCACTGTTTAGACACATTCATTTTGTTTAGTCACTCCAATAAACAACAACAAAAGAAAAGCATTTTATGACAAATATCTGTAGTGTTTGCATGTTTCATTACCAATACATGCTCATTAGTTTAGTTGCATTTGGAGAGAATTATTGATTATTTATGTTGCATTATTGCTTGGTTTCCTAACCTAAAAGAATGGACAAATGACAAAAGTGATCCATTGGTGCATATCACACATACAGTCATGGAAAAAATGATTAGACCATTAAAAGTCATCAAACACTATTGTTACGCAATCCAGTACTAACTCCTGTGTGTATCATGTGACTTAAACAGACAGAAGAAAACATGGAACAAATAAAAGCACTATTTTTGTCAGTACAATGAGTAGTTCTAGGAACTTCATTCTAGGAACTAAATAGTTCTTATATACTATACTATACTATACTATGCTATGCTATACTATGCTATATAGTAACTAAATAGTTCTTATATACTATACTATACGATGCTATACTATACTATGCTATATAGTAACTAAATAGTTCTTATATACTATACTATACGATACTATACTATACTATGCTATATAGTAACTAAATAGTTTTTATATACTATACTATGTTATATAGTAACTAAATAGTTCTTATATACTATACTATGCGATGCTATACAATACTATATAGTAACTAAATAGTTGTTAGAACTATATAGTTAGAGAGATCCAGGATCTCTTCCAGATCACCACCAAATTATTATCATTTGTTCCTAGTGTCACTCCCAACACATCCTGAAAATGTCATCAAAACAGTTTACAAATTTTTGTGTGTATTATTTTTATCCTAATAATAATAACAACATAAACACTTCATTATACTACACATTATACTACACTACATATATACAGTATTGTCTTAGTCATGTATATAAAGTACTATTTAGGACTTAGAGGGCATTTGGCCCATTTTAGAGGGCGTTTGGGAGAAGTTTTCTACTAATGTGACCAGCTGTCAGATGGTCTGTTGTCAAATATCGGTAACTTGATTGGTTCAGAACGATCCTGTGATGTCCCGAGACGTCATTTTCTGACTCCGCTCTGAGGAAAATAGTTCACCACGAAACCAAAGAATTGACAGGATTTTAATGTGAGAACCTTTATCGCTACACTTAAGAATATTAATATTAAATATTATTATATTAAAGGATATATTTCATAGTTCAGAGACGTCAGAGCGAGATGAAATACAATACAATATATCTATGGTTGTTCACCTTAGGGCGTGATCGATGTTTCTTTTCTCAAAAAATAATGCCTGGGGAATGAAGTGATGACGTATTTTGACAGTTATGTCGTAGGTTAGCTTTAAGTCATATTTGTCATTTTTGACAAATACGTACAGGTATCCAATGTGTGGATACGAATCTATTGACAACTATCTTACTCCATCCACAATACACTGACTTCTTCAGTTCAGTCCTTATACAAACGCTGTAATATTATAGTGAAGTCCAGTATGTTTTACTCCACGTACAACACAAAATCGCTTCCAAGTTACTAAGCACAACCAGAATTAATCTACAAAGTATATATAAATCACACGATTATAAAGTGCACTGTCATTTTTTGAGAAAATGAAAGGCTTTTAAGTGTGCCTTAGTCTGGAAAATATGGTACTCATTACTATAGTACCAGGTCATGGAAATGCACCAAACCCACCTAACCCTAACCCTAAGTCAAGCCGAGCCGATAATAGTAGAAACATGGCATTGGACTGCACTATTGTTTCACTTTGATACTTTTGTTTTTTGGGTCATTCTGTTGTAGATTTCCTGGTGAACTTGTGATCATTGTCCTGTTCTATGACCCAGTTTCAGTCAGGCTTTAGCAGTGGGACAGATGGCATCACATCTGACCGTTGAATACTCAGGTATACTGAAGAGTTCAAGGAGGATTCAATGACTTCAAGGTACCCATGTTTAAAGCAAACACAAATCATCACCCTTCCACCACTGGGACGGACAGTTAGTGTGACGCATTAACCTTTTAACCCATACGTAGGAGTCAAACATGTGGCCCAGGGGCCAAATCTGGCCCTCTAAAGGGTCTAGTCTGGCCCCTGGGGTGAGTTTGTGAAAAAATGACACTGAAGATATAAATCGTTTTAGTTCAGGTTCCACATTCAGACCAATTTCATCTCCAGTGGGTCAGATCAATAGAATATTCTCATAATAACATATAAAATGTTTCTCTTTGTAAATGTAAACATGTTCATGTTATTTTAATGTATTTACATTAAAATGATCATTTAACAAAAATACAAGTAACCAGTATATATATATATATATATATATATATATATATATATATATATATATATATATATGCTTTATTTATGTTTTGTTGATGTACTGTGATTTGAAAATTGTTATTTACATGTAGAAATAATAAAATGAGATGCATGTAGTTTTCTTAAGAAATTTCAATTTGAAATATGTACATATAAGATAACTTTCCTTTTTTCTTTCTAAAGCTAATTTTTGAGTTGACATAATTTTTTTTTTACATTATGTTATTATTTCATTGGTCCGGCCCTCTGCAGATCAGATTTGGCTTAACGTGCCCCCATGAACTGAAATGAGTTTGACACCCCTGCTTTAACCCCTGACACATTATTTCAGGTAAATGTGCTGCTGTGAATTTGTCCTAAAATACAGCTGTGAGTCTATGTTTGTGTTCCTTTTCTTCAGGGGTTTTGTTTTACTGTGTGTTTTCAGGTCAAAACAGGTGGAATAATAGAGAAAAGACAAAGAGAGTTGAAAGTGAAGACACTCAGAATGTTCATCAAGAACAGATTTAGGATGTTAAACATGAACTGTGAACTGGAACACAGTGAACAACAAGTATTTGAATTTTGGCTCAGTTGGTTTTGTCTTAAAAAAAAAATACAATTCAGTTCAGATGCTTTCTGGCACCTGGCTGGACACCAAAAAACAACTACACAGTCAACACTCGGTAAAAATATAGTTTAACCCTCATATTATGTTATGGGTCAATTTGACCCATTTCATTTCTTGTTGATCACAGTACTGGTTATCCTTTCTTTTTCTCCATGAAATGTTGACTTTTCCTCATCTAGGGTCATGAACTGTTGAGTAAAATCTGACAATCTGTGTAATGGAACGTCTGTGCAGTTTATATACAAAGACAATGTGGGTCTTCTTGATCCAGACACTTTAATGTGGGTAAATTGCTGTTCAAATCCAAAATAAACATGTCTTTATGATGTAGTTCTTTTTGTTTACTCAGTTATTAGTATTTTGATTGTTTATCTGAATGTGTAAATTGGAAAGCTACCTGGAGAAGGATCCAGTGGACACTGGTAAAATAAAAAGGAAAATAATGAAAAATTAAAACTGCAAGCAGTCTCAAAGGCCTTCGCCGTCCCTTGCGGCCAATCATGAGATGACATCGTACTATTGGCAGGATGCGATACCAGAAATGCACGCTTTTGTAGAAATATGTAGGGGGCGCTATAGAGTGACTTATTTGAAATATTATGTGTTGTATGGGTGTAGAACTGCAAGACTGAAAACTGAGTCAAATTTGAGCTAAATCGTTTGTATGTCAGATCTAATGACGTTTTAGTATCGTGTTTTTGGCGAATCTGTAGGGGGCGCTATAGTATGTAATAATACTTTCGTATGACAAACCGGTGTAGACCCAGGAGATAGAATTTCAGCCAAATTGGTGTTCGTATGTATGAACTACAGTCATTTTAATAAAAGTACATTTCTAGGGGGCGCTATAGTTGAAAATCAGAATCTCTTTAGCTAAATAGATGTAGACCTGGGGGATAGATATCTGTGTCAAATTTCAGCAAAATCGGTGTTCATGTGTCCAAGCTGAAGTAATATATGTAGGTGTACTTTTTCCTGAAAACTTTGCAACGTCAAAGCATACTTTTGATATCCCACTTGTCTAGATCGTGTTCACCAATTTTGAGCTCATTGGGCCAACAGCCAAGGAGGAGTTTGTTAAAATACGAAGACAGAGAAAATCCATGACTCAGCATGTTTGAAATTTCAATCCAAGATGGCGGACTTCCTGTTGGTTTATGGGTGTGGCCATCCTATGTTTAGTTTTGTCTTTAATGAACATGTGTGCCGATTTTCATAGGTCTAACTTCAGTAGGGTGGGATCTGGCCTAATTTAATGTTTTATTTTTTTTTACTTTTGTAGGGGGCGCTGTAGACATTTCTTTACCGAGTTTTCTGAAACTATATATACTTGCAATTTTTCACACTTCTGAAGCGTGCGCAAGATTTGGTGGGTTTTCGTACATGTTCAGGGGGTCAAATTTCAGTTCAAATGGCTGAATCCCCTTGCGGTCACAGCAAACTTAAATAGACCTTTCCCTTCAATGCCCCTAATCCTCTTCTGTAAACACTTAACCCTTTAACAGACAAGTCATTATTTTTGGTAATTTCCTCAAATGGCCATTTCTCTGCCTCAGTGAGGACCAGAAGCATGTAGATTTTCTTTTTTTAGAAGTGAAGATTAAGATTAAGAGAGATTTTATGGACATTTTGAAGTTGTAAATAGTGAATGTGATTGATTTCTCTTGTTTTATTGCCTGTAGTTACTTTTTAGCAAGTGCTGCTCAGATATTTTTATGGCAAAAGAAGGGAAACTGTTGTCATGGCAACCAACAAGGAGGTAGATGGGGATGTCCAATAACACACTAAGGTTGAGATGTGGAATTTCAGAGTATTTCAAGGAGTTAAAGGGTTTATGATAAGTTGTTTATTGATCATTTTCAATAAATCATACTGCTACTTAATTCCCATAGAAACAAAGGATGTGCTGAATTTTTCACACCCTGCTACACTTAAGTTTTTTTGTTTTTTTTTAAATAATGTATGTGTCATTAAATCCTTAAGCATAAACCCATTGAATAAAATAATGTACTTCATTTTACTCAGGTTGTAATGTCCTTCAAATGAATACTACAGTTTTACTGAAGGTCAAATTGAACATCAACATGAAAAAGGACATTTGCACACATTATTTATCAGTTTGTAGCTAAATAGCTCTATTTCATGGAACTGTTATCCTTTTTCAAATAGTACTTGTTGAAAAAAAGATACAGATTATGTGCTTCAGTCATAAACATAAAGGTCAAATTTGACAAAAAAAAATTCTATCTAAAAAAGTTTCATGTAATCTTGTCACATCAGTTCTTATTGCATTTGGCGTGTTATACCTATGCTTTTTCATCCTTTTGTGTGTTATTCAATGTATACCAAGACATCTGGTTTACATATCTGTTAAACCTAAACCTGAAGCTAATGGTGCTAGTTGCTAGTAGAAGTAATGACTAATGCTAACTGCTATTGCTAGCTGCTAATAGAGCTACTCACTAATGGCACTAATTTTACATGGCATGAAAGTACAGAAAAAGCTTATAATGTGTTCAGATAAAACAGCAATTAAAAGCGGTGTTTTATCTGGAAGCAATTCATATCACGTTGTAAAAATGTAAACATTTAAACCAACTGTCATTGAAATGTTATCGAAAAATTACTTTTTATTTGTAATGCACCTGCAATATAACTTGGAGTTACTACTCATGCTAAAAAGTGAAGTAAAATAAAAATAAAAAATTTAAAAAATAAACAATTTAAAAAATATTAAAAATAAATAAAAAAAATACAAATACATAAAAAAATCAAACAAATAAATAAAATAATAATTTTAAAAAAAGAAAGAAAAATATATAATTCCACATAACTGATGTTGCTTTTTTTCTTTCTGGCACTGAGCCTTGTTTTTATGTAATTTTTCTTTCGTTCTTTGTTCATTTTTGTTGCAACTCACTCTAAGCTGGTTCAGAATGATTGTGATGTGCTCAGTGTGTGTCAGGTTCTTTTGAAATTATATGAGAAAATGTTGAGCTCATTTGTCTCCTACATTGCAGGACCTGCCATGTGACTATTGTGCACACGTACATTACAATGTTGATGTTCCAACAATATATTGTCCAGCTCTAATTTGCACTTCTGCCTCCTGTGATTCTCCCAAATGGGATTGTTATATATAACTTCCAATTAGATTCCAGGTGTTTTTGTTTGGTCTTTGCTCCAGTTTATGAGATAAATTACAAAATTATATTAAGACTCACTTAGGATTAAGTGTGTGGGAAAGTGAAATATGTGTTTGTGTTTCATTCAGATTAATTGAAATAATAGTTCTTCTTTAATCTCTGCAAAAAATCTCCCACATTATAAACACACATCCTCAATTGTACCTCAGTGTTGTTATTATGGGCAGCTTTTGAAAACCTCCCAGAGCACCGTCATGTTCTGTTTTGACTGTGTGAGACTAAGCCCCCAAAGGAAATGTGTGTATTAATAAATCCTGTTCATCATCATTATCACCCCCATGAAAACAAGAGCAGCAACGGCGTCATGAAAATAAGCCCATCAGGATGATTCATTCACACACTAATTGTGGAACAAAGCCAGCAAACAAGGAGCGTGATGGGTATTTTCTGTTGTTGTGTTCAAAACATGGAACAACAACAAAAAAAGAATGTGTAGGTGGACTGCACGCCAAGAAATACACAACATTTAAATCAGATTTACAGTGAATATTGGAATATTTTACCTTAAAACACTGGGGGGAAAAAAATGGTGGTTGTGGTGTGTTTCACAAATATCCACAACACCTGTTACCTCCTGTATGACATTAGATTGAGTCATTGTTGTGTCCTGACCACTCCCAGTCTGACATGAGAACAAACACTTACAGTAGGTTACATCATGGATTAGAGCAGCACAGTATATTGTTTGAGCGTCAACATCGCAATGTACGTGTGACACGGCAGGTCCTATAATGTAGGAGACGAATGAGCTCAACATTTTCTCATCTAATTTCAATATGACCTGACACATACTGAGCACATCACAGATATTCTGAACCAGTTTGGAGTGAGTCACTGGGAACAAGACGGAAACATGAGCAACAGATAAGACAAAAATTGACCTAAAACCAAGATTTGGTGCCAGAAAGAAAAGCATCAGTTATGTGGAATTATTTATTTTTTCTTTAGTTATTTCTTTTCATTTTTATTATTATTATTTTAATGTCTCGTCTCGTCATCTGAACCCTCACTAGGGTCACAGGGGTCACTGGGGGCCTAATCCAGCTACAATGGGTGAAGGCGGGGTACACCCTGTATGAGTCTCCAGTTCATCTCAGGGCTGAACATATATAGACAATCACTCTCACATTCACACCTATGGGCAATTTAGATTAACCAATTAACCTATCAGTGCATGTGTTTGGATGGTGGGAGTACCTGGAGAAAACCCACACAGACACGAGGAGAACATGCAAACTCCACACAGAAAGGTCTGGTGTGGGAATTGAACTAGGGTCCTTCTTGCTGTGAGGCACGAGTGCTAACCACTGCACCACCGTGACATTATTTTAATGTATTTGTATTTATTTTGTATTATTTTTTACATTTATTTGTATTTATTTTTACAATTATCTATTTTGTTATTTATTTTTTAAATGTATTTGTATGTATTTTTTAATTATTGAATTTTTTAAATAAGTTTTTGGTTATTTTATTTATTTTTAATTATTATTTAAATTAGTTATTATTATTATTAATTGTATTTCATTATTTCAGCTATAACAAGGATGATAATGATGATTCTGTGTCAACCACTAATCTGTTTGACTATTTGTGTCGGCTCCTGAGTATTTTTTTTTCATATCGTTATAAATGTATATATTGCAGGGTCAAGTTAACTCAAAAACTTATGGACGGATTTTGTTTTCAGGATGTGTTCAGAGTGTCACAAGGAACAAATGATTAAACTTTGGTGGTGATCCGGAAGAGATCCTGGATTAGAATAAACCAGTGACTTTATTCAGAATTACATTTAATTCGGAATTACCATTTTCAACGAGATTTAGGTGTTTACATGGTTATCTTAAAGTGGAATTAACTTTTATTCAGAATTAAACAAGAATAAAAACTCCCATGTAAACAAAGCTAGTGTCTCTCACCAGAATCACTTATTTCTATTTTTATTTGTATTTGTTACCTTCAGTGTTATAGTCTCTCCATTGTCATCAATATCCTATAAGTTTATAACTCTGTCAAATGTCTTTACACAGCATCACATCATAACAAACATTATTTCATGACACTTTACATTTAGAGCTGGTCTAAACCAGACTTTTACAGAATTCCAACAGAATCTGCCTGGAGCAAACCATTAGTAACTTTATGAGCTGATAATATTCACATTAAAAAAAAAAAAAATCTACATTAATGTCACACAGCATCTAATCAGCTGCTTGTTCAAGAGAATGTAAATGCAATGATCAATCTATATTTGGAATATTGGTACATAGGTCTTTATTAACGTCTACAGAGTTCTTCTGAACATCAGAAATGCCATCCTGTATAAAGGGATCAATATCGAATCCCAACAGATCATAAAAGTAATCAGGAGTTTTATCTGTCTTTTTATGAATCAATACACTTGTTATGTCTTATTTCTTTAAGCTTTGGAAGTCATGTATATTCCAAAGCTCATTATATATCTGCTCTCATCTTTTTTACCCTGGGGGTTGATTGCACTCTTCGATGAATCTTTAACATGCTGCCTGTTTTTTAATAAGGACCCAGTGTAACATTTCATATGAATACAACTTGGTTAATTATTGTTCAGATCTGTGTCAGTTTTCCTCCAGAGGCTCCGAGCATAATCACGTCAAATAACAGCTTCATGGACTGTGGTTTGTTTGTGCTTACTGTTAAAGGTATAATTTTATCATCTTTGTACTTTGACACATTAAGAAATTAACTAAAATTATTGCCAGTGTGAAGAAAGTATGTCAATGTGCTAACACAGTAGCATCTACAGTAGTTTGTATGTGAACCATCCACCCTTTTAAACCTTTGTTGGTCACACTACAAAAATCACAATTAAAAAAAAAAAATTTGTTTGCTTTTTCCACCTCACAAGGACTATTATAACATAAAACATATATATATATATATATATATATATATATATATATATATTTTTTTTTTTTTTTTTTTTTTAACTGACCCTAAATTTAACTAAAATATTAAAAATCAAACATCATTCCTTCATCAATCTTACCAACATAATTTGTGACTTGGTTCAAATTAGATGTATTAACTCTTTGTGTTTGTATCATTAGTGATTAGCATTAGCATTTCATTACCATTTACTATCATCTCTACCATTTGGTTCAGCATGTTTTCAAAAAAAATATTATATGAATTATTTATATATATTTATGAAACATGAGGATTATTTATGTCAAATATGCTCTAAAATTTAATAAAATGAAAAAAATAAATCAAACTTGCCTGCAATTTTGTGTCCAAAACAAAAGATCATAGCAGAGGTGTTGTCACGGTTACTGTATGATCTTCTTTCTTGGTAGTATACTAGCATAACCTGAATATATCATTGACTGCCCAAGAAGTTTGGAGTCAAAGGACTTAAATTTAGATTAGATATCAGGGTTCAAAGTTACCTCTACCAAGCTGACCAACAAAGGGTTAAAATTGAGTAGTTGCTGTATCACTGAGTCCAATAATAGGGCGCAGACCTCCACGAAGCAGTGCAAGTCTGCCAAGGCTTCGATCTGGATGTTCATAATTTATTTGTAAACTTGTGTTCTGTTCTAAAATAAATTGTTAGCGATCATTGGCAATCTCTTAGAGGGTTTAAAATAATTCAAATAAATCCTCAGTCCTGTTTTTGAGATATGGCAAATTCAATATTCAACCACGTATGACGTCACTTTGACGTTATGCAACGTCGCACAATGACCAAATTTCAAATGTTAGATCTAACGTTACATATGAAGCACAAGATATTGTCAGATTTAACAAAATATGTCAATAACCTTCTTTAATGTTTTCTTCCTTGATGCATTACTAATCACCTCTGAAAGTTTAAACAAAATCCATACATACATACCATAACTAACAGAGGTAAAAAATTAAGCAGTGCTGCTGTTTGTTTGTTTTTTTCTCCATATACTATGTAAGAACAACAGAGGAACCATGACATCATCTATTGGGTTGTGTAATGCAGTTCTGAGGCTCATTCTTTGTGTTTTGGGCTTCGTCATGTTGACTTGTGACCATCTGTTTACTGCAGTGTCAGCTGTTGGTCTTTATAACAGGGGAAGCTCATTGTCGGCTTACATCATAAAATGTGTCACTTTATTTATATGTAAATTCTTTTTCAATAAAATGCTTTGTGACCAATCATCCAGAGTAGGTGTCTTTTCCACCAACTTGAAGAAGGAAATGTTGAAATTATATTAAACTGAAACAAGGAAATAATCTGAGTGTGTTTTATTTGCCTCCTGGACGCCTCCCTGGGGAGGTGTTCCGGGCATGTCCATCTGAGAGGAGACCTCAGGGTCGACCCAGGACACACTGGAGGGATTATATCTCTCGGCTGGCCTGGGAACACCTCGGGATTCCCCTGGAGGAGGTGGCTGAAGTAGCTGGGGTGAGGGAGGTCTGTGCTGCTTTGCTGAGGATGCTGCCCCCACGACCCGGATGAAGCGGGAGACGACGAGTGTTTTATTTAATAATAAAAATACATTTTATCTGTATAGCACTTTTCGTGGCACTAAAAGACGCTTTACATAAAGTAAGAAATAGAACGATAAGAGTCCGACTACAATAAAAACAATAGAAAACAGAGCAATCACAAATTAAAACAGACAGAATAAAAATAATCAAACATTAAAAGCAATCTTGAATAAATGAGTTTTTAAAAGGGATTTAAAAGTGTTGAGGTTGGAACAGTAACGGATGGTTGGAGGGAGTGAGTACCAGAGGTTTGGGGCGGCTACAGAAAAGTCTCTGTCCCCCCAGGTTTGGTGCTTGGTTTTGGCCGGCGGGACGAGGAAGTGGGCAGAAGAGGATCGGAGGCTGCGGGAGGGGACGTGAGTTGTTAGGGGGTCAGTGAGGTAGGGGGGTGCCTGATGATGGAGGGCTTTATGGGTGAGGAGGAGGATCTTAAATGTGATTCTATGTTTGAAGGGGAGCCAGTGAAGGTGTTGGAGGTCAGGAGTGATGTGATGGTGTGAGCGGGAGTGGGTGAGGAGACGAGCTGCAGAGTTCTGTTTGTTTGGAGGGTGAACCATAGAGACGGCTACTGCAGTAGTCTAGTGTGGAGGTGATGAAAGCGTGAATAAGTGTTTTTCTGCGGTGGAGAGGGGAGAGAGATGGACGGATGCGGGCTGTTTTTGAGGTGAAGTAAGGATGTTTTGGTGACCTATTTTGATGTGCTGTGTGAAACTGAGGGTTGTGTCGAGTATGATGCCAAGGTTGTGAGTGTGGAGCGAGGGAGGTAGGGACGTGTTGTCAATGGAGACACATATGGGGGGGGGGGGCGGCAATGATTAGGAGGTCAGATTTTTCACTGTTGAGTTTGAGGTAGTTGGTTTGCATCCAGGTTTTTATTTCAGATAGGCAGTTGGAGAGGGTAGAAGAAATTAAATTATTTCACCAAACAAATCAACAAATGCATTTGTTCCAACTTGTCTCGCAAAGTCCTTGATGGGACTGAACCGAGCATTCAAGTGATGTTGTTTTGGCTCAAAATACCTGTCACCCTGAGACCCCACTCACAGATGATTTCACCCCCAGAGATGATAAGCATCCGGAAGTGGGACAAAATGATGACATTTATCCAATGACAGCTGACTTTTGATGTAATGAAAGAAACCTGTGCATTAGGGCTCCATTAAATAACATTGGAGTTGACTGTTAACAGGAAAATGCATTGAAGAAAACAGTGCTATGTACGTATGTGCTAGTAATGAACAACATTGGTTCAGTCGATTTGTGATAAGTAGCTGATTCTGAACAAATTAATCTAAGAGATGAATGTGTTCTAACACATATGTAGTCAATTAAATGTTAACAAAACTGAACATATTTGATCACCAGCTTTCATTGCAGTCTGAAAGAAATTACCACTGGTTTCGTGATAATACTTCCATGGTTAGTTCTAGATTGGATCAGCAGTTGCAACATTCTACCCTGCTGTGATTAACTGTTTTTCTATCTGATTGGTATTGGTTCATTAACAACTATGGCACTGAAAAATGTCCTGTGCCATCGGTGTGTTAACTCACTTATCAAGATCAGTATCTTAATTTAACACACATCTTGATTAAAAGGACATAAAAAAAAAGTGTTGACCTACTTCACAATGTAATAAATAACATTAATAGAATAGACCAACACTAGTTTCACAGACACATGTATCTAAAGGGCAACACATTGGCGTATGACACTAAAAAATCTAAAACTTTTTCTCAACTTTAAGTCAAACAAGTGTAAAAAACAGGCAAAAAACTAAACAGATATTTTAAGCTGTTAATGTACATCTCCCTCTCAAAATGTGACACTATGGGTTTGACCTTTCAAGGTTGCTCAAGGTCAAAGGTCATGATGCCATTTTGGAACCTATATGTAGTTTTCCATCTGTCAGTAACAGTAACAGAATACTTATCACACTTTTTAAAATAACACTTTACAATCATGCAAGTTTGACTTTGACCTTTGATCAAGGTCAAAGGTCATTAATGGTATTTTGAAGCCCATGCCAGGTTTCCCATTGCCAATAATAGTAACTAAGTCTCTATCTCCCGTAGTTTTTCTGTTCTAGTCCATTTTAGTTTTTTAGATATTGACTGAGTGACCACTGACCCCTGACCTCTTGGGTCAAAATCTACAAATAAAAGATGCAGAATTGAACGACACGTATTTTGGTGCTCATTGGAAGTCTCTAAGATGAGTAATTCAAAGGTTATATCTAAAATTTGATTTTGAATTTAACTGTGACTTTGACCTTTGACCTAGAGTCTTAAAGTTAATCTTTCATGGTTCTGATGTCAATGCAAATTAACATTGAGAACAAACAGAAGTTTTATGCAAAAGTGAGTAGACAGGAATGAAAAGGAAATTCCTGATTTGCCATATCTGTGGTCATTGTGAAAACACATTTTAGTGTCCATGACCTTTGACCAACATTTACCTGAATTTAATGGGATCTATTCTGGACCACCTCACATCACTTGGAAAAATTAATGGAAATTGGTCTTGCAGTTTTTGCGTAAATTTGCTGACAAACTTTACGCAAAAAGTAATCACCTAAAGAGGAACTTTTCAGTGAGACATAAAGAATATATATCTTGAAAATATATATTTTCAAGGAATCTTACCAAGATCATTTCACTTCTTTCATTTGCAGATATGTATGTAGAAAGTGAAAATAATCTTGGAAAGATTTCTTGAAATAAGATTTTCCAGATATATAAGAATCACTTCTCATATCTGACTGAAAAGATACTCTTTAGGTGATTATGTCTTATTTTAAGTGTGATTAAATATTTGGACTAGAAATGAGATTTAAAAAAAAAAACAAACACTTGCTAAGTTTTGGATTGTCTTCCAGTGTAGTTTAGCATTTCTACCTTCTCAGTTCGACCACAGCCATTCTGTGTTGTGTTGTGCTGATAACATATGAAATGATAGGATACATTTTATTGTCCCCTTAGGGAAATTTCACTTGGACTCCAAGAGCTACATAGAGGAAACTACCAATGAATAAGACAGAAATATTAGACTAGAACAATAATGCAATCACTTAACTTGCACATATTCCACAAGATTATCACAGATACTTAAAGAAATAGTTGACCTGTTCTCTCTAAATGAATGAATGATTATCCTTTATTGTCACTGTACTCATGTTATAATGACATTTATGCAGCCCCCCCCACTGCCCACACTGCAGCATAAGATAAAAAACACAATATTAAAAATAAAATGATCAAAAAATAGAGACGCTAATATATGTAAATACACACACACACACACACACACATATATACATTCACATATACATAGTACACATATATACATACATATTAAATACATTTAAAAATAAAATAAATAAAAAAGCCTTCTAATTCCCTCATTATTAAAAACAGGTATATCTAGGTCACTTCTCTTGACCGCTTTCCTGATGAAGAACTGGGGTCAGTCCCCGTGGTCCTGTCATTTGTGCTAATGCTAATTGCTAATGAATAAAATGCAGAGACTGAATTTCCCTACAGGGATAAAAAAAAAAAAAAAAAAAAAAAAAAAAACCTAGTTAATCTGTTTAACCTTGGACCTTTCTGTTCTGTCTCAGTCCTGTAGACAGGTCTGGCTCCATATATTGTTGTTTTGGAATAGAGGCACAAGGCATCTGGGTTGTTTGGCTAGCATTTGTTTGGTGCTGAGTGCAGGATGCTATAACGCTGCATTTGCAAATAGCAGATTATTTTGGTGGAACATAAGGTAGCATGTCAGTGTTAAAATGATGAAACCCACAGTATGATATTGTGAAATGTGTACAGATAACATGCCGCTTTAAATTGGAGTGTTATCTGTATGCATTACAGTGGACACCGCTTAGCCTATAGTGGTCACAGATATAGTAATCAACCACCGAAATAGATCAAAAGGCTTTGGACAGAATCATTTCTGTACAAAAGCTGTTTAAATAATTAGTTTACAGTAATCAAGAAATCCACTTATAATTATAGTTATTTTAAAATTATGTGTAGCTATTTTATTTTTTACTCCCATGATTCCTTTCTGGATGACTGCTTCTGCCTGACTAGCTAGCTATTATTATTATTATTATTATTATTATTATTATTATTATTAATAACCTTTATTTGTTATAGAGGGACAATGTACATTAATAAACATTTTATAGAAAAGGAAAATGTAAATACACCCATTTTTAGCCAAAAGGCTTCCAATGATAGTCCCCCTGCCAGAAGGATCCTGGCAACAAATTAAAACATAACAATAAAGACATAAAACATAGAATTCAGTATATAAAACCTGACAGTAAAAACATAAAACGTAAAAGTCAGTGTGTAAAACATGACCGTGAAGACATATAGGAGAAAATTCAGTATATAAAACTTGACATGTGAACATCACTAGTGCTGACAGATTTAATTGTGTAGCAGCCATTTGTTGAGTTGCCTTTTAAATTAACATCAACGAGTTGACACACCGGGCAGCAACTAAGCTCACGAATCATGGCTGGAAAAAGGAAGTCATTTTCTTCATGCAGAGAGCCTCAACACAAAACAGAGGTATCTTTAATTTTCTTGATGCCGTTATCTTCTATGTTTGTTTCAAATGTCATTTTCAGACATAAAAAAATGCACCGGTGGCACAGCAGAGCCGACATACAGAATAAGTTACCATTTAAGTTATGTCTACACAGTACACTGTCATTAAACTGGCATTGTACAGTACTCTAATAAAATTCACTCAATGCTGATGCATCTGTTTCATTTCATTTTTCTCATTGAAAAACCATATAAATGACATTTAGATGATATTCTGTACAAAAAATAAGTGAAATACCTGTAAAGTTGGTTTTAGTAATCAACCGCTTATAGTGTTCAAACTGACTCTGGACCAATGAGATCACTATAAGCGGTTTCCACTGTATAAGCTTTCAATGTATATGTTCAAAATACCATGTGATTAGCAGTTAGGGTTCCACATATGTAAACCAGAGATCTTGTCATACATTGACAGGTGATCAAATAGAGTTGAATAACAAAGTGAAAGGGTATAGTACACCAAAGGTCATAAAAACACTCATCACAGTGTGTGATTTCATGACATCAGTCTCAAACCCATGTGAAACCAAACAGTATATAAAAATATAGATATCAAGCAAACGGTTTTCAGGGTCAAGTTGGAGATCATGGGACTGTGAAGTTTTTTTTATCAAATCAAAGTCAAAACAAGTGAATTTTCATTTGCTCTATTGGCAGATGTTTTTGCGTGAATGAAACCAAAACAATCTGCCAATGGAACACGTAAAATTATCTTGGTCAGATTTCTTGAAATATGATTTTCAAGGTTTATTGTCTCAAAATAAGTTGTCATATCTCACTGGAAAGTTACTGTTGAGGTGATGATGCCTTATTTTAAGTGTGAGAAGAGATATTTGGACTAGACATGAGAAAAATACACTGGGTAAGATTTAGGTTTTTGCAGTGCATCATCAAGTGGTGTCAGGCACAACAAACCCCACCCCCTGAAAACGTTTTACCTGACTAACCCTATTTCCTATTATTGCAAAAACACCTTTTTGGACCTTTGACTTACAATCATAAAAATTTAATGGGATCTATTCTGGACCACCTCAAACTGCTCCTGAAAATGGCATGTAAATTAGTCCAGTAATTTTTGTATAAACGTCCTGAACAAACACATAAACAGATGAACAAATGTACAAACAAATGAAACTAAATCTCTCTTGGGTCAAGAATAGGTCAAAATCTACACAAAAAAGATGCAGAATTGAAAGACGAGTATTTTGGTGCTCACTCTAAATCTGTAAGATGAATAGTTCAAAAAACATATATCCCAAATTAGAGTTTGACCTTTGACCTAGAGTCTTCAAATGTATCTTAAAAGGCGCTGATGTCAATACTGATCAACACTGAGAGCAAAATGAAACTATAAGCAAAACGGGAGTATACAAGAATGAAAAGGAAATGCCTGTTTTGCTGTATCTCTTATCATTGTGGAAACACATCTTTAGTGACTTTGACCTTTGACCTAGATTCACCAAAATCTAATGGGATTGATTCAGGACCATCTCACACTGTTCCGGAAAATTCCATGTAAATCAGTCCAGTAGTTTTTGTGTAAAGTTGCTGACAAACAAACAAGTGGTGCCTGCAACTACAAGCCCCGCCCCCCTTGCACACATTTTACTGATTGATTTATTTACTCAGTATTGTACCGAGTCTGTTCATCTATAGCATGTCCATCCATGGGAGTGGATCTCTTCTTCAGTGTGATTTCTTCTTTTTCCCACTGGGTTTTGGAGTTTTTTCTTGCTGAGGAGAGTCTAAGGCAGGCATGTCCAAACTATGAAGGGTTAAAACATGCTATGCTTCATTACTTCCATCAGTTTTGGGTCAGAGGCTGTTTTATATTGGAAGTTGGTCATTCATTGATGTTAGCTAACACCAACTAGTGTTTCATTTGTCTACATCTGCAATAAAATGTATGCCTGTGACCTGATTTGTGAGGTCTTGCATCAGGTTTCTTGTTAAAATCCTTACCGTCATCATGGATTTTTTAATTTCCTCTCCTCTAACAGGACATAGCACTATCTAGCATTAGGTTGAAGTCAGTATTTTTGCAAAAATGCATTCTTAGAACTGATTTTAACACAAATTTTACGCAGGTTAATCTTCCACATTTAATTTAAAAATGTTTCATACTTCTCCAAATGAAGTCTGTTTTTGGTTTTAAACTTTTCTTCTTCCATGATTCTATGAAATTAAATGATCCTTCACAAATAATATGAATTAAAAACAGATAATTTAAGCTTTAATTTTTTATTTTTTTCTGGTGGCTGCTGGACCAGTCTGTCAGTGGCTTTCACATGTAGGCTGTATGTTCTCCGCATGTGTTTGTGTAGGTTTCCTCTGGCTTCTCAGATTTCCTCTCACAATCCAAACACATACAGGTCAAGTAAAGCGGACACTGTAAATTTCCCACAGGTGTGAATTAACAAAATATTTCCCTGCCTGTCGCCCAATGCATGATGGGATGGGCTCCCTGAAACCCAATACCTGTCTACCGTGAAGGTGTGAGGATAAAAGGAAGAAAACTGTTTTGATTTGTTCATTGGAGAGAAAAACAACCTCCATTTATGTTTCATTCATCCTGCTACTACAGCTAACCTAGTGAAAATACCGTTTTTGGGTTGTCTGTTTGTTTGTTTGTCACCAACTTTACCCAAAAACTACTGGATCAATTCAAATGAAATTTTCAGGAACGGTATAAGGTGGTCCAGATTAGATCTCATAAAATTTTGGTGAATGTAGGTCAAAGGTCACAGTCACCAAAATGTGTTTTTCGCAATGATAAGAGATAGGGCAAATCAGGTCAAATGTTTACGACACGGCACCACCACCTGGAGTACTTTTGAGCAGAGGTGGTAAAAGTACTCGTAGAAGTACAGCTGGGAAAATTCTAAATTTGACAAGCAGCAACAGTTGGGATGTGGGAACAAAGGTTGGAAAGGCTAACAAGTAAGTAATTTTGTTAGTTAATATTAGGTCTAGATATAAAACATGTTAGAGAGGGAACATATTCAGAAAATGAGCAGCAGTTCAACAATCTGCAAAAAAAGAGCTTTTTAAAACTTGTAAAAGAAATATCAGAATATATATTTATATTCAGAAGATGAGCAGCAGTTCAAGCATCTGCAAAAAAAACAGCTTTTAAAAGTTGTAAAAGAAATATTAGAATAATATTTTTCTCTAGGTCGAGAGTTCTGGCAGCACTTTATTTAATTCTAAATATAGACCAGTGTGTTTCAGTTTCTATACCAGGGTCATTAGGAAATATTGAGACAAGACAAGAGACAAAGGGAGTGTTCAATTAAAACACCGGACTTGAGTTTCTTTAAAAAAAATAAAAATAAAAAAGGTGCTTTAAGGGAATTTTCATGTTGATAGTTTGATTACACTGCTCTCCAAGTATCTGCTTCAGACATTAAAAGATCTGGTAGATATGAGACCAATATTCCTTTGGAGTAAAACCTATTCTCTTGTTAATTCAAAGAATTTCTCATTTTGACCCAAGACTTACATTGGAAACTTGAGGCAAACAGTATATTTACAAAAAAAAAAATCAATAACACATACAGTATGTGGTAACATTTCACTACTTTTATTCTGAAAGCATTTTAATTGTAGACCAGTGTTATATGGTTCACACCAGGCAATACATTTGTCATGTAGCATATAGACTTCAGTGTTGTCTACTTTTACACCTGCAAATTAACCAAAACTGGTCCAATTGATGTTTCATCAACTTTTATCTTCAGGTAGAAATAAGCGCCAATTTCGACTCACTATGGAGTGACACCTTCGTATATTGGTACTTGTTCTAAACTTTTATATTATATTCTCTATACTGGTCATTTTTGGCAAAATATCTAATTTGAGAATGAGTCACAGCTGCATCTTGAGACGTATAGCGCATTATTTCATGCAGAGAAGTCACACAGGAAATGAAATAATCAGTATCCCTACTACACATTTGGAATAGGTTGCTTGGACTTAGTGTCTATGGTTTGGTCCCGAGGGACTACACCAGAGTTGGACATTTTGTCCAGAGCCAAGCGGACCAAGACCACCTCTTTTTGGAGGTCTGGGTCCACTTTATTTTGTGCAGATCCAAGTGCGATTGTATTTTTCACACCAACAAAAACAAACCAAATTAAGAGCTTTTGGTTTGAATGGAGCGTTTGGTGCTATTGATGTGAAAGTACCCTAAGACTTCCATTTATACACAGAATGTAATACCTATTTATTATCACCGTCCTAAAGTAACTGCTGCAGTCACTTGAGTAAAAACAAAATTACTTACTAAAAATGTGCCTACTAAATTAATTTAGGAAGGTGATAAAAAAACAGCAACGGCACTTTACTTATAAAAATAAGATTTGTAAGTTATGTAATTCCTCTTAAACTTGATAAAAGGCACCAGCCAAAATACACTGTTCTATATTTAGAGTGAAATCAAGTTCGTGTAATCGACATGTGCTGCTGGAGTTCTTCACCTACAGATATTTTTTCATATTCTTCTTACACCTGGGAAGTAAGTGAAGTTGTGCCAGATAAGAGATTCTGGAGAAATGTCTGTGGTGCTGTGGACAACACTGAAAATCAATACCTAATGTCTATGATATTCATACCCTCAGATGGTGTTGTTTTAAAACCAATAATGATTCTATAATACAAATCAATGCATAGGATGGAGACTTTCTGTTAAAGGTATCCAGGTGGCCTGAAGCAGACATCATGAAATAACAAATACCAAGAAGACTGGTGAGAAGCTAGAATCTTCTATCAGACAAGAACCTGGTGAAACTAGTGCAAGAAACTAGTGCTTTTCTAGTTTTTGTTATTTCCGGGCATTTTTTGTTGTGTTTTTTTTTTTGTCTCTAAATCTGCCCCTGTCCCACACTGCTGCTGTAAAGTGTTTAATGGTGTCAGAAAACTCAGGATCTCAGGTTTCCGATGCCATTTGAATTTTGTGGATTCTGCAAACACTTCAGGAGTAACCATAATTTTAATGTACAATCATATCCGTGTTGTTAAAGGGTTAGCATGGTGCATTTTCTTTGTTTAACAATTCTAATATGTTTTCAGAGAATAAAATATGGGTTTGCAAATAATCCCATTTAAATTTTTAGTCACACTTTACACTATCTTTTTTAGAGATTTTCATGAAACATTGATATTTCTGCTTTTTTATCAATCAATCAGTTAATCAATCAATCAATCTTTATTTATATCACACTTTTCATACAGTGAAATGTAGCACAAAGTTCTTTACTAAAACTGAGACCAACTGAATTTTGAACTTATCTTTGAAGCTTCCAAACAACAAACACGAAAATCCTAACATATAAAATCAATGCACTCCACCACCAACAACCACCACATATATGTGCGTAAACACACACATAAAGAAATAATTATAATAATAATGGATTGGATTTATATAGCACTTTTTGGCCACTCAAAGCGCTTCACATCAGTGACCAATTCATTCACTCTCACATTCTCCCTGTGGTGGTGCTAAACTACATATGTAGCCACAGTTGCCCTGGGGCAGACTGACAGAAGCGTGCTACAGTACAGTCCCTCTGGCCACCATTAAACATTCATACACCACCACAGGCAAGGAGGGTGAAGTGTCTTGCTCAAGGACACAACAGACCGACTAGGTCAGAGCGGGATTCGAACCGCCAACTCTTCATTTATTGGACGACCCATTCTACCAACTGAGCCACGGCTTAAAGATTTAAAGATACAATAGAAACAGGCTGAACAGGGTGTGTGTGTGGTGGGGGGGCATGACAGGGAGCCACAAACACTGTGTGGCAACCACCGCCCATATGGAGCTGTCCCGGTGAAGAAGGGTCGAACCGCCACCACATTGCAGTGACAGTGGCTCCACCCCACCAGGAAGGAGCTGACCTCAATGAGGCGCCAATGTCAACAGAGCCGACAAGCTACGTGTCAGTTCATACGAGTTTGAAAGTCTTGACAAAACTGCATTGGAACCTTTGTGGAGTCACATTTGGCCCCTGGGCTGCATGTTTGAGACCCCTGGTTTAAAAGAATATTTATGAATATACCAACCCAACAGTACGCACAACATCATGTCACTGAGCAACAACAATTAAAATCCATGCAGGGGGAAAAGCAGAATTTGAAGAATGTTCGTATTGGCAGTTGCTGCTTCAGTCTTACACAAACACGCAGACATTCTCATGTTCTCACATCTGCTCACTCACTCTTCATTACTGCAAATATTGATTATTGCTTCATCTAATCCATGCTTTAAACTAACAATAGTTGTAAATTACATGAACGCTAAACTGCTTTGAATCTGTGTGCATAATGGATTTCATGTCCATTAAACCAAACATCTCACCAGCTCGTCGCAGTATGAATGCATAAACTGCCGTGCTACGTGCTTTGGCTGCAGCGCTTGTGATAAACACCCATGCCAATAAAAGTCAGCAGATTGAACTGCGAGTCAGGGAGCGTCTCAGGTCGCTTGGCATGTAGCACCACACTGAGGCGTGGATGCTGGGGGAGGGGAGGGGAAAGGAAAGGAAAGGAGAAGAGGGTGGGGGGTAGGGGGGGGTTCTCTAACTATCTCTGCTCTGCTGAAGCACCCAGTAAAGGAAAAAAAAAAAAAAAGAGGAAGCCGAGGGAACGCAAACAAAGACGCAGCCCAACGGCTCTCTCACCACATTGCCAGGAAACCGGGTTGGGTTTAGATAGTGGAGGGAGGGGGGAGGGGAGCAGAGGTAGAGAGGAGGCAGGAGGCAGAAGGAGGAGAAGAAAAAGGAGAAGGAGACCAAAACACAGCAGGTGTGCACTGGCAACATGTAATATGTCAGCGTGGTTCTGTGCTACATGCAAGCCTCTGCAACACGGAAATAATATACAATGAATTTACAACAAGGTTATAGAGTTGGTTGATTTATCTTTCACCTTGTGGAATACGCCTTTTAATTCACTCAGCCCCAAGGTTTGGCACAGTCACTGGGCCTCATAACATTTGCTTCCAAAATGTTTATAATGTGTAAAATTCAGTCCAAATTAGACAGTGTGACAAATTACATTAAAGGTTAGAACAGCATCAGCTTAACCCTGTAAAGACCCAAACATCTAAAACTATCCACTGATGTAAACCTGTTGATTCACTAATTCTATTGATGCATAGAAATAATTGGTGTAAAATATAGTTTGTCGTCTTGATCATCAGATGTGACCCATCTGGATGTTTAGAGGTTCAGTAGTGAACATGGAAACACTCATTTTCTATAACAGTCTTGGCTTTTCCACTGGACATCTGTGCAAAATATTTACGAAATGTGTAATGCGGTTTTCTCATTAACTCTTTATTTATTATTATGAGATAACACAAGAAGTCATCCCATAAACATGGCAATGAACATAAATATCATTCTGATTTACAGATTTATTCATTATTAACATATATATTACCCCTCTATTCTATAATAAATTAACAAATTATTTTCTTTCTTGGTGTGTCAGCACATACTGCACCATGTGTTTTAAAAAAACAACAAAAAAACCCTCTTATTCTTTGTTTGTTGTAATGTCCGTCAACATTTTTTTTTTAATTCACGTGATTCTAGTTGCGTAAAAAGTTTGCGAGTTATAGCCCCAAACGCACTTTTTTCTGGTATAGCGCCACCTTCTGGTGTACATGTGTGAATTTTTCCACCTGAGTTACGTGCCGGGGTCTGGACCAGACCCCAAAGATCTCTTTCAAACATATAGAGTAATAGAGTAATAATAATAATAATACTTGTATAGCGCTTTTTTTGGACACTCAAAGACGCTTTACACAACAGATAAAAAAAAAATAATCGTTGCATAAAAAAATAAAAATAAAAAACACACACACACAAAAATAAAAACTAAAGAAACTAAGCCAGTTTAAAGAGATGTGTTTTAAGACGGGATTTGAATGTGGATAGAGTGACCGAGTTCTTGATGGGTAGTGGGAGAGAGTTCCAAAGTTGAGGGGCGGTGGCCACGAAGGCTCGGTCGTGCATGTATGCATGACCATCCATGTACCGACCACAGCACCTCATGCTCGGCACACTAAAAACCGTGGTGATAAATACTCAGTTACAATTGTTGGAAAGATAGGAAACTACATGTGGGCTCCAAAATGGCATCATGACCTTCAACCTTGAGCAACCTTGAAATTCAAACTCATAGTCTTACGTTTTGGGAGGGAGATGTCCATGAAGAGCTAAAACATTTGAGAAGGGGTTGGGGTTTGTTGTGCCTGGAACCACTTGTTGCATTTATTTTTGTAAGAATTAATGAAGAAGCAGCTCCAACGCCTGCTCTGGGCAGCCATCTTGGAATATTCCAGCAGTGTGGAACATGTGCCTCACAGTGACAGACAAGACATGGAGCATGTGCAGAATGATGGAATAAACTGTTTCCATGTATGAGAAATTATTTAATTTGGAATTAAATGTGGAATAAGCCAGTGACTTTATTCGGAGTTTAGTCAGTTTCAACTGGTATTAGATGTTTACATGGTCACCTTGAACCTTTATTCGGAGTTAAACAGGAATAAAAAACTAGTCCAATGTTAACATGTTTTTTGGGCATTATCTGAGAAATTTGTCGGTTAGTGTATTTGTGGAAGGGGGTTATTCTGCTTCAGGCTTAAAGGCCAGTTTTGGAACCTGGCCCACTGGTCTGTGGTGAAGCTTAAAATAAACCAGACAGGATTCGAGGTATTGAGAACTTGTGCGATCAAAGTTCGAAGTACAAATGTGAATGAACCCTTGAGGCTTTGACATGGGGTCGCTCAGACAATTTTAACAGCAGATTTAACCCATCAGAGGGAAAAAAGAAGCTTCATGAGCATTATGGACCATATTACAACATTATATATATCAACGTCATTAACCCTTTCATGCATAATGATGACTACACAGGTCAGCTGGACAACTATTCTACAGCTGTTTTATTGGATATTCATTTAGTTTGTTGTTTTGTTCCACATCAGGCAACACAGTGGACACCTATGCACCATCACATACACTGTAATTCAAACCATTTACTGTAACTTTGTCATTCTGATCTGAAGTTACATGTTTGAGTGGAAATTGATTTTTTTTCTTTTCAAATTATCTCCATGAAGTGAGTACTAACTATTAGAATATATTAAAATATGAGACAACATCACATTAGCAGAATTTATAAAAACAGTTCATGGTTTTACATAACCTGGTTTTTGTTGACACTCGTGAGCTTCACATAAGGGTCTGGTAAAGCACCGTAGACCATGAGAGGAATCATGATGTTGACATTGGTGGGGACATAATTTAACGACTTACTCACGAGAGACCGCAACAATAAATAAATAAATAAATCAGAACATGGCTAAAATATTTAAAATAACATCTCATTTTGGTTTTGTCAACAAAAACTAAGAGACATTTTAGTTTCTTTTTTTTTTTTATTTCTCAAGCCACATTTTGTCTGGTTTTTACTGGTCGTCTATAACTGCATTATATATTTACACAAACTCGATATAGTTTTGTCTAATTTTTTTTTTTAAAGGTTCATTGATGACAATATTTAGTCACTATAAGGCGCACTGTCAATGAATGGTTTATATTTTAAGTTCTTCATATAAGGCGCACTGGATTAGAAAGTGCATTAAGTGAAATCTAAATCATTAGATAAAAAGTTTAAATTATGTGATAAAAAGTCAAAATCATGAGAAAAAAATATATAAATTCCCAGTCACTAAACACAACCACAATGAATCCATATAGGCGCTTACAATAAAAAGCACTAAAACTACAAAGATTTAAAAAAACAAATAAATCAAAATTATCACACAATAAAATAACTAAAATCAACGAGCCACTGAATTCACATTTGTTAAAGGCTGGTTTGTAGATATAAACATTTCCATTATGTATTACGTATTATTTTACTGGTCAGATCATATTAAGCTGAACGTGGCCCCTGAACTAAAATGACTTTGACACACCTGTTATAAGGAAAGGCTTTTTGGCGCAACAGTTTGTTTTACGTTATATTATGTTACATTACGTCCATTCATTCATTTCCTGAACTGCTTAATCCTCTGGAATGTGTTCCAGCTACCAGCAGGCGAAGGGAGGGTGCACACTGAACAAGTTGCTAGAGGTTACATTATGCAATGTTTTGTTATTGTGATGTTGCATTATATAAAGTAAAAAAAATAAAATAAAAAATTATTTGATTACGCTTCAGACATTTAGATTAACATCAGCACTTGTGTTGGTCTAATGTTCTAAAAGTGATTTTATCCCATAAAGTCATCCAATAGAAAACATTTACTAACTTCTGATTCACTAATTCCCCAAATTCCATCCAAAATTTCAACACTCAGATTGAAATTTTGAATTTCCTAGGTTTTCTATCAGTGGCCTTTAAAGGTTTAATGAGAAACTATGAAAACGTGGTTTGTAACTTATCCTTCCACGTCAGAGTCACTATGACTCATTTACTATCATGTAATAAATTACCACACACTGTTAAAAAAAGAAAAATCTGTCATTTTTACAAAAATAAACAAACAAAAACTGGCAGCTGTACTGTAGATGCAAGGCCAAAAAGAACAACTGTAAAAACCCCACATCAAACCATAAACATATTTATGGAAGAACATGTAGTTTTAACTTTTTAAACATGTAGTTTTAACATTTTAAAAACATAGTTTTAACATTTTAAACATGTAGTTTTTACATTTTAAAAACATAGTTTTAACATTTTAAACATGTAGTTTTAACTTTTTAAACATGTAGTTTTTACATTTTAAACATGTAGTTTTAACTTTTTAAACATGTAGTTTTTACATTTTAAACATGTAGTTTTAACATTGAATATAAACAGTAAATGTTCTTCCTCTTACACAGTCCTGCAGGCGTCCACAGTGTTTTTCTAAATCCACCACGACTAAACTAGAAACCTTAGAGTTCAGTGTCTTCAACAGTTGGAGCTAGGATTCAAACTATCAACCCTTTAGTCATTGGACAACCTGCTGAACCAACTGGACCACAGTTACCTGGTAGTCTATATATTTAAAATCTTAAATAAAGTATTTACTTCTTTATTACTTTTTTTTTAACTAATTAAAAAAACAAAAAAGCAGATAGGCTGTTATTTTAACATTGTTTTACATTTTCAACAGCACCACATTGATTTCATTTCACTTTTCTTTTCTCAAAACAATACAAATACATCATTTCTACATCCAAATCTGCTTTTGTTAACATCCTCTTCCTGTAACAAAAAAAATTCTACCTACACTTGATTTGATCATTAGCAGAAAAACCATCTCAGATAAACAACTTCGTATTGCAATTTTCACTTAAAACTCTTTTTTATGTTGCAATTTCACAACCTGTTTCTTCTGTGGTCATTTTTTATTTTATTTTTTACAGTGCAGTGAGCTTTGTTTTTCCAGCTTGTATCCTTATCATTTACTGTCAAAGTGAAGTTATTTGCAACAACAGTGGAGCTGTCACATGGGTCCAGCGCCTTTGTTGCCTCCTGTTGCAGAGGTGCCTTTTTACCCCTCCCTCCCTCTAGTCACTCCACTCCCCCCTCCCCCATCCACGTGTTCTCGTTCATCTGGATGTGGATGAGCGGGGCTACTTCAAACACGTGCTTTATGCCACCCTGCCCTCCCCTCCCTCCAACACCACCTCACTCCTCTCTCTCGCTATCAGCCTGTTTTCCTTTTGTCCTGCCCATCTCGCTCTTTGCTGTGTGATTTACTCAAGCCTGTGAGACATGTGATCACTCCGCTGGATACCAAGAACTCCAAGCAGCCAGTGTTTTTAAGAGGAGGAGGGAAAGAAGGAACAAGGAAAACAATCTGACACAAGCGGCCGACTGTCAGGACATTCTGTACGACCTGAGAACATGGAGATTCTGCAGAAGACACTGATCACAGTTAAAAGGAATGACTCTGTAATCTGACATTTAAGTACACCATGTGATTCCTGCAACCAGGAACGCTATGAGTGTTGAGATTGAAATGTTGCTTCACTTTCCATTTTCCTCCCTTGCGTTTGACCTGATTTAACTCCACTTGATATAGTGTTATGATAAGCCATTTATTTCCCATGGGTAAAAAAAAACAAAAAAAAAAAAAAAAAAACCTCATTATTATCAATTTAAACATTGGCTCAGTGACTAAACTTTTAAACGAGCAGCATCCAAAGGATAAACAGGAAGTGAACATGGAAGTGCTCTGTGAATGGCTACAGTTTATCACATAAAGAGACCTCTTTCCAAATTGATATTTTTCTACATTTAGGTGTTTGTATGTGATGAGGTTCATGTTTTTATATTTTATGTTCTGCATTTGAATAACGAGGGACCAAAATTACAAGAGGGTGTCACCGAAATAAAACGTTAAAGGTATCATTCCGCTGAAAACCACTTTTCCATGGCCCTTTTGGAATCTGTGGTAGATAGAGGTTTAATTTTAAACTGGAAAACAAATGTGTATTTCTGTTGTTGTCAGAATGTTGAATCGTTTGGCCATTAAAGAGAAGAGCTGTATGAATACTTTTTCAAGTGGATGTTTATGAGGATGTATAAGGAGAGAGTAGAAAAATTGAATATAAGAATATGTAATG
This sequence comes from Siphamia tubifer, assembly GCA_020466265.1. NCBI lineage: Eukaryota > Metazoa > Chordata > Actinopteri > Kurtiformes > Apogonidae > Siphamia > Siphamia tubifer. The sequence continues at coordinate 34,340,543 of CM035793.1, forward strand.
AAGTGGGTGTGTTTGTTCATTAACTGTTGTGTAAACTGTTTTGGTTTTTTTGCTGTAATGGTGACTGATGTAACAGATATTGTAAGAAAGGGGCAGAGGTATTATAAGTTTTCTTCATCCTGTTCCTTTCCAATCATGGAGATTGGACTGAATTAATAAATAAAAAAAATTGTGCGAGTGTAAAATGTACACTGAACCTAGAGTTACATTTTCAGAGTCAACTTTACACTAGTATGAGTTAATATTTTACACTAATGAGTGTCAAAGAAGTTTTTGTTTATTAGTGTTTCAGAAGATGCTAGACACCATGTATCAGAAGACAGTGGATGTTTAGCTCTTTATAGGAGTGATATTTTTCTTTTTTAAATGGAATTATGCACTTTCAAACATTTCTCTGAAGTCTATATAAACAGTTAATACTATACTTGGGTCTGAATTCTTCATTAATTCAACTCCACAGGTCTATCCTAAACCCTATTTCTGACTAATGACACCAGAAAGGTCATTTTGAGTGCCGGTCCTTTAAAAGGTCTATTCAACCAACAACTGAACATTTTAAGTAACACTGGTCTACAAGTAAAATGCTTCAGGATTAAAACTAAAGACATTTTTACCACATGTGTGTTACTGATAAAGAAAACTAAAGTCCTAAATGCCAGTTGGCTCAAGTTTCTGAGATAAGTCTGGGGTTAAAATGTGAAATTCTTAGAATTAACAAGAGACTAGGTTTTAGTCCAAAGTAATATTGGTCTCAGATCTATTTCAAATCACTGTGTGCACATTATGATCCATTCACTTTACAGGTTCTTTCTAGTGGAATATTTACAAATCCATTGTATACATGTACATAAACCACCATATATGTGGAATAACACTAACCTGACTTATGTCATTTGGCTGCGTTACCCTATGCTCACACAACTATCTGAGTCGCACAAGGATCAAATCTATTTCCAAACAAAGAAGCCAATCAGTGTCGCAGGGTGGTACTACCCAGAAGCGTTATGTCCGGTGTGACATTAAGAAGAAGCGAAAGCAATGTAGTCTTTTCAGATAAACAACAACGGCCGCGTGCCGGTATTTGAGTGTCCATATGGACTCGGCTATTTCCAGTGTTTTGTCGACTCTACCACATGTTCATTCCTTAAAAGATGAACAGAGGACAGCTTTGGAAGCGTTTGTTAATAGAAATGATGTTTTCACTCTTCTTCCGACCGGGTTTGGCAAGAGTTTGATCTATCAGATGGCTCCACTGGTGGATAAAGAAATGGTACCAGTGCAGAAGTCCATGGTTATTGTAGTACCCCACTGGTTGTGTTGGTAGAGGACCAAGTCAAAGAGGCTGGTAAACTAGGGCTGACAGTAATGGAACTGGGAGGAAGAAATGACAACCACATCTGCAACAGATGTTGTCAGATAGTGTCATGTAGCCCTGAGTCATGGCTGAAGGATAAATGGAGAACCATGTTTTCCTACAACGTTTACCAGAAGAACTTGGTGGGTATCGTAGTAGACGAGGTTATGAATAAACATCACATATAAATGGTAAGTTTAAACCCCATCTGTTGATGTGTATATACCTGATGAAAACTATTTTTGCCGGTTAAGAAGCTTGACTTCAACGTGAGTGGCTGAAGTGGCGCATCAGTCTAGATGACAGACATATTTTTCATCTAAACACATGCAAGGATTTTAGATAAGGCGCCTCCTTTGAAAACAGATCAGTTGTGTAAGACTCCCAGATGGTATTGTGAAATACCATCTGGCGACAGTCAGGTTAGAATAACACAGCACAGCACAGAGATAACCAGCACTTTTGTCATTTGTTTTCTGATTCAACTTATTAAAGTAAGATTTAACACATTTAATGTCTGAAGCAGATATTAAAAAAAATAAATAATTGTAGAGCAGTGTTATCGGCTCGAAGTTTAGACATAGTTTCAATCGACTACAATCGCTGCTGCTGACAATCAATTATGTTGTATTTGGAGAAATGTTTATCGAAAGTCTTGACCTTATATGTGCGAATGTCATGACCAAACTAGTTATAGATTTAACATTTAACATTAACATTTAATTAAAACAGGTTGTAAAAATCAACTCCATTCTTATGCTAAAATGAATATAAAGATACCTTTGCGGCACCAACAGGGTTCAAAATTGAACAATATAAACAAACAAATAAATGAACCAAAAACTAATAAAAGTAGGTTTAGTAAAAAATATGACCCCTTTAAGGGTTAAGATAAACTGGCAGCCATCCCATAAGATCACGTTGGGTAGTCTGCTGAAATAAGGCTGAATATTTCCATTATTAGCCTCCTTCCTTCCTTCCTTCCTTTCACTACCTGCTTATTGTCACTTTCAAAATGGTTTTTACTTTGTCGAAGAAAACCAACCTCCAGCCTGTAATGACACCCTGAAAATACCAAGTTTTCTTGAAGGTACACCTCTTTTCATGTGTTGCTTTATTTGAAAGGAATTTAGTAATTTAATACCACACAGCTTATCCACGTGTGCACGTCTCACCAAAAACACTTCTCTACTGTCACTATTTTTGTATGCAACACTTTGTGCCACCCAAGAACTAGCAACACAGATAAAGTTCTGCTCCATTAACTCTGCATAGTAGACAGTACCAGACTGTACTGTATCTGTAGCACTGACACAGGACATATGACAATGCAATACTAATAAATAAACAACCAACTTATTTAGCCCTAAAACCCTATGTTCTTTATTGGCCACTTTCCTCTAAAAATTATCGCATATTTAACTTGTTTTCAGAAAAAGGGCAATCCCATTCCATTGAAATCCCTCACATATGATATAGCTGCCTCTAAAATGAATATTATTAAACTGAAATATCCGATCATCTCTGTTTTAGGACGTTGATTTATGAGATGCAATAGAAACCATATTCAAAGGTCATGGAACCCATTCTTGGCACTCCTATACTTAATTACATCACTGCAATATAAGAGGTGTGTTGCTGCGTGATACTCACCTGTTTAGTGTTCACTTTCTTTTATGTATGAACTTGTATTGATTGGTAATTTGTTGCTCTGACAATTGGTGTTCATCTGATGTTTTGTGTTGAGGTTATATATGATGCTAATGTGTGCTTTATTGCGAATCCCTGCACCCTTTTGCTTGGTTTTAACATCTGAACCTGCTTTATCCTCACTAGTGTCACTGGGGTCCTAATCTAGCCACAATGGGTGAAGGCGGGGTACACCCTGTATGAGTCTCCAGTTCATCTCAGGACTGAACATATAAAGATAAACAATCACTCTCACATTCACACCTATGAACAATTTAGTTTAACCAATTAACCTATCAGTGCATGTGTTTGGATAGTGGGAGGAAACCGGCATACCTGGAGAAAACCCACGCAGACACAGGGAGAACATGCAAACTCCACACAGAAAGGTCTGGTGTTGGAATCGGACTATGGTCCGTCTTGCTGTGAGGCACAAGTGCTAACCACTGCACCACCGTGTTTGGTTCTAACCTCTGTTGCTAATTTTCTCTTATTTTCTCTAATGCTACAAGTGGCCTCTGGGGTATTTTAAGTGTTTCTCTGAAAATGCCAAACACAAGCCTTCAAACAATGGTCAACAAACCAATGTACTATATCATATTTAGAATGACCATTTCTTTAAAAAGTCACATGTGCCTTTTAGCAGACTTTAGCTACATGCTACTTACTTCGTCCAAAAGGAATATTGTTCTCAGATCTACTTCAAAACACTGTCTGCACATTATGATACATTCACTCTACAGTTTCTTTCTGGTGGAATATTTACAAAACCATTGTATCCATGTACATAAACCACCATATATGTGGAATAACACCATTAAATTGTATTAAAAACATGCACTTTTGTCATTTGTTTTCTGATTCATCTTATTAAAATGTGTAAGACTTAGTACATTTAAAGTCTAAAGCAGATACTTTCTAAAGAAAAAAAATGCATAGCAGTGTCAGGTGTGTGAATATCTCCATGTTTAACACATTTTAGTAGCATACCACAGGGCTAGGTTCTTCTTCAACTTATCTTGAACATTTAGCAGAACATCACAGGCCTGGAGGGCAGGCAGGTTGTTATCCTGGCTAAGAGCAGCCGGGCCAAGCACAAGTTTCCTAACATGACCCAAGTGAAGAGAGAGAGCAAACAAAATAACAGGGCGGAGAAACAGCATTCCAAGAGTGCTAAGAATAGCTAACTGGACCCTGTGCTCCCAGCGCTAAGTTCACAACTAGTCTTAGGCAACAAGCAGAATGAGTTTGTGCACGTTGCCAAAACTTTGCCAGTTCGGTGTGAACTTTGAGCTCAGGCGTTTTCTGCATGGTGTTCCTCACGGAGACCATATAAATATATTTGTACCAGCCTGGTTCTGTGTTTTACATCCATGAAAATGTGTCTAAAGTGAATGACAAACCCATTATTGAATCACAATTTCCTCCCATTCCTGCACAGTCAACTCCAAAAACTGGTGAATCTGTTAAGACTGTAAGTAGTCAACACTGAAAAGAAACCAATACAAGTAATTGTGCTGTCATTTTGAAAACCAGTACAGCAGCAGCAAAATAAAAGAGGAAGATCTCTCCGTACACTATTTTTATTGATTTCTTTTCCTCGGCAGAAGGGGAGACATCAGACAAAGTGAAGCTCTGAAGAGTGCTACTGCCTTTAGTTACTGCACAAGTGTTTGCACTGGGCTTCAGTGACTTTCTATCCAGAGAATGGACTGCACTTTGATCAAGACAGAGCATCAACACATGCACTGGTACATGACGAGACAAGGTTTAACCCTTTCATGCACAGGGTCCACACTTGTGTCATCAGAGACTTCTCCAAACCACTTAGAGGCACTTTCAGACCATCTACAGTAATATTGTAAGAGTAGGGATTATGTTACTAATATTTTTAGATGGTACTGTTGTAGTCCAGATCACTTCAGCCAAGACCACATCATGACAGATACAACAAGGACATTACAGGAACAGTTTTTTAAAGGACTGGGGTAATACGTCTTACCAGTGAGTCACAGAATGAACTCTTAACCCTTTTAAAAGGATTTTGTCGCTATTTAAAAAATGTAAACGTTATCTTTTAGCTATACTTTCTATTCTATAGCACAGAGTAGATGCCTGCATTGTCTGAGGGGGAGGGATGGATTTGGGCAGAGCTTAAAGCAGCAGAAGGCAGCCAGTGAGAGAGAGGGGAAGCTTTTTATGACTTTTAGCAACATTTTACTGAGGTTTTAAGTGTGTTTCTGTGCTCAAGTCTTGTAAATAATTGCACATCATAGTTATACTCCTGTTTTAGAGTGTCCCACTGGTATGTATTCTTCAGGTTTTGCTGCTTTTTTTCCCATTGATTATCTGCATTTTTCCAGTTTATGCACTTCATTGATCAATGACTAGAAACACGTCTGTTTGTTAGCCGGGTAAGTCAAAAAGTAATGGACAGCAACAGATAAGACAGAATAGGGCCACATATCCATGGTGTCAAATTTTATGTGTAGAAACAGACATCCCAAATGAGAGGTTATTCAACTGAAAATGCCAGCGGAATTAACTGTATGAGAGGATTTAGATCCCATTGTTCAACACAGGTCAGCATGCTAATTAACTATGGTTAGCATTCATTTACATGTACTCTTGTTAGCTAGGGTGCCAAGTAGCTCAAGCCCCATTTCATGTCACTCCTTAGTACCATTTGTCTGGCAGATTAAAAAAATGTGTATTTGTCCAGTAATAATCTAGTAATTTTACTTTTGGTCCAGTAGAACAAAAATGCTTATTATTTTTGAATCACTTTCTTAACAATGTCACAAAATGCTTGCAATGGGCTAGCATCAATAGCAACTTTGCTAACTTCCTCTGGAGTGTTAGCCTGCTGTCCCTTAGTTAGTTCTGGTGTTATTTTACAATCTGCAAATATTTGAAAAATAGGTTGACCTTGTGGATATGCAACTAAAAAGAAATTTTTTTTGAGTGACATTCAGTGAATTATTAAGTACTTGGCTCATGAAGTCGGGACCTTGTGGTTCACATTTATACACTAACGTGTCCTTGCATGAAAATTATTATTCTGAACATTTCATCTAAAAGGTTTGTCATAAAAATCAATAACTGCTGATTCGGTGAAAAGTGTAGAGGAACAGGTATAAACTGAACTGAAAACACTAGTAATTGTATGATTTATAGGTTAGTGTAATTCTGTTATTACCTCCACCAAGGAGGTATTAAATATGGGTCTGTCTATCTGTCAGCAGGATTACACAAAAAGTTCTGAATGGATTTTGATGAAACTTTCAGGAATGATAGATAATGGGTCAAGGAAGAACCCGTTAGATTTTGAGCAATGAAGGTCAAAGGTCAAGGCCACACTAAAGGTCAACAGCTAAAACATATCAGTGGTAATATCCAGTGTTGTACCTTAACGAGATCATTGAACAATCGTTCACAAATGATATCATATTTTTGACGAATGTGAACGACTCGTTCACTTTTGCCAAATGAACGGGAAGTTGTGAACGCGGTCATTCTGGCATTTATTGAACTGCGCTCTTATGTAGTTCACATTTCGTTCTTATCACGTTGCTATAAGGTATAAAATGGGATCAAAACACAGCATTATCATAGATGTCATTTTTGTATTATTCTGAACTAATTTTGGCAACATAATGTTGTGGAATAGCCAATGAGAAGCGTTTTGGGCGGAGCAGAGAGAGAGAAAGAGAGAGAGAGAGAGGGGTGCAGAGAGTTTTTGGGAGCAGAGAAAAAGAGTTAAATGTACAGAGTGTGAACGGCGACCGGAGCAGGTGTTGTCCCGTTCTTGGAAATAAACATTGAAAACGAAGCTCACTGAAGGCACTCCTTGTGTTCTAAGAACCCGCAGAGGGAAGTTAACCCCAGGGTAAGGTACTTACTTTGGCCCTGGAGGATAGCATTTTCCCCTGATTTCCTGACTACGCTCAGGATAACGTCAGGAACGGTTAATAATAAGTTTATAATACTAACACAAAAAAGAACGAAAAATTTCATTTTGGGATCCATGAATCCATAATTTGGAAGAATGAACGATGAACTGAATTCATATTGAGTAACTTGAACTGAACTTTGAACTAGTTCCTAATCAAGGTGAACTTTCCCAACACTGGTTAATATCTCAGGATTCAGACAAGATAGAATCGGGTGTTTTTTTAAATTCACATCGTCTCACCTTCAGACATCAGATTGGTCAACACCTATAGCCCGATCGTGTTTTGACATCGTATGACACCATATCAAGCCTTGGCGGAAGTCTGCTGTCCCTGTCTCTGCTGCCTTGTTTATTTATATCTTTATTTCGGTAGGGCAATATACATTAATGAACACATTTATACATGCCATTTGAGTATAAACATGTAAATATACCAGAGTTAGTGTCGGTGTTAATTTTCATCCACAGACCGTATTTCATGCAGCTTCTTAAAGACTGTCTTTACTTGTACGTCATTGCAGTCATATGTATTCAACATCAAATCATTAAATCATCAAAGCACGTTTCACAGTAGGTCAAAACCAGACAGACTTCTAGTGAAAAACCCAACAAATCCCCGGTGGAGGAAAAACTCCCTGAACAGAAGAAACATCTTAAGGAATCTGCCTCGACTGCCTAAGGTGAACAGAGAGAGAATAAAAAGAAGGAGGCATAGACAAACAATAAACATCGGACAAAGACTGCACATCACAAACACATGGTCCTACAGTCAGAGATACCTACATATTACAGAACACAATGACATGACATTGGTAAAGCCTTGGAAAGAGAAAGACTCCTGCAGAAACGAATCTGAAAACGCAGAGGAAGGTCTGTTGTTAACACAAATTTAGGGTTTCAACCTGAGAGTTTGGTGGATCCACAAAAGGCACTCTGAAATTAAAATGGTCTCAGGCTGTCAGCTAAAAGCACATCTGTTCACACTTCACATCAAAACTGTCTCCATGTGTCATGACTGAAAAATTATGAACAGATCTCACCTGCCTGTTCTGTCATTAAATCTGTTTAAATGCACACAATTATCTGATTTATGGAGTTATTAGATTATTCATATATACAGTTTCTAATATCATGAAATATTTACAGAACAAGTGTAGGGTAGGTAGATCAGACAGAATTCAGTTGTCAAATAGCTCACACCACATAATCTACATACAATAGATGAATAAATAAAGAAATAAATACATAAAAAGGTTATAGATAAAAGTGGGCGAATGTGCTAAAAAACATCTTAAAATGGCATAAAACAGATAACAGCAATAATCTGATTATAACAAATCAGATTAATACACCTGGATTTCTTCCCAATAATGTATTCCTGCATATAACTGCACACACACACACTCATACACACTCCATGTAAGGCAGTGCCAGGCCCTACTGGGAGCAATTTAAGGTTCAGCGTCTTGCCCAAGGACACTTCACCATGTGGACAGCTGGAGCATTTGAACTATCGACCCTTCCCAACCGAGCCACAGCCCTATACAGGTTAATCTGATTTATTTCTGTCTTTACATCTGCGCATGTGTAAACAAAATTAAAACAATAGCACATAGTCAATAGCTACATAGTCAAATGTGAGTGGAAGATAATAAACTTGGATTTTACCACTGCAGGATTTTTTATTATCACATTTCTCAAATGTACGTAAACGTGTCAGATGTGATTACTATAATTATCGGATTACTCATATTTATCAGAGTTTGTTTATAGTCATGTAAAAAAAGGTTCATTGACTCAATGTCAGTGGATTTATTTCTTCGCTGATGACACTGACATATTCCAAGGTGACAGCATCAGGATTATAATTTAAAGAGGAGTTCAGGAACACATGACACATTATTTCCACACATGGATTGCAGACTAGAGTCCAGATCTGAACCCTGTGGAGAATCTCTGTGATGTGATGGAGAATTGATTTAGCCAGTGACGCATGTTTTAGCATTTTTCTACTATACACATTATAAGTGGAATGATCCAAAGACATAATAAACATAATATTTTCATTTCTAGAAGCTCAAAAGAAACTGGACAAACTATGATTACTATGAATATGAGGATTTTTTTCATAAATTAATGAAAATCCTTTATAGTAAATGAAATCTGGAGTCCATGAATATGACCTCCAAATGTTGAGTTTCCTTCATAGAGATGTCTGTATATGTCCTTATTTGCCCAGATCATTGGTCTTCTCTGTAGTTATTATTGTATGTTCCTATAAACCCAATATAAGTCCACTTTCCCCCATCACCTATTACAACTGAAGAATTCTCTTGGATGAGAGATGAAACAAGACCTCACTGCCAGACCTTCACTCCAGTTGCCTTCAGTTCTTGCCTGTTTGTAGTTCTTTTTACCCTCAGTTTAGTCTTCAGGAACTGAAAACGTGCTTTGTTGGAATAAGATCAGGTAGTGACTGGAGAACACCCCCCTATGTTACCTTCAAAACCTCATGGGTGGCTTTTTTTTCCTTTTTTCCCCACACTGTTTTGGGTCATTATTCATCTGTAATGTGAATGGCAGCCCACTCAGATGAGCAGCATTTGTGTGATCCATCTTATTACTTCTATCAGCATCACATCAAAGACTTTGATAATAACACACCTAAATCAAGTGTTGAACTGACTTTGGTGGATTCAGAAAAAGTACAAGATTTGTATAATTTAAATACTTATGGACCCATCTATGTATATGATTTAAAAGGGTCATCTATTGCTGAAAATACAGTGTAAAATCTTATTTTAGGTTGAAAGCTTTAATATATGGGTTTGTACAAATGGGTGCTTCTATGAAACTGATCAAAAAACACGACAGACAAACTAAAAACTCAAAGAAATGGAAGCAAAAAAAAGCAAGTTTGGAGGCACTTTGGATCTATTTTAAGAAATAAGTATTTGCTGAGATAAAACAGAAAATATTTTTCCAGATAAAACACATTTATATATTTTTTTTTATATTAGTTTAATACAAAAATGCTGCAATTTATATATATATATATATATATTATTCTCACATTAGAGGAATCTAATTAGGCAAGTCAGAGTGTTTCACAAAGATGACCACTGTTGCAAAAATCACTGTCAATTTACATGTGTTTAAATACACTGGTTGCACATGTAAAGCAAGCGGACCCAGTGAGTTACATGCAAAACTTGGAATGAGACTGAGATTCGTGTCTGGATTAGAAAAACTAGGATAGTGAAATCTGACACAGTGTCTATTTATAGACCATTTCAAGTCATTGTGTTCCAAATCAAATGCACTCACACCATTATAAGTAGCTTTTACTGTCACAATTTTGGTCCTATTTTTGTCCCTAATATTTAATTGAAAATTCATTAATTTTGACAAAGCTCACAGCAAGAGTATATAATATCTATATATATCTATATATATCTATATATATATATATATATATATATATATATATATATATATATATATATATATATATATATATATATATATATATATATATATATATATATATATATTTATTTGAGGTCATCATTAGCTACATCTTGGGGGGAAATTAGTCCAAATTTCTATTTCAGTCCCAGGTACCAAAATGAAACCAGTTTCATAAAAGCTCCGACATAGAAACAGAATATTGGCACATTTTACAGTAAAATGTTTTCTTAGCGGTTACTTAGTGCATGAGGTGACATTATTAGTCAATACAAAGATCTAAAATGTTGATAAGACATGTTTTACTAGTTCTTTTGCATGACAATTTTTAGAGCATTTTAATCACGCTTATGAATATCTGATGAATTGCATGAACTGCAGATATTCTGTTTCATTAGTTGGAGGTAAAAGTGTTGGAATGTGATCCATGTGCTCAGGCAACACTAAACCCTATGAAGCACCCGTACTAGGTTTTTGTGGGCTTTTTTTGGGACATCAGCTGAGTCAGCACTCCACCAACCATTCCCAGGGCATGGTCATGTCCACACAGTTGAAGGAATGTGGACTTGTGCATCCTCCAAGTGTTCTCAGTCATCACTCAGTTTAGAAACCACCAAGTACACTTAATGGGAAAATGAATAAGTTCATTTATGTCTGAGGTGTGAAAACATTACATTTTTAAAACAATTTTGATCAAGAGAAAAGGCCCCATTGAGATTAAGAACCTTTTTTCCCCCCAGAGAGTCTTGGCCAATATACAACATACAGTTAAAACATACAATAATTTACAAGAAAAGTCAAACTATGAAAAACTACTGCAAGTCATTGAGTTAGTTTCTAGTACTTTGAGTTTGGATTTAAAAGTATTAATGGATATCAGTTCAGTCAGTTTCCAGTTTTTGGACAACATATTCCATATTTGAGAAGCAGAGTAGATGAATGTCCTTTGACCCAGCTCTGTAATAGGTGAATGGTACAGAAAGGAATAAATACTCATTTGATTTCTAACAAGAATGTACACTTCTTGTATTTGTGTAAATGCATTTGCAAATGCTTCAAAAGACAATCTGAAATCTATACAATCCTATATTTTGCAACAAAACTTGACAGATCTTCATGAAGTGACCCTAGCAGATCTACAGAAATATCCAATAACACTGTATGTACAATTACATTTTATGAAATATTTTTTTCAGATAAGTTTTGGAGTGGTTTTAGTCAGTTTCAATATGTAGAATTTAAATTTGAAATCTGTTTTAATATTAACATTGGATATTTTTTTTAAAAAAAAGCTATTTTACACAATTATATAATACAATACATATCAACTGAAATAAATACTAGCATACTATTAGCATTTATCAGGTGGCCATCTTGAAGGTTTGTGAACACAGAATGTTGTAAAGACATTGAAGGCGTATCAGCATAGTTTGTAATTTCCCTCACATATGTAGACAGACAACTGTAATAAAAAAGGCTACAGTAACTTCATCCAAGGATATATTCACCAAATTAACAGTAAGGACATGAGAAATATCAAATAGCAGTTTGTGCTAACTGAGGCTAACTAATGGGTTGTACTTGTTTACATCATGGTATGAATTAAAGGAATTTTCCTGTACACTACTACACATACTGTGTGTTTTCCTGACTTAGCGTCAGTCACTACTTTTTCCATAGTTAACATTAGGTTACTAGAGGTTAGCTTTTCAGCACAACCCAATTCACATTGTGTCTGTTACAGAAAAAAAAAATCACTGATAATAAAGCTAGCTAGACAATATGGTTCCTAGCATGTTTTTTTTTTCTTGTTAAATTAAAAATATAGACAGTACTCCTTTGTGTTATAGGACTTGCAACCTGGCACACAGCAGTACAGTGACATGACTAAAGAAGTACCGACAGAAACCAATGCTACCTCACCCCACCCTTGGTTTGAATCCAAGATGCCATCACATGTGAAATAAGCTAATAGCAAGTAACTAGAAAAGCACTCTGAGAGCGCAGACCTAAGGCAGACCTCAGACACCACCAAAATCGAATCATTTGTTGATCTCCCCATTACCACCATACACTGAACATGTCATCAAAATCCATCCATAAGTTTTTGAGTTATGTTGTACACAAACCAACAAACAAACCAACCAACGCCGGCAAAAACATAATCCCCTTGGCGGAGGTAAGGAAGCGAAGTGAATTAATTTTGAAGTGAATCCAATATTAGTTGATAAATATTGGATTTTGCTGGATCCTCTATGGTTGGAAGTCTGTGAATCACACACAAGGCTCCAGCAGTAGTTCAGCAGTAGCACTGGTGTAGACTTTCCTTTGGAATAAAGTTCCCCCATCTCACTTCTATCCTAGTGGAATCTAAAAATCATGGGGGTTTTTTTCAGGAAAAATATCTTAAAAAAAAAAATCTAAATTTTGTCAAAATCTGCCTGTATAAGGCTTAAAAAAATAACTGCAGTTGTAAAATCGCATCAATTTCTCAGATATATGTGTCACATGACAGCTCAAAATGTTTTTTGTTCAGTGTAATATAAAGAAAGTTCCTGCATTGGATATGTGACTATACTGTAAGACTACACCCCAAGAAACAACCACATTTCTATTAGGTTTTTATGTCTTACATGTTCAGCACAGATCATAATCTAAACACACATGCATTTAAAGTCTAGAATAACATTACACAACATGACCTTAACCTTGTTGTTTTTGATATATTACTAAATCATTGATGTTACAGTGATTTATTTGTTGCTATCTGCAACAGCCTATTTCTAATATGAGGCTGCCAAGCCTCGAGGTGCTCTCACACATGTTTTTTTTATGCTTCTTAGTGTATTTTTGTGTATTTTGTGGGAAATGTGAGCACAAAAAACCCCAGAGACACAACATTTGAATGGCATAGTGTTTTGATCCTGATTAATCAAAATTAATCCAAAGCAACCCTGTGATTATCTGATGAAACATTTTAATCATTTGACAGCCCTAGTAATTACGATACGTATATGTGAAATGTGTCCATCCCATTCAGATTACACCGTCATATAATGATGATGATAAACTGCTAATTCACTGATCTGCATGATCCTATTCTCAGAATTTAACACATTACCTACATTCTTAGACAAATAACTTGAATGAATGATGGAAAAGCATGAACGAATACATGAAATAGGGCTGGGCGATTTTCTCTTTTTAAAAAATCTCTGATTTTTTCTCCAAAAACTCGATTCACGATACGATTTTTTTCCCAAGTGGGCTAAATGAAAATGAAAACACTAGAAACGTGGTTTCTTTCGTCTTTTTTTTTTTTTTTATTAAATAACATGTAAAACAAAAATACTTCTACAAATAACTGTAAATAATAAATCAGTTGTGCAAAAGGTGCAACTGCAACCTGAGACTTTGCCTACATGAACTGTAGTAAGTCCAGACATATCCACCAGTTACAGAAAAAACAGTGCAAAAAAAATAGTGCAAAAGATCCATTTTGTTGGAAAAAAGAAAGCTTAAAATATTTTAACAACTAAAACAATACACATTAATACTCATATTATATGAAAAACTGCAAAAAACGTAGTAGTGCAAAAGTAAGATAAAAAGAAAACTAGTAACATTTTTACTTTGTAAGGACAAAATAAAACAAATCCTAATTATCAATCAAGCTACTTCAATAAACCTGAACATGTTACCAATATTTTGGATATATGATGTTATTGCATCTGTTATCGCTCCCCATCGTGCTCCATGTTTATCATAAGGTGCAGAGTCCTGCACGGGTTCGGGTACCCGTGGGTGAACAGTAAATTTTCACGGAACGGGTGAAAAATGTTGTGCTGTGTTGGATACGGGTTCGGTTCGGATATCGGATTCATTTATAGCGGATCGTTCGGGTGCGGATTTTTTTTTTCGGCGGAAAACGGGTCGGAGTTTAAACATGACAGGTGCGGGCGGTTGTGGTATGTCAAAATCAGAACCGTGCAGGATCTGATAAGGTGTGCCGCGAGAAAAGCTTTCAGTCAGTGTTTGTTGAACATTTTGAAGAAGTGCTGGCAGTGCTAGTCTCTGCCTTTTCTAAGAGTTCTGCTTTTCTCCAGTGGATGCTTTCGCTTCAGATGTGCAACTACGGAAAGCAGCCTGGTTCATGGTTTTCTTTTTGCAAGGAAAAAAAGTCCGTGTGGAGGGGAATCGGATTGCACGATTTTCCTAAAATATTAATCGATTTTGTCATAAAACTCGATTTTAAATCAAAATCGATTTTTTGCCCAGCTCTAACATGAAATCATAAAAATAAACTATTTCTCTAATTATTTGCTACCGGTTCTAAATATCCATGGATGTGTCATCAGAAAACAACATGTAATAGGACAGAGCTCTAGTTATCTACAGCAACAGAGGAAGACAGACACAGCAGCTTCCTGAAGTGAGTAAAGACACTGAAACTTTACATGTACAGGCATTAGAGTCAAACTAATGATAAACAACGTAAATTCATTTGCAGAGTTAAATGTCTCTTCATTATTTGTTATTTTCCACCTCCATGATGCTTTATTGCGAAATCAATCTTCATGAGCCATGTTGAAGGATGTCTCCATTCCCTTTAACTGCACAATGACAAATGAAGATATACCTGTGTATCCTTCGGCTTAGTTTTACACACAAAACACAATAAAGATAGAGTGAAGTTTTCTGAAAACAGATGAAGAAAAACCACAGCTGTGTAACACAATTAGTTTGGCTACGTTCAGACTGCAGACAAATGTGGTCAAAGTCAGATTTTGGCCATGTTGGAATACATTATCTTATATTATTTGTAGCCTTTGATTGGTTGACTGGATACGTCTCATTTTAAAGGAGTCATTCTATGGTTATTTCATTCATATTTCTGTGTTCTCCATTGTTATTGAATACATTGTGTGTTGGTTCTATTTAAACAAAAAAAACATCGAGATTACTTTGTTTCCAGCTGTATTTGGAGGGTAGAAAAATAACTTGAGGTCAAACAACAGAGTTTATCGGTACTTCCACATACATATGACGCAGTGATGAGGCGTCTCTGATTGGCACAGAAGGTGAATGAGTGAAGGAACACCCCCCCCTCCCCTTTAGCTCTGTGTTTGTTTACCTTCCCAGAGTAGCATCCACCTAAGTTTTGTGCCGCCACTTGTTTTGAAAACGTGCAGGGGGAAAATTACGCTATATTTCCACAGAGAACATATGAACCAGTTTGCGCCCCCATTTTTTCAAGTTTGTGCAGCAGCTACTTCTCTTGTAGATGCTAATGCTAATGCTACTTCAAATTTGCTGCAATAGGGGAGAGATTAAACTCCACGTGGGTGACGCCAATGTCCCCATGACGTAATGTGGCCAGACTTTTTCTGAGTGGCTTGTTTCTTGGTTATTTTCTATGACTGGTAAATACAGCCAGTGAAGGTGACACACACCACAATGTGAGAACACAATGGAGAACACAGACACACCACTTTCAAACGCAAGTATGTGACTCATCAGATTCCAAAAGGAGCGTGGAAAAGTGTTTTTCAGCAGAATGACACCTTTAAGTGACAACAGTACCAGTGCTATTGCTTAGAGCGCCCCCATCAAAGTAAGCTACTGGTTGTTGACAGCAGCGAAACTCAACAGTAGAGATACGGACTACTGAGAACTTGATTCACACAAGTGTGCGTAATTACATGAATTCTTAACATATATTTAGTCCTTCAAATCGAAGGCTACCATGACTGTATTGGCGTCCATTTAACTAAATTGAACAATAATTGAAATGCCATTAGAACCCAGGTGACCCATGTACTTCATGCTTATATCGTACCATTTTAACTTCCTTATGCTGTTATCTTGTTATATCGTCAATATTCTATTTCAATCTTTCATGCACATGTAGTTGCTTACATACTTAGTGTTCAAAAGGAACTATAAAATACATTTCGTTTTTAAAATACTACTCACTTCCGATAACGACAACAACAACGGAGTCAAATCCACTTCTTCCTGGGCTAGGGCTAATATAGATGTGTGTGTGTGTGTGGGGGGGGGGATTGGTTGTTCGTGTGAATGCTCAATAGCATCAGGGAGCTACATTAAAAATTAAAAAAATTCAATTTAAAAAAAAAAAAAAAGAGTATGTACAGTACAGGAAATCTATGGTAGACAGCACATTTTGGAACAAACTGAATATAGCACATAAATGAGCCAGAGATGAACTGCAGTAACTCCCAATTTTCAGATGTGACATTTACTGTGTTTGTGAACTAAGCTCTTTTAATGGTAGTGATGCCCCAGAGACCAGCTGTGTGGAATTCTCAAGCAAAATAATTTCAGAAGTACAATATATGTGCTGAATTTTGAGAGCTTTTGTCAGTATTGGTTGACAATTACTCATCTGAAGTTACTTCATTTTAATGGGACAAACAGCAGGTAAGTGTTTTAGGATTGTTCGCTTTAATTGTATCATAGTCCCCAGTGTAACTCCTCTCACTTCAAATTCAAAAGCAGGAAGTTTACCACAACATACTAATGGTATTTCCATATAAGGTTGAAACTCAGCTCAAATGCTTGTGAATCCATGTATGTGTTATGTATAAAAATACCCCCATTGCTTAGTTAGAAGACGACTGTGTGTTGAGGTTTCCAGAGGTTATAAAGGATGAGGAAATGAAAGAGAAATACTGTAGCAGCAGAGATCCAACATACATGGTGGAAAGAAACTGAAACTTTTCTCAGTTTTAAGTTTTCGTGATGCTTTAGTGTTCTGATGATGCTGCGAAACTTCCGATGTAAACTTGAGCATCTTGATAGAAACAGCTGGAGGACAAACCTATGACAACAGGAACATGTGAAGAAGTCACGCCTACTTTTAACCGAAGTTTGTGAAACTCATATTGTATGTGCAATCCCCTTTATGGTAAATATGTCATCACCTACTCAAGAGACATTTCACGATTTTTTTTTTTTTCACATTTGTTTTCGGCGTCCTTGTCAGAGACTTGAGAACATTTCAACATAAAGACCACATGACATTAACACAAGTCTGTGTGTCTGTGTGAACGGTCGTCATGGTGTACAAATAAGGACATAGGGTGACTATTACTCAACACGCTACAAAAAGTTGACAGTCTCACTTCCTTTTTCACTTATTATGAGTTTCTGATTAGGATTGTGAACTAACAGTAGTTTTTTTTTTTTTTCTTTTCAGTTTCACTCTAACCAAGACTCCAAGCCAAAACAACAAAAGCCATATCAACAAATACACGATTGGTATGTAGGCCAATGCTACAAATCAGTAAAAAAAATAAAAAATAAAACAAATAAGCAGAAGCTTAGTGTAGGTACAAAAACAAATGTGACATCTTCTATTCTGATTCCAACGCTGACAGCAAGGTCTGTGCAACCTTGCTGTCAGCTCATATTGGTATCAGATTTGGGTCGTGTCCTAGAATAGATTTGAATAGTCATCCACAAGAATCAGAAGCAGTAAAGACCCACAGTGTCAACAGAGCCAGGGGCAGTTTTGGGTGATAAAAGTGAATTTTATTGGATGGAAGTGAAAATTCAACCGCCAGTGTTTTCAATGCCAATAATTCGGGAGCATAAACAGTAAAACAGGACAGGTAGTGTGTCTGATTGTGTCTTGTAAAAATATAACTGGCCTGATAAATGTATTTATTTACAATATTACATTAAAATCTACAACAAAACAATTATAAGAAAGGAAAGTCAAACATCTGAAAAGGAGCAGGATGAAGTTTAACTTAATAATAATAATAATAATAATACTAACTAAATCACTGTAAGAGCGCAGACCTCCGTGAAGCAGTGTAAGTCTGCCAAGGTTTGGATGTGGATCCAGAGGGTCATAAACACAGCACAAATATATTGTTGGCTGCCCCCTTCCCTGGATGACCTTTATAGATTCCGCTTACTCAAAAAAAAAAACAGATTATTAAGGACACTTCCCACCATAGACACTCCCTGTTTGAACTGTTGCTGTCAGGTAGACGGTACAGATCAATAAAGTCAAGGACCAGCAGATTTAGAAACAGCTTTTATCCCACTGCAGTAGTCGCTCTAAATGCTGCTATGTAATTGCAATTAGGGGTCTGTGCATAACTAAAAGTAGGCTATGCATGTAGCTTTTAGCTCTTTTAGTTTTTTTTATGTTTTAGCTCTTTTAGATTTTATGAGTGTTTTTATAATTGTTGCACTGATTGGATGGCATTTTTAAATTTTGTTGTATGTGTTACAATGACAAAATAAAGATCTATCTGGATGTTCGTAACTTATTTGTAAACTAGTGTTCCGTGTTCGCAAATTATTTATTTTATTGGTCATGAGCAATTACTTCGGGGATTTATTAATTTATTAACCCTAACCCTAACCCAGATATGGCCGTTTCAATATTCCACCATGTATGACGTCATTCTGACGTTATACGATGTCGCACAACGACCAAATTTCACATGTTAAATATGAAGCACAACATGTCAGATTTAACAAAAGATGTCAATAACCCTGCTTTAAGGTAAAGGTCATACATATGTTGATTGACCCAGGAACAAAAGTGTTGTTCCTGAAAAATTAACATAATAGGAGAAAGAACATAGCTACAGTGTTAGAGGAGAGAAACTGTGATTTTATATATTAGTTATGTGACTATTATCTCACAATTTGACTTTTTATCTTAGAATTGTGACTTTTTATCTGACAATTTTGACTTTATATCTCATAATTTTTACTTTTTATCTAACAATTTTGACTTTTTAATCTCAAAATTTTAACTTCTTATCTCATAATTTGAATTGATCTCAAAATGTTGACATTTTATCTGAAAATTATGCATTTTTTAATCTCATATTTTTTTTTCTCATGATGACTTTTTTCTCTCAATCTCAATTGTGACTTTTTTTAATTTTTCCAAAATATCCTGTCCACACCCACAAACCTGAGTAACTGTGACCTGATCAAACAATTTCAACGGAGTAACTCACGTTTAATTTTCATACTTTTGAAAGTTTTTTTCTGGTATTATTGGCCAAAAAAACAATTGTTTCACTTTTTTACTTTTTATTTCATTACAATTGAGAAATTTTCCTTTTTTTTTTTTTTTTTTTTTACTTCAGTAGATGTCTTGAACCAGTACTTCTACTTTTATCAGAGTATTTTTTCACAAACGTAGCTGTACTTCTACTTAAGTACACAATGTGAGTTCTTTTACCACCTGTGTCAGTATCCCAGAATTGGGACATAAGGCTGGTCGGTAAACATTCATCTGGTGTCAGCTGTAAGCACATTAGAAAACACCAGATGTGTGTTGACTGACTGAACCTGTAAATCCTGTTGTATGCGTAAAGCAAGAAGCTCAGAACACAGCGCACGTGATCATTTCAGACTGAACAAACTATGTAAGGTTTCTATGCAAATATCATTAACTGTGCTTGAAAGTGAATAGTGGCAAGAACTTTGACCAGTCTGCATGTTTTTATTGGTTCTTCTACATGACATACACTTTAGAGCAGGTGTCTCAAAGTCATTTTCTTTCAGGGATCTCCAGTGAAATAAAAGCATAATAACCTGTAATTAATGACACCTCCATATTGTTTCCTTTGTTGTAGTGCAAAAAAAGTCCCATTAAATTCGGAATCTATTTACTTTTATCAACTATCTGAACAAAAAAGATGGGAATAACAGCAAAAACAGATAAAAAAAAAAAAAAGAAAAATTTGTATAATTTTAACCATATTCTGCCTCATCTATTTCTACATTAAACACTTACCAACAGAAGCAGAAAATGGTTCAAATTGTGCTTCATTTTCTTTACACATTTCCGGTTGCTCACATTTGTTCAGGTCTTTCACATTTTATTGTTACAGGATAGTTTGTAAATGTAAATATTTTCATAATTTGATGTTATTTTTTGCGCTAAAACAAAGAGAAAAATTGAAAATTGTCATTATAGACCGTGTAGTATTTTTTTTTTTTACACATAAAACTGAAAAAAAAAACATGGAGTCATTCTTTTTTTGTAGGTTATTCTTATTGTTCTGTAGGTGTGTATGTGGAACCTGAACTAGAATGGGTTTGTCTGTGGAACTTTTGCAGTTGTTCATCAAAATTTTTCATTAAATGGTATTTGTAACGCCCCTAAATCACAGCAAGGTTCTCATAGGACTTTGCAGAGTTTGGTTTGAAAAAACAACAATGAATGAAATACACAGTAGATGAACAAAACATAACATCCCAGGTAATTCATCCCACGGGCTGAATTTGAACCTTTTTGTGTGTGTGTGTGTGTGTGTGTGTGTGTGTGTTTGTGTGTGTGTGTGTGTGTTGAGAGGGGGGGGGGTTGCATTTGACCACCAGGCTACATGTTTGAAACCCCTGCTTTAAACATTATTGAATCTTCAAGCATTTAACATGTTTAACTGGATATTACATGAACTGTGGATTTTCTATTTCCCCATAGAAACGATAATTGAGCGGAACAACAGTCAGACGATATTATATTAAACATATTAAGAACTTTATTAAGCATGTCTTTGTGGACTTTCTGAAAATGTCAGCTGTCTTTAACACACTTTAATATGAAGCCGTTGGTGCACTAGTAAGAGCACATCGCTGAGCAGACAGTTTTCAATGCGTCCCAGGACACATACCTGTTCAGACTATTATACGTTTGGAGTGAAAAGAGAGAATGTCTCTGAAAATGAGGCCTGAGTGTTTGCAGACCTTCCATTACAGCTGTTTGTGTGTTTGGATGTGCCAGCATGGTTGTTAATGCAAGGTCAGAACACAGCCGTTGACGTACAGGAGTAATTGGATTATTTCCAGTGTGTGCTTCATGAACATAGGGACTGTATCTGTAACTGTCTTGATTATCTACAGCCATGATAACAGCCTGTAAGAGTCTGTGGAAAATGGTTTGTATTTGTGATATATCGCATTAAAAACTAGAAAAGCACCATCCATAACTCAAAAAGTTATGGACGGATTTTGATGAAAATTTCATAACATGTTGGGGGTGTCATAAGGAACAAATGATTAAATTTTGGTGGTGATCTGGAAGAGATACTGGATTCTGGATTACTTTGAAATTTTACAGTACGGTAAATGGAGAATATATTTCAAAATGATCCAGAATCCAGGATCTCTTCTGGATCATCACCAAAATCTAATCATTTGTTCCGTGTGACACCCCCAACATATTATGAAATTTTCATCAAAATCCGTCCATAACTTTTCGAGTTATCTTGCTAACTAATAGACAGATAAACAAACTGGCAAAAACATTACTTCCTTGGCGAAGGTAATTATTTTTAAGTCACTGAAAGTACACTGATCTACAAGTAAAATGCTTCTGGAATAAAACTAATGAAATGTTACCACATGTGTGTTACTGATAAAGAAAACTTAAGTCTTAAATACTCAACTTTCTAAGATAAATCTTAGGTCAAAATGTGAAATTATTAGAATTAACAACAGAATAGGTTTTAGTCCAAAGGAATATTGGTCTCAGATCTACTTCAAAACACTGTCTACACATTATGATCCATTCACTTTACAGGTTCTTTCTAGTGGAAAATTTACTAATCCATTGTATACAAGTACATAAACCACCATATATGTGGAATAACACACCATCATATATATTCAAAACATGAACTAACCAACACTAAATTTATTTGTTTCTGATTCATTTTATTAAAGCATGTAAGATGTAGCACATTTGATCTCTGAAGCAGATACTTTCTAAAAAATTGTAGTGTTATATGTGTTCCCTTCTGCACATGCTCTGTTCTGTCGAGGTCAAAACTGGATAATTTCAGCAGAAAAACATCCAGCACATAACATTTTGAAAATGTAATTTTTTTTTGTTCTTATAAACAATAAAAATAAACCCAAAAAAAATTATAATTTGGATCCCTTTGTCAGGAATATTTTTCTGCAAATATTTCATGATAATATTGGAACCTATGTAACATTTCAAGGGAAAATGTTTCCACTACTGGATGTTCATCTATGTGGGGAACTGATGCAAGAATCCAAACCATGACATTTGTCCTTCCTCTTGAGTTTTTGGCCTCCTCTTCCTCTTCTGCAACAGCACCCAGCTACAGTAGCACTAGCTACTGTCCACTAATGTGAACAAATGGCCATTGTTAGCCACTATTGGAAGTGGAATATACCAAAAGAATGGTTCATTGAGCTAATCTGTAGACATCTACAGCAGTTAGCATGCTAATGAGTTGACATATACTACTTTGGAACTTCAAGGATGATGAAGTGCAGCATCCAGTCTGTCCTCATTCCAACATGACAAGACAAAGTAGTGTTGCTGTTGGGTCAGTGCTACACCACTGGTGCTGCTACACTAGAATAATATGGCCACGGTTGGACTAAAGGTTAATCCTGTAAAGCTTGAACCATTAAATCATTGACAGAATACTGCAGTTCTTTGAAACCAGAGCTTTTATGGGTCCTTCTGAACAAGCCCCCCCCCCTTTTTTTTTTTTTTCAAATATCAATTTCCATCTATGATTTTACATTTTGTACCATATTTGATACATCTGGTCTCCATGCTCAAATATTATTAATTTGAACAAACAAAAACAAACATTTCTAACAAATTGGTAATAAATTTTCTAAATTGTTAAAGTTCTACCTCTTTCCTCATCAGTGACAGACTTGTTGTGTCACTGCAAAAACCTCTGGGGAATAAGTTCCTCCTCTCGGTGGATTCCGTCTATTGCATGTATCTAATTGGATACATTGGGTTTTTCCAAATTGAAAAATATCACACTGATCATGTAGAGGTCTTCAAAACTCATGTAGCAAATATACATTTGGTCTTATTGGGTTAAACCCTTAACACCAACGGTCATAAATTTACCTCAAATCATTTCCATTATGGAATCAGCTGAGAGTGTATGCATTACTCAAATGTCGTTTCAGAGATATTTGATACATTTATCTATAATTCAACAAATCTCTGTCTGTAGTGTGTCCTGTTTGTCTGTAGAACACCTAACACCTGCACAACTCCAACAAATTATCCAAAAGTTGGGGGGTGACTTTCCAGTACTATGGTGGATGGCAGCGCAAAGTTTCAAGCCATTACGACAAACAACAACAAAAATATGCAAATTGCACAAGTCCCGCCCACTGATTTGGCTACAGCTGCACCGTAGTGCATTATTAATGACAACTCACTGGACTTTCACAAGGTCTCTATGACAACATCACAACTGTGCTACACGTCGCTAACAACTTCAGTCCCCCCAGGAATTCGTTGTTATTTTTGCCATTGTTGCGGCCACAGCAAGACCGGTTGCGACCAAGGCTACTAATACGATACATTCACACGAGTTAAGCAAGGTCCGTAATTTACTGAAGTAACGGGTGGGAACTCTGATTCACTTTCAACTAAACATTGCGCCAGTTTTAATGACTGTAGGCTACATTACCATTTGGCTCATCAACTGTTCAGCTTTGTCACTTCACTTTTAGTCCCTTTTCATCTTTGGTTTGTTTGTTGTTAGCTGCTAACCCAGTTTCCTGCTTTTCGTGCATTCAAATTTGAAAGTAGACAGTGATATTTGAGTCAGATGAGCAACTGGCGGCTCACTTCACTGCCGTAAGATATCTTGCTGGGTGTTGATTGGTGTCTCCTGCATTAGCATGACACAAACCTGAAACTTCATTTTACGAAATCCACCAGCAGTAACACCTGACACCATTAGCATTATCGTACTCACAGGTTCCAGTACACACTTCCAAAACAGCCCCAACTAATTATTATAGTCTTTCTTTCGGCTCCTTTCAGTTCATTTCACCCACTTATGCAACACATTAGTAGCAAACAATCTCACATTTTCTACAGGCTCTGCACCAGTACCTTGTCAAGACACTGAAAATAAATTTGTGGCATCAATAACAGACTCCATTTTCTGAGATGGGAAAATACAGTTAATTTTTTCTTGACAAGTGACCATTATTTCTGTCGTCACAAATTTGCATAATACCTGCATTTCTAACTATTTATGTGCTGTAGTCCAATTACACTACTAATTTATTATTGTACTGCTCCATATTATTTACTTCCACCTTATTTTGTATATTGTATATACTGTAGCCAATACCTCAATTGAATTCTTACTTCTTGTAGATATATTTATATATTTCTGATACAATACAGCTGACAACTGTCAAAGTCTGTACTGCTGCAACAACTACATCCATCCATCTGCTGTTTTTGTCCACTTTCTTGCCTACTTTGTTAATTTTTTCTTTAATTTTGCTGCTTGTTTTTTGTCTATTTATTTCAATGCTTATATTATATTAATTTATATATTTTAATATAGCACCCCCCCCCCCCCCCCCCCAATTGTGTATTACAACAAAATGCTAATATTGTTTTGTTCATATTTGTGTTTTAATTTTTTTCCCCCACTCACTTTACTGCTTTTTTTTGTTTTTGTCTTTACTCGTGTAAGCATCAAAGATTATATTTGTCCATTTTTGGCAACTTTATTCTTAATTTTGTTTTCATCTGTCTGTCTTACTTCTTGTTGATATATTTATATATTTGATACAATACCAGCCCAACTGTCAATGCCTGTACTGCTGCAACAACTACATTTCTATCTATCCCCACTTCACTTAGCATCTGGTTTAAAGCAACAAGTCAATTAGTTTTTCACATACTTGTATATAAATTCCTGAATTAAGTTAATAAAAGTGGGTTGAGCAAAATATGACCCCGTTCAGCAAACGTACTCATGACTTGTCATTCTAGTTCAGTAACAGCCTTGTCGTTAATTACCTTGATATTTATGGACACATTCTTCTTTATTGATTTTATTCTCTTTGGTTGCATAGTTTTCTTCAATGAACCTTCCAACATTGGCAAATGTGATACTTGGCTAATTAGTCAGACAGGTTGTGAACACTCTCGTTTTCATTTGTCTCACTGTGTTGATGCTTGGCAGGAAGTCCTTTACTGCGATAATTACGTATTTCTGGCAAGTGTGATTAAAGTTAAATTAGTTTTTCAGTCTAGCTTGTATTATTTATTTTAAAAAAATTATAATGATACTTGGCATCATGGCCTCACATACAGTATCTCAGCCATATTATGTCTTGATCATTTTTACATAGAATATTTCCAAGTAAACATCTTACAAACAACTCTTTTCTAGAATGTATTTTTTTGTTTTTTACCTCAATGCATCCAAGGTTTTATTGACAAAGGAAATCCAGTCATAACCCAGTAGTTACACTATCCATCCATCATATGTTCTTGTTTATTTCTAGTACTCAAACCTAGCTGTGAATCGAAGGTCATATTTTAGGATGTTCTAAACATGGCTAGAACACGTATCTTTGTGGGGAAAACTGCAGCTCAATAACGCCCTTCTGTGATTATGTAAAATGTGGGGTTTTTTTGCTTACTTGACATTTAATTTTTTTTTTTTTTTAAATCAGGTTACATCAGAAAAGCAACAGTAACCCAGTTACCTAAGGGCATGTAAACAACGAATGTCCTGGTTTCTCTGGATAATCCATAGTCCTTATCCTTGACAGCAGACAGTGTGTTTTTGACAAGTGAAATAGTCCCGATGAATAATGCTGACAAGTCTGTGGATTATTCATAGGAACCAGGACAATGTTTCTGGGAAGTGTTAAAAACAACACACACCCATGATTATATTTACCTCCACTGTGGTCGAACAGACACAAAAAAATCTATTATATTGAATATCTTTACATGTACCCAAGTTAAACCAGGTGTGTGTATTCCGATCTTTATGGGGACATTGATATGTTTACAGTCACACCATGGGGACCTCTGACACTATAGGGACCAAAATGCAGGTCCCCATGAGGGTTAAATATAAAAAAAGGTCCCCACTAGTAAAATAGAAATAATGTGGCCCTATAGTGTCCCCATAACACATGAGAGAAACAGGTGCAAAGTGAAACATGTATTTTTCAAAGGTTTAAAGATGTGTTTACTTTTTTTTTAAAAAGTATTTCTGTATTTGAAAAAAAATATTTGTTTATTTTATTTTTCATTATTTATGTGTTATTCTTTTATTATTATTATTTTAATATTAATTCATTATAATGTATTTTTATCTAATTTAATTTTCAAATTTTAATTTAAAATACAGTATTTATTTTATTTATTAATTTTTTTTTCATTTTTACTTTTTTTAAATATTTTAAAAATGTATTTGTTCATTAATTTGTATCTATTTTTTTAAAAATATTTATTTATCTATCTTATTTTAGGATAAAAAAAGATGTGCTTGCACTCACTAATGTCTACTTGAGTACAAACTTGATCCTCATGAGACATGGAAATGAGTGTGTGTGTGTTTTTATATATATATATATATATATATATATATATATATATATATATATATACACACATGCCTGGAATTTTTATCGTAAATTGAAGACACTTTCAGTACAGAATGGACTTTTCCAAAACAGCCCTGTTACTTAAATTTTAAGGCGAATTCTCCTTTTAAAAAAAAAACTAAACAAAAAATGCATTGTTGTTGTTTAACATAGTAAATGAATGGGACATTAACAAAACAATCTCTCATTGTTGTATAGAGGTGGAAACGGTGTATGACAAAGAAACAACAAAAACCCCTTAAAGGGATAGTTTACTATTTTTCACATCATTTTTTATAGAAAAACTGTCTTTACTCTGCTGCACCCACAGTGACCTGTGAGTCGAGTTCTGGTCCGGTTTTGGTCAAAGCCAAAGTAGTCCCGGCAGGTTTCCTGGGGTCACGAAAATAAAACCTGTTTATTCTCAAAACAATATGTGTTGGAATGAGTCATTTATTTGCAAAACAAAACTGTCACGGAACAAAAACTCACGCGTTATAATTGCTTGGCGCTACTTTCTCTCAATAATGACTAATGTCACAGCTAACAGCTGTGCACCTTAGAAAACTCCTTTCATCAGTTGTTTGTCAGTGTTTGCGGCTGCTACGTGCAGGTGCACCAGAGTAAAGACACTGATTCTATACCTTTAGTTTACACGAGAACTGAGTTTTTATGGTATGAAAATGCAAACATATGAAGACACATTGCAGAGTGGAAATCTTATCGTCTTTGAGTGTCTAAAAAAGTGCTACCGTATATAAATTTGTGGTATTATTATAATGAGTTTTATTATTGTCATGTCATTGAATCAAAATGGCAGCGCCTTGCTCGGCAGCGGCTGCTTCGGCTCCCGAAAAAACAACTACTTTATCTGTAATTTCGCCATCTAGACCAGCGCTTTTAGCACCAGCAACCCAGCGAAAAGGTGCAAGAATAGTGTATGACCGGAAAGATATAAACAGTTTGAGGCAAATTGTTACGGACGTAGACTTGTAAGCCCGGAGACGCGGACCGTTCTACACAAACTCGATCTGCTACGCCGGTCAGATCCAGCGGCCTTCAAAGCAGCGAAGCCCCCGCCCAGGAGAGTCCGCTTCCGGAGACGTCGGAGGCGGTGTGAGAGGAGGCAGAAGCGCGGCTACCGGGGCTGATGCACAGCTAAGCTAAGAGCTGACCCGTTCCGATCGCCGCTTCCATCAATCCTACTTGCAAATGTACGCTCCCTGGAGAATAAACTGGACTACCTGAAGCTGGACTTTAATTCAAAACAGGAGACAAGAAACTGCTGCATTCTGATTTTCACGGAGACGTGGCTCACCCCTTCTATCCCGGACACTGCTATTAGCCTGGAGGGGCTAACAACATTCAGGTCGGACAGAAGCCAAGCTCTCATAGGTAAAACCCGTGGGGGTGGCATTTGCATCTACACCAACAATAGCTGGTGTAACAACACTACTCTGGTCTCCAGTCACTGCTGTACGGACATAGAATTTATGATTGTGAGATGCAGACCCTTCTACCTGCCCCGTGAATTTACCTGTGTCATCACGGTAGCTGTGTACATACCACCCAGTGCTAACTGTAAACAGGCCCTCAAGGTCCTCTACCGTGCCATCAGCGGCATGCAATCCGCACACCCGGAAGGAGTTTTCATTGTTGCTGGGGACTTCAACCAGGCCAACATGAAGACAGTACTACCAAACTTTCACCAGCATGTGAATTTTGCCACAAGAGGGAATAATACTTTGGATCGAGTATACACTAACATCAAGAATGCATTCAGAGCAGCACCCCGCCCCCACCTTGGTTCCTCAGACCACCTCTCTGTTATGCTAATTCCTGTATACCAGCCCTTGCTCATCAGAGAAAAGCCTGCAGTAAAGAAGGTGAGAGTATGGCCTGAGGGAGCCATGTCTACACTGAAGGACTGCTTTGAGTGCACTGAATGGAGCATATTCAAGGAGGCCGCAACAGACAACCAGAACACCGGCGTGGGTGAGTATGCTGCATTTGTGCTCAGCTACATAGAATGGTGCATGGAGAGGGTTACAGTCACCAGGACTATTGTCACCCGGGCGAAACCAGAAGCCTTGGATGACCAAGGAGGTGCGGGATAGACTGAAGGAGCGTAATGCTGCATTCAAAACTGGTGATGTGACGGCGCTCAAATCAGCGAGGGTGAATCTGAACCAGGCCATCAGAGGAGCAAAGCGCGCCTACAGTCAGAAGATACAAGGCTTCTTCCTGGACCCCAAAAACACCCGACAACTGTGGCAGGGCATCCAGACTGTCACGGACCACAAAGTCACATCCACACCCTGTCAGGACGACATTGGCTTCCTAAATGAGCTGAACAGCTTCTTCGGAAGGTTTGAGGCTCTGAACAATAGACCAGCAAGGAAAGCCACCCTCCCCCCCCGACGAACAGGCACTCAGGCTCGAGACCACTGCAGTGCGGAGAGCCCTGAGGAAGGTTAATGTACGGAAAGCTGCAGGCCCGGACAACATCCCAGGACGGCTGATAAAGGAATGTGCAGACCAGCTGGCCCATGTGCTCACGGACATTTTCAACATCTCGCTGAACCAGGCTGTCGTCCCCCCATGTTTCAAGTCAGCCACAATAATCCCAGTGCCCAAGAAACCAGCCGTCACATGCCTTAACGACCTTCGCCCCGTTGCACTCACACCCATCATCATGAAGTGCTTCGAGAGGGTTGTGAAAGACCACATCATCTCCATACTCCCCCCATCATTTGACCCCCACCAATATGCATACCAGCAAAACCGCTCCACTGAGGATGCCATCTCTGCTGCTCTCCACCTGAGCCTGGAGCACCTGGGGGAGAGGAACACCCATGTACGGATGCTGTCCTTGGACTTCAGCAGCGCTTTTAATACAATCATCCCCCAGGACCTGGTCGGCAAGTTGGAGCCCCTGGGTCTCAGAACATCCCTCTGCAACTGGTTACTGGACTTCCTCACTGACAGAACCCAGTCTGTCCGAGTGGGCAACAACACATCCAGTGTCATCTCCCTGAGCACCGGCTCCCCCCAGGGATGCGTTCTGAGCCCCCTGCTATTCACTCTGATGACCCACGACTGTCGCCCCAGGTACAGCAGCAACCACATCCTGAAGTACACGGACGACACAACAGTTGTGGGTCTCATTCAGGACGATAAGGAACTGGCTTACAGGGAGGAAGTGCAACATCTTGTAGACTGGTGTAAGGTGAACAACCTGGTCCTGAATGTCGACAAAACGAAGGAGATCATCGTAGACTTCAGGAGATCCAGACCCAGCCACACACCCCTCCACATCAATGGAAATCGTGAGCACAACCAAGTACCTGGGGGTGCAGATCACAGATGACCTCAGTTGGTCACTCCACACTACCTCCCTGGCGAAGAAGGCACAGCAGCGCCTGCATTTCCTGCGACGGCTGAGAAGAGCATTCCCCCCCCCCCCCTCCTAACCACCTTCTACAGAGGGACAATAGAGACCCTGCTGACTAGCTGCATCTCCGTCTGGTCCGGGAGCTGCAGGGCCTCAGACTGGAAGTCTCTGCGGAGGGTGGTGAGGACGGCGGAGAAGATCATCGGGGCCCCGCTCCCCACAATTCAGGACATAGCAGAGAGCCGCTGCACATCCAGAGCCCACCGGATCCTCTCTGACCCCACTCATCCCCAGCACAGACTGTTCATTCGCATGGCATCTGGGAGAAGGTTCCGCAGCATCCGCTGCAGAACGGCCAGATTCAGGAACAGTTATTTCCCCCTGGCCACCAGACTGCTGAATGACAAATAACAACCACCCACACACTCATTCGTCTACCTCAAGGACAATGTACTCTCAGTGCACTTATCCATAAAATGGACAAAAAATCTACCTCCTGGTTGTGAAACGATCCCCCCCTATATTTGCACTACTTACTCTGTTTTTTGCACTACTCATTCTGTTTACCCTGTTCCTTAGATGCTTTTTACTTATTTATTTAGTAGGTGTACTCCAGAAGCCAAGCAACGACGTCTCGTTGCCAAAAATCCCACTGTTGTGTGTATTCTTGTGCAATGACAATAAAGGAAGTCTAAGGCCCCGTCCCATTTCTCCCCCTTAAAACTTCCACTTGGTTTTAAGTGCCCTAAAAAGTAAATTCCACTCATCAAGGGGAAATAATTCCCCCTGAAAATGGGACACCACTCGCCAAGTGAACGTAACAAACGTGTTCACGTCACACGCTGACAAGTCTACCCCGCCAAATATGAAACCACCCCTCCGCGAGACTGACAGCAGCTGACTACTATTTACACAGTGGACAAATGCCGGTCCCAGCTGTGTTGCCTGTTGTGTTGGTTCTGTTTATTTACCTTCGGGATGTGCAGAGAAGAAATGCGGCAAACAGAAGACGCATTCGCCGTCTACTTTGCCTTCCAGTCTTGTCTCTGGTATGTTGATTTATGTAAATATTTTGATATATTTTTTCTTCAATAGTTGGCGATTTATAACATTAACGTTAGCATTAACGCTAGCTTGACAAGGTAACATTACCGGTCATAGCCCCTGTGCCAAAATATACTTACAACGAAATTGTTCATCTCCAGTTCCTCCAGCTGCGGCCGCCATTTTTGTTGTCAGAAATCAGTCGGCTCGCTGAGCTCGCAGTGCATCATGGGTAATTTCATCTTCCCCTCAAAACGAAGTCCGCAACCAACCTCACTACATTTTGAGGGTTGATTTTAAGGGCAAAATCGCACTCCCACTTGCTCCCCTAGGTAATGGGACACTCTACCCCTACACATGAACGCGCAAAATCTAGGGTTAGGGGAAATTTTAGGGTTAGGGGGAGAAATGGGACAGGGCCTAAGTCTCCATCTGAACCCTGCTTATCCTCACTAGGGTCACTGGGGGGCCTAATCCAGCTACAATGGGTGAAGGCAGGGTACACCCTGTATGAGTCTCCAGTTCATCTCAGGGCTGAACATATATAGACAAACAATCACTCTCACATTCACACCTATGGGTAATTTAGATTAACTAATTAACCTATCAGTGCATGTGTTTGGATGGTGGAAGGAAACCGGACGACCTGGAGAAAACCCACATAGACATAGGGAGAACATGAAAACTCCACTAGAGAATTATTATTATCATCATTATTATTATTATCATTATTACCTCTGCCAAGGAGGTTATGTTTTTGCTGGCGTTTATCTGTTTGTGTTCAAGATAACTCTAAAACTTATGGACGGATTTTGATGAAATTTTCAGGATATGTTGGAAATGTGAACAGGAAGAACTGATTTCATTTTGGGGGTGATCGGGGTGGGGTGGGTCTACCTTGGCGGAGGTCTGTGCTCTCAGAGTGCTTTTCTAGTTATTATAATTATTATTATCATTACAGATATGAATTCTATCACAGCACCATCTACAGCCTGGCATGCATATCCAATCTAATTCCACACACTCTTGCGTCCCCGTATGCACGGAGATTACTTAATGACAATGGTCATGTAAATGTGGATAAAAAGGTTAAGACGAGACACCAGTTTTGAGTCATCGCTTTTGATCATCTCCGTATAAATGTGGCTTCTGTACTTGACATTTTTGACTGTAAATCCTGTATTTAATTTCCTATTCAATTGAAATATTCATACAAAGTCAGAGGAAGCTCAAAGGTTACATAAAAAAACTGGAGGAAAAAGAAAAAGTGCTTTTCTAGCAGATCTCCCTTTAACTGAACATAAACCCAGCAGTGTGTCCACTGAGCCAGATCCATGGGTTTTACCAGTGAATGAATGTTGTCGAAGACTACGTTGTTTCCGTTGCAGTTATGGAGCCTCTAAATGTCCCAACTGGGTCATATCTGATGACTGTGAAAAGATGAATAACTTTATTCTGATCCAATTATTTATATGTATTGATAGTATTAGTGGATTAACAGGGTTCCCACCTGTCCTGGAAAACCTGGAAAATAATTAACCTGTTTTGGAGTCATGGAAAACGTATGGAAAATGACAAAAATAAATAAATATATCATATGTCCTGGAAATGTACTTTTCCTCTCCTGCCTTGTGTGTCTAAACTGGGATGAAACAAAGAAGAGTTTTTCAAAGATTTATTGCAAATATACAAATATTTTTAGAGGAAGTGCAAGAGAGAAAGTAAAAGAAAAGAGGAGAAGTTGAGCTGCGAATCTTCCAGTTGAATATTATGACTCTAGCTTGTCGGGCTAATGATCTGTAATTTGTGGGTATGTTTGTATTATTCTATGATAGATGTATTATTATAGACATTAAATGTGTGAGTAATAAACATAGAAACTATCTGGGTAAACAATAATTACAAGTGTAGAAAAGAATATGTCCAAAGAATCAAGGGGAATGGATTAGTGTATGTTCTGGAAAATAATTTCAAGGATAGAATGGGAACATTGCTCAACAGGTATTAAACATTTTAAATCAAAAGATGCTTTAGGCTAAAGGCAAGGCAAGGTGGGTTTACAGTATTTCTATAGCACATTTCATGTACAAGACAAATCTTTCCTGCTTTACATAAAACATTAAAAGCATTATTACAGCAGGGAGCAATAAATATATAGGCATGAAAATGGGAAAAAAACAACAACAAATAGATACATCAGATCAAGAAGTTAAAAACTGATGAATAAAAGGTATTTAAATGCAGCTGAGAACAGGTGGGTCTTTAACCTGGATTTAAATAAAGCCAGTGTTTGAGCTGATCTGATGCTTTCTGGCCGTTTGTTCCAGACATGTGGAGCAAAGAAGCTGAACAGAGCTTCGCTATGGCTGCTTCTGACTCTGGGGACTGAAAAAAGACCAGGCTAAAGGTGGGGGACTGGATCTGAAAACCCCCCTCCCCAATCACACACACACACACCCCACCCCCCAAAAAAGAGAGAAATTGGCTGTGTTTAAAATTACATCATTTCCTGTCTAAAACATGTTTTTAACAAATAAAACCTTGATTATTTTTGTGTCACAGGCTGTGTCTTTGTCTATAGTAAATATTATCCCTGCATGGATTACTGAAAATATTAGTCTAACGTAATTTGTAGCTTGGTCCATACCTTGCCTATTATTTGAGGAATTGTGGTCATTTCAAAACAAGTTCTATTTCAACTCATTGAATTCATATTTGAAATATAGGTTATAATGAATATTATCATACTATTATAATGGATTATATATATATATATATATATATATATATATATATATATATATATATATATATATATATATATATATATATATATACACCATTCTTATATATATATGAGAATTGAATTGCTTAATAATAAAATGTAAGCCTCGGTTAAGAAGATGGCTTCTTATAATTATTGATTAAACTGAGTGATTGAAATCTATCCGTCTATATATCTAACCTACCTACGTATATAAATAAAATAACTGAAATGACACATACTGAAAAAGGAGTAGTAAAAAGTAAGTTATAAAAATAAATTGCATAGATGTTGATTTCTTGGGAACTTGAAGTAGGAAATAATTTCATCGTGTAACCACTATCTCATCACATTCGTGGTTTACCTGTGTTCACTTCCACTGTATCATCCAAAATCACATGTACTGCAACCCAGCATGTATATTTCCTCCACAACTCCAGCATGTGAGTGGATAATAAGCAATGAGTTAACAGGATCAGACCTGATCTTGGCAGGCAGGACTTGTAAAGGTTGGCTAATGGGGGCTAGAGGGGTTGAGGGGGTGGTGGGGGGGTGGCAATGTTGGCCAAATGGAACCGCTGGAGCAAAACACAGCTCACACCAAGAAACCCAGGAATCTGAGAACCCCCCTCCCTCCCAAACCTCCGACGACCCCCCCCCCCCCCCCCCCCCACAGTGCCCCACCTCCCACCCACATACAAACAGACACTAGTGGAGGGAAACAGCACCTTGAGCACACATGCATGACTGAACGTGACTACACACACACAAACACAGACTAATAAAACAACATATGCTGGTGTTTCTGCTACCTGTGGCAGCAGGTGGGACGCCCCTCCCTCCACGAAACAGGAGATCAGGCCCCCATTACTGTTAGACATGCACAACAAAGAAGGATATGGTGTGGTTCAACATCTACATAAAGCACATGTCATGTTCATGTCATATAATGTATTCAGTTTTCAGTTCAGTTTTTGGAATCTAAACTTAGATCATCCTCTGGTTATACAATTGGGCGGGTGGGGGAGGGGCAAGGAGCAACAGCACTAACTTTGACACTGAGCAATGCTGACAGGGTAAGACCACTGGCTTCAAATACTCATTGCTCCATTGACAAAAAAAGAAAAAGAAAAAGATAAACAATATCACTCCGCGACTGGCTTCTTTTTCTCAGGAATTATTCAGGTCTCATCCACTTCCATTAATGTTTTTAAAGTAGGGCTGTCATCACAGGGTTGCTTTGGATTTATTATGATTAAATCATGATTAAAAAACTTCGTCCGTCAACTGTTTTGTCTCTTCTTTTTTTAAAGGAGTCATTCCACAGTTATTTCATTAATATTGCTATATTCTCCATTGTTATTGAATACATTGTGTGTTGGTTCTATTTAAAAAAAAAAAACATCCTGATTGCTTTGTTTCCAGCTGTTTTTGTAGAGAAAAGACAACAGACTTTATCGGTACTTCCTCATACATGTTCATGTGATGAGGAGTTTCTGATTGGCTCAGAATGTGTGAAGGAACACTCCTCCTTCCCCTCTGGCTCTATGTGTGTTTACCATCCAAAAGTAACATCCAGGTAGGTTTCGTGCCATCGCTTGTTTTGAAAAAGGTGCAGAAAAATAAGCCGAGCTTCATTTCCATAGAGAGCATGTGGACCGGTTTCATCCACTATTTTTTTCAAGTTTGTGCAGCAGCTACTGTGGCGCTGTCTTCTCTTGTAGATGCTAATGCTAATGCTACTAATGCTACACTAAGACATAAAATAAAAAAAATGTGGAAAACAAGATAGGGAAAATATGCTAAACTCCACAAAAAATGTTGAAAAATCCAAAACATATTCAAAACTGTTTCTAACATACAGAAAAATACCAAAAAATGTTAGAAAAAAAAAATCTTAAAATATATGAAAAAATATGTATATGAAAGGAGCATGTTTATTCAATACTTTCAACAGTTTCAACTAAATTATTTAATTGCATTAAAATGTTTCATCAAATTAATCCTCATGAGGGATGAATCTGTGTTAATACATTCATTTTGACAGCTCTAATTTAAAGATAAGGTTTTGATGTATGTCCTGTTAAGTTAAATTAGACTCATAAACCTTCTGTTTATTGAACAGAAACTTTATTTTCTGAATAAAACCTGTGAATGTGTTTGCGGTGGATAAAAGTTATTGGACACCTCATGTATTAATAATCATTATGAAGTCATTGAACTCTGTAAATGAGTCAATACTGTTCCATCTTTCTGCACGCACTCTTCTGTCCGACTCTAAAACTGGTTGTTTCAGCAAGATATGGAAATACATCCCAAGAATTTTTTAAAGCAAAAAACAAAAACAAAATACACAAGACAACAAATTCTGTTCTGAAATCAAAAGAAAGCGCCCAACACTGCTCTACAATTTTTTAGAAAGTATGTACTTCAAACATTAAATGTGCTAAATCTTACATAGTTTAATAAGATGAATCAGAAAACAAATTACTTTAGTGTTGGTTAGCTCATGTTTTTTTATATATATGATGTGTTATTCCACATATATGTTGGTTTATGTACATGTATATAATGGATTAGTAAATATTCCACTAGAAAGAACCTGTAAAGTGAATGGATCATAATGTGCAGACAGTGTTTTGAAGTAGATCTGAGGCCAATATTCCTTTGGACTAAAACTTATTATTTCGTTAATTCTAAGAATGTCACATTTGACCCGAGACTTATCTTGGAAACTTGATCCAACCACCATTTAAGACTTGAGTTTTCTTTATCAGTAACACACATGTGGTAACATTTCATTAGTTTTATTCCAGAAGCATCTTACTTGTAGACCAGTGATATCAGATGACCAACATATAGAAACCTAAAGAAAAAGTCCAAAATAATTAATCAATGGAGTCCATCTCTGATCATATATGCATGTATTCAGGTTGAGCGATGACATATTTTTTTTTTTTTTACAATAACCAAACAGAAGCTTGTATGACAACTTATTCCCACTACTGTGTGTTAATACGTAAGTAGCTGATATTTCCTTGTGTTTAATAGAACATTCAGATAAGGAAGCACCAGGGAAATTCCAGCTCAATTCATGAGGTTTCAGGACATGTGACTAACCATTGTTGATCAGCTTTATACTTTTAGAAAATGTTCATAGCAACAATGCATTCTTAATCAAATCTTAATTTAAGTAGTCTTTCAGATATGGGGTTTTGAACAAGGGGTGCGACGCTGATTTTACGGTAAAATTAACTTCTGCAAAAAAAGATGCAAAGTTTAATGAGTCATTCATTTCGGTCTATTTTAAGATATATAGCAGAGTAACTTCTGTAAAAGGAGAACTGTGGTTGAATATTTTCTAAATTCTAGTTCCTTATGAAAAAGGCCCAGTGTATTTAATGCTTTAAAATTTTTATATTTCCCTTGGCTAAGCACATTTGTTTCACACCAAAAAACTGTCAGTATACCATTCTGATTTTAGGATGTTGGACAAGACAAGTGGAAATAAAATTAAAAAAAGAATGACAACTTTATTTCATATACATTTTGCTCATACATGATAATGTTTACCATAAAATTAACCATTACCGTGAAATCTGCTCTTTTACTTATTTTTTTTTTTTATTATCTTGTATTTTATGCATTGTCTGTTACTCTTTGTTGTACAGTGTCCTTGAGCGACTTGAAAGGCACTTATAAATAAAGTATATTATTATCATTACTATAAAAGTAAGTATCACTGGACAGAACATGAAGCTTCAAATGAAAAAAAATCAAGCTGCTTTTACTTGCAAGTGCTTTGTCATTGGTTATACAGGTGTCTCTATATCACGTCTCAGGGGGTTTTTCACTGTGGTGTAGTCATGGTTTCGTGCTGACACCCATCTTGCTTCCCTTGCCCCACCCACTTGTTCATATATGATCTACTCTTGTTCCAATGAACCTCAGATGGTGTTGGCCAAAACACAAAATTGAGTCTAAAACCCAATGGATGACGTGATGGTGGCTTTTGTTGCCTTGTTTTATACAGTCAGTGCTGTGTGTGTTTGAGGGTGCGTTCCTTATTCCACATTTTAAAGTAAGACTCATGCAAATTGCTAAGAACCGCACTGTAGTAAACTCAACTAAGTGGCAGTTCCATTGTAAATATGCGTATTGGCATAAGGTCTGGCCATGTTATTGTCTGTTAATCTGTCCATAAAATAATAGCAGTACACTCCTTACAATTATATTAAGCTACAATAACAACTTGTTTCCCATTTTTCATTCTTACACATTGAATGCTAATATGTTTGGAGGGTTTTTTATTTTTGGTCATCAGTCTGACATAAAGTTTACATTTTGAGGCTGACATTATGTTCACACAGGCAGCAGACATACATCATCATGATACCAGTGGATTAACAGTGTCAGTCCTCCATTCAAGTCTGTCTCCCAGAAATTACAGATGATTAAGTGAAAAATATGAGATAAAATGAGCCTTATCTGACCATTAAGGGGGTCGCATAGATTACTTTTGCTGCTTAACCCTTAAAGACCCAGTGCTATTATTATGGCAGTTCCCAAATGACTTGTTCTCTCTATTTAACCTTTGTTAATTGATGTAATTTATTTTAATACCTACTTTCCTTTAGCCTAGCTGCACTCGACTCCCAGTGGCAGCACATGTAATACACTACAGTAGTAGTCTAGTTATATTCGATTACATTTTTGGCTAGATTTCCATGAAACTGGCTGACGAATCACAGTGAAGTATAGAGTCAGAGGGCAGGTCGTAACAAAGTGACGCTCCAACGTTTTGGAGAGAAATAACCGGAAACAACCACAGAAGAAGAACAACATCAACAGGTGGTAATTTCCCTTTATCAAAGATGAGTGAAGAATGTGAGAAAACGTCAAAATCTTTACATTCTTTTTTTACAGAAGCGACAATGGTCATTAAGCTCAATAATCCACCATTTTGTTTAGTCATTCATAACTTTCTCTGGACTCTTCTGTGAACTTTCTGGCATCTAGGTTATTCTAAAGACTGATTGGTTGGAGTACCGCCCTATTGCATACACCAAAAAGGTGGTTTTGAACACTGGCCCTTTAAATGCACATGATCCACTCCATGCTCCACCCCCACCAGTTTGTAAACTGTGCTGCTCTGCCTCCGTTCAACCAACACCTGGATATTTTGGGTAATTTTCTCAATGTTTGGACACATTTTCAATTTTTACTACAACTGCTGCTGCTGACAAACAATTATGTCGTTCTCAGTGAAATGTTCATTTGAATTCTTGACCCGATATGTGCAAATATTATGACATAAATAGTTATAGGTGTAACAAATTAAGCCAGAATTATAATTGGTTATAGAAATCCACTTGATTTTTACCAGAATGAATATAAAGATTCCTTGGCAACACCTGGAGGGTTCAAATTCAAACTTTATTAACTGTTACAGTCCAAATACACAAATAAATGAACCAAATACTAATAAAAATGGGTTTAGTAAAATAACATTTAATGATCATGTGGATGTTCATAATTCACAATTATCAAAAGATAATAATTAATTCAATCATCAGAATAATTTACAATGAGATTAAGGTTGAGGATTATACATATATAAAAAAATAAAATAAAAACGGACTTTTTCAGTGAAATATATCATTAACATAAAACAAGTATGTCCATCCACTGTCATTTATCAAACTCAAAGGGTTTTTACTGGTGACTCAATGTTGTAGAACATGATAGTGTTTCCATGGTAACTACAGAGAATCTGAAAGGCCAAATGGGTCATATCTGATGACCATGAAAAGATGAATAACTGTATTTTCCACCAATTACTTCCATGTTTTGATATTAGATAATGTAACAAGTATTAAACAATTTAAATCATGTTTGGTTCATTAAAGGATTAAAGTAGTGATATACAGTGGTTAAGTTTTCACACTACCTTTGTTGAGTTGAAGCTACAAGGAAATGTAATGGAAAATTCTAATCTAATTGGTCTCTACACAGGATAGTATCCATGCCGAGCACACACTGTGAACACATGCCTACTCTGCCTAAAAACACATTGACTGGGCGTATCTTAATGTTGCTGTGGGCTGGATACTGTAGAAGGGAGTTCCATATTATCTCATGTCAATCAGTACAACGGCTGGAAATAACAAACACTGAGCAAATACGATCCATGTCATTTCTAAATTTGATATGTCAAAGCAAAAGCACACACAGGATCTCTAGAGTCAAAGGGGATACTATTAAGCAATTCAGGGCAAAACAGTGATATTTGCTGCATCACCATGACAACACTGCAGAACAGATACTCATTATTTCGGGGACTTTTCTTCACAAATGTCAGGAGAAGAAAATGACCAAACTGGAAATAGTGTGTTAGTTAATGTTGCTAAATATGTTAAGCACTGGCAATTAGCAAGTTAAAACATATACTACCAATTACTCAAAAGCTCTGGAAAATAAAACAAATTAATGCCCTATTCACACAGGATAAGTATTATTAAGACAGTAGAATAAAGTATATTCATTATCAGGTTATGTTAAGCTATGGATGGATGGATGGGTGGATGGATGGATGGATGGATGGATGGGTGGATGGATGGATGGATGGATGGATGGATGGATGGATGGGTGGATGGATGGATGGATGGATGGATGGATGGATGGATGGATGGATGGATGGATGGATGGATGGATGGATGGATGGATGGATGGATGGATGGATGGATGGATGGATGGATGGATGGATGGATGGATGTTAAGTTATCACTCCCTATAGCTGTTTTGGTTCACTACTAGTTAAACCAAATCAAACTAACATTTTCCATTTGTGCTTTGTTTAACTTGTCAGGTTAATGTTCCCATATCGTGTGTTTGATCCGTAAGTTGATTCTAATAAAGGCAGAAGAACAAAGCAACTAAATGTCAGTTTGCATCGTGCTTCAGAACAAACATAGAAGTTCCTGCTTATATATTAGATGACTTCAGCTGTGCTTTTCTACACCTTTTAAACCATATCCAACATATCTCTGCATGCGTCTTAGTCTTCAACAAAGTGTAAAAGACGACACCCCCAGCTAAACTTAAAGGCCAAACGTCAGGTTAAAATGGCAGATTTCCTGCTGAGTGTATGACCCTCAAAATGATGGTGAATCCTCTTAGGATGAAATTGAATAATTTGGTGCTTGGATCCTATTAATAAAACCAGAAATCCTCTGAGTCAACAATTTATAAATGCTTGAAATATGGAGGACTGAACTCTTTGATCTATTAAAAAATAAATAAATAAAAAATCGAAATGAATAGTGTTAAGCCCAGCACTTGGCAACACTCTCCCAACAGTTACCAACCATAAAAAGGTTTTTGCTGCTGTGAACATATAAACACAGGTGAAAACACCATAATCTTCCTTGTGTATTTATCATAAATGTCATAAACACACCGTCTAATGAATATGCCAGTCACAGGGGTTTAATGACTTTGGTGGCAGCTCTCGTTGCCAGAGGACAGATACAAACACAGTTTACTGTACCTAAGAGGCAATTTATTCCACTGACCTTTTTACAAATCTATTTCCTGCCTCTCTCTCTCTCTCTCTCTCTCTCCCTCTCTTTCTCTCTCTCTCCCTCTCTCTCTCTCTCTCTCTCTCTCTCTCGATGAGGCCAAGTGGCAGAGCGAGCTGCAGCCTGAGCAGCAGTCTGTTGTGATTACCTTGTGTGTGGCTGTGCCCTTCTGCCGGCAATAACTGCCTTTTGCCAAAACTGCATTAATCATGTTGTGACAATACATACGGCCCTTATTGGAATAAACATACAAAAGAGAGAAAGATGGTCGGCGGCGGGAACAGGAGAGGCGTGGAGGGCTGTGGGGGCGGCGGGAGTAAAGGGGGAAAGAACAGGGAACAAGAAGCCATGAGTAATATGAAACCTAGACGTGTGCAGTGTGGTGGTGGTGGTGTGTGTGTGTGTGGGGGGGGGGGGCAAGAAAATGAGTAGGCTTGATAGAAAGAAAAAGACAAACAAGCAGGAGAGAAAGTGAATCAGTGCTCGTTTGCTGTCTTTGTTCCTCCACTCGCACATAAACAAATTACATTCAGTCCATCCTCCTACCTTTGCATAGAAGCTGTGGTCATTACATAACACCACACACTGTCCACACACACACACACACTAATATAAAGTGTGTTTCCAGTCACACCTCCAGGTATAGTTTGATTTTTTTTTGCATAAAAAGAGTGATATTTAAAAAAAAAATTTAATATGAGGAGGAAAAGGGTAATACAAAGAGATGAACAAAATATGGGAATAAATGTCTAGCTATTACCCCACCCCTCAAAGGAGAAGCAATGGGTATTGTTTTTTTTTGGGGGGGGGGGGGTTCATTGTTTGTTTCAGGTTCAGGTTACTGTGTTATAGCCATAGATACGTTTGTTTTGCAGTTAAGTTGAAAAAAACAAAACACATGTAACAAGCCACCAACATGAGCTGTTTATACAAAATTAAACTAACTCCACGAATGAGGACATAAAAAAAGCAATAAAAATAATTAAATAGAGTAAAACAATAATCCTATGAACCTCTGGGTTAAATAAAAACAGCACTAAAATGGCAGTACCAATGAGAAAGTTTTCCACTAATTTCCATGAGACTTAAGAAAGATGTGAGGCATTCCAGAATAAATCCTATTAAATGTTGGTTAATGTAGGTCAAAGGTCAAGGTCATCAAATATCTGTTTTCATAATGATCAGAGATAGGGCGAATCTGGGTTTTCCTTTTCATTCCTGCATACTCAGTTTTGCATATAATTACTTTTTGTTCTCACTATTGCTGTGCATTAATATCAGAACCTTGAGGGACAAATTTGAAGACTCAAGGTCAAAGGTCAAGGTCAGGAATTTTGGATATAACTTTTGAACTATTCACCTTAACTTCCAATGAACACCAAATTGATCATCTTTCAATTCTGCATCGTGTTTGTATAGATTTTTGCCTATTGTTGACCCAAGAGGTCAGGGGTCATTGGGTCAATACCTAAAAAACTAAAATAGACTACAACAGAAAAATTAGGGGTGATAGAGACTTAGTCACTATTATTATTTTAATGTGTTTGGTAATAGGGTATTTTTTTGTAGAATAATTAAAAGGTCATTATTTAGCTAGGTCAAAATAGCTAATGCTACAGTTAGCATTATTGTGTTGAGTCATCGCATCACCATAATATACTTTCTCATTACCACAATATATATATATATATATATATATATATATATATATATATATATATATATATATATATATATAGTAAAATTTCACAAAAAACTAACCAAAAAAATAATAAAATAAACCTAAACACTGCAGCTAAAAACAGAAAATCTCCTTTGGCCCACGAAGGTCCCAGAATCAGCACGATGTAGAAGAGATGCAGAGGTATGTTAGAAAGACTCTGGCATTGTGTGGCAGAGTTTCAACTAGAGACAGATGTCTGGAAGGGAGGGCTTTTTTGGAGCAAGAATTGGTGAAATTCCACTTTCAGATATTTCACCTTGAGTTTAGTCTCATGTCATAGTTGTTGCTTTGTTTGAAGATGCGTAAAGATTAGCATGCTGAACCGCTGAATCACAGCTATAATATATATGACAGCGGCCTCCATAATCAATACTAACCTGTTCTATAAGAGGAAGCGTCTGATTGGTTAACTGTCAGAACATATTCGGTGATTTTCTCGGATCACTGAGCGGTTCTCAGACGAGCAGATGAGGTCAAATAAGCGGAGGAGTCTGAGGGGTTGTCACATTATTACAGTCAGCCATTTCTAACTGCATTTGACAGCGCTCGACAAACTCAAGTGAATGATGCGCTGTCCTGTGGCATCCGGGAAAAGATATTTTATCCTCCAATCAGACTCGACGTGAAAAGCGTGTTGATCCGTTGCCACCGTGCCAACCTTTATCTGATATCTGCTTCTTTATAAATCATAACCTGGAGCATGTGGAAGAATAAACACCACGCAGCAGACTGAAGCCATGTAGACGATACCGCTGACACACTACAGACAATGAAGGCAGGAGGATTTATACTTTTTATTTCAGTACTAATTCAGATTATTTACTGAAGTAAAAAACAACACAAAAAAAACCCACCAAGCACAGGCTCGTAAACATAAAGCAAAAGAATAGAAGTAGGTCATGTGGATTTAACCTGAAGACAATGAAGTCACTGCAAGTTTGGAGAAAATAAAACAACTATTTTTGAAAACTTTAACTTCATTCCTATCAGTGATGTGAGGGTCGATATAAAATGACCCGCAACTGACTGCTTTTTTAATTAACCCGCCCGCGGCTCGGACCTCATAAATATATTTGAAAAGAACGGACCCACATTTTTATCAATGTAATTAATGTAATCAACCTTACTCACATACCTGCATTTATTTCCGTGTTAAAATCCGATGTCATTGGGGTCAGCAACCTGTAACATCCAACCCGGTTTCCACAAAAAAGAAAACAGTGGGAGCTCCTCATCTTTTTAAAAAAAATCTCACTGAATGTGTCCCAAACATTAGTTTTTGTTTGTATGTTACTGGAGCTTCCACTC
The DNA here is from genome assembly GCA_020466265.1 of Siphamia tubifer. Lineage (NCBI taxonomy): Eukaryota > Metazoa > Chordata > Actinopteri > Kurtiformes > Apogonidae > Siphamia > Siphamia tubifer. Next base: position 34,385,253 of record CM035793.1, read on the forward strand.
TCCTAACTTTACTTTATCTCTTGCTTCCTTCATACCATAGGATACCGACGATGTATGTCACTTTCACGGACATTCAGTTAATGACGAAAAACGACCCGACCGACCGCAACCCCAATAGCATTAAAAATATTTTTTAATGAACCGTAACTGCGGGTGACCGCGGGCACCTGGTCACTCGAGATCAGCCAGAGCATCACTGATTCCTATATATAAATTTGCTTTCAAAGTCAGAAACACTCCACTATCCAAATATGATGCCTTTTCTCATCAACTGGTACATATTTTATATAACATTACTCTTTTACATTCTCATTTTGTTGAATCTTTCACAACACTGTAGCCTTATGATATGATACTGTATTATACTATATTAAATATTTGTACTATTTAGGGTTGTCAAAAAAATCGATTTTAGATACTAAATCGATATTGACCCTTGGTATCTAGTTAGATACTAAGTTGCTGGAAAATCGATTTTTGTTTTTATGGCGCGTCGCCACTTTTTTGTAGCAGGTAACGTTAAGAATTCTAAACAGGCATCAACGCGGTCAGCTCTGGCACAGCCGTAATGCCGGCTTGTAAGTTAAAGTCTCTTTTTTTCTCCAGCTGCCTCTGACAGCACACGGGATGACGCCAGTGCGACCATAGACCTATACACTATTACTATAGGTCTGTGATTCCAACCATCCGATGCAACTTTGCTTTTAAAGGCCTTGATATAGTCGAACGTCTATGCGCGCGGGCGGTAGTGCATTGTATCACGTTACCACCACGGAGGCCACCGTGAGCATGTCAACCTATAATTTTTGACGTGCGCGCTGCTAGTCCCGCAAGGGGTCCACGGTGGTCTCTGCGGTGGTCACATGATGCAATACGCTGCCGCTCGCGCACATAATCGGTGGACCATAAAGAGGCTTGCAGTTAACACTGCAGAAGGGCTTGAGCAAAAAGATAGGCCTACCTTAACTTGCCAAGAGATAGGCATGCATTTATTCTGCACCCGCACTCACTACCTTTTTTTTTAGCAGTCCATGGAGGAAATTTTAAAAGGAATCCCTCACATCTCCAGTATCGAAATTAGTCCTTAGTATCGGTATCGAGTTGGAAATTTTAGTATCGTGACAACACTAGTACTATTAAGTGTTGTTTTCATCTTGAAGAACCCAGATTGTACTAATTTTGTTTATTAGGATTTAATTTAACAACCTTTATTCGAATGCCCACTTCAAATTAATGTAGATATTTACATCCGCCAAGAAGGTTCTGTGTGTCTGGCCGTGTACACCATAATTTAAAAAAGTTCTGGATGGATTTCAATGAACCTTTCAGGCTTGTTCAGGAATGACACAAGGGCCGATTGATTCGATTTTGGTGAAGATCTGGAAAAGATCCTAGATTCTGGATCACTTTGAAATTTATTCTGCCTTTACCACAATGTAAAATTTCCAAGTGATCCAGAATCCAGGATCTTTTCAGATCACCACCAATATCTAATCATGTGTTCCTTGTGATACTCCCAACACATCCTGGAAATGTTATCAAAATCCATTCAGAACTTTTTGCGTAATCCTGCTGACAGACAAACAGACAGACAAACAGGCTTGAATTTAATACCTCCTTGGCTGATGTCATACAATCATTTTTCTAATGACACACATGATTGACAAAGGTTTTTTTTTCCTTTTAGAACAGGGGTGTCAAACTTATTTTAATTGAGGGGTCACATTCAGCCTTATATGGTATAAAGTGGGCCACACCAGTAAAATAATATCAAGGCAGTCGGAGACAGTAGACCTCCACCAAGGCTTGATACGACGTCAAAACAAGATGTGATGGAGACAGACAGACAAACAAACAGACAGACACACGGACAGACAGACACACGGACAGACAGACCTGAATTTAATACCTCCTTGGCGGACGTAATAAACAATTGAAGACAACATAAAGCACATTAAGTGTCATATGTGACACTATACAAGTGGGTCTTTAACTTTGCTTCCAACGCCTCAGCAGAACATGTCTGTCTAAATTCAGTTTATATTTTAATATTCCGGTTTATGAGTTTCTATGTGGTCGAGGAAAACGTGCATCATGTTGAGATTCACAAATGTGTTGATTTGCATATGACTGTAACCACAGAAACAACAACAGCAAACACATATTTTATTTGCATTGGACTAGCGCTAGCAGTTTCATGTTACCAATTTAACCCCTTAACACCTACATTTAAATATAAGCTTATAAAAAGAAAAAACTTGGGCTGTCAAAATTAACACATTCACATGGATCAATCTGATTAAAAAATTTAACACAAATGGAAGTTGTTTACAGTTGTTTTATGATAACTGTTGAAGAAGTTGAATAAACATGTTAATTGCATATATATTCATATTTTTGCATAGATTTTGGATATTTTCCTGATATTTCAGAAGATTTGGGATTTTTCATAATTTTTGTCTGTGCTTGTTTTTTTGGGATGGGGGATTAGTGGATTTTAACATGCTTCGTATATATATTTTTTTCTCCACATTTTTTGTTTCTTCGTGTATTTTTGTGTATTTTGTGAGAAATTTGAGTACATAAAAAGGAAACCTGTGACTAAACGATTGACCAACAAAGTATTTTGATCATGATTAATCAAAATTAATCCAAAGTAACCCTATGATTAAATCTGATTAAAAGAAAATCATTTGACAGCCCTAAAAGAATCCAATGGTAAAATAAGTGGAGATAATTTGACTATAGTACATATAATAAATAAATTTTTTTGGTATGTTGCATATTTGCAACACTAGGCATAAATGTGTTAATTTGGCATTGTTCCACCACTGCATGTTCTGCATGTTCTCTTAAAAACCACCAGAATAAAGCTGAGTTAAACGATAGTAGCACAGTCGAAACATTTCCAGTCTAGGATTGTTATGAGGAAAATTTTAGTGTGCGTTTTTGGTGCTTATCTGTGAGTGACCTCCTTCATTTTCATCACACACTGAGAACAGCAGTGATGAGTTAACCAGCCCGCACAGTCGATTACATAAATATCCAGCAGAAACATAATCTCACTGCACATGCTCAGAAGTCGCTCTGCAGAGCTATTTTAAAGATTAAAGGTTAACTTGTTTTATTATCCCCATAGGAAAATTCACTCTCTGCATTTGACCCTTCCTAATACACACACATTAACTAGTATGAGCATTAGCATGAGAAGAATTAACCAATATAATGAATACAATTGCACCTAATGGCTTTGCAGTTTTGAAGCGTTTGAAGTCATTTTTGCAAAAAAAAAAAAAAAAAAGGAAAAAAAATTAGAACAATCTGTTTTTCTAAATGGCTGGGACATACTAAACATAAACACTGTACTGGGAAATCAGACACTATACTTGTTTTTATCTGATGCATCTTTAAATTATTTTTGTGTTGTGTCCATGTTACTTGATCTGATTTTTTTTAGGAAAATTAATTGTAGAACAAACATACAAAGGCAGTGTGTCTGTGTTAGGAGGGTACATCTCTGGAATAATCTGGACCAAAATATTTTTAAAAAAAAGTCCTCTTCAATATGTACATTTAAAAGGATATATAAATGTAGTATAATAACAAAATAGAGAACATTATCTGAATAAGTGAAATTTAGTTGTGTAGAAGACTTTACTTTGCACTATTCAGTTTTCTGTTTTGACACTTAACATGTCATTGCATTTTACTTTGTTTTGCACCTCACTGTTTGTCGTATGTGTCTGTGTATGCTGCAGTTGTTACAAAGCAATTTTCCAATTGTGGGATCAACAAAGTACTTCTGTTCTATTCTATTCTATAAAATAAGATATTATTGTAATAAATGAATACATACTATCATGATTAGGAGATATTATCACATCCACCAAATACTGTATTTGTAGGAAATTTACAGTGAATATAAATATACTTAAATAATAGTAGTTGATTATACAAATAGGATTGTGTGAGGTGACTTACAACAACATCTCAATGGTTTTGTATGGATGCTTTGTGTCAGGGCTGGCGTTAGGCATAGGCAGACGAGGCGGTCGCCTAGGGCACCAGATGTCTTGTGTGCCAAATCAGACACAATTACAATATTAAGCTACTGTATTTTCTGTACTATAAGGCGCACTAAAAAGCCTTTAATTTTCTCACAGAGTACCTTAAATATGGATTAATTCTGGTAGTGCTGAGGGACTTGAAAATGCGACTTTTTATCTCATAATTTTGACTTTTTATTGCATTGTTTTGACTTCGTGTCACACAAGTTTCACTTTTTATCTCATAATTTCGCCTTTTTATTGCATAATTTTGACTCTTTGTCCCATATTTTTGGCTATTTATCGCATAAGTTAGACTCTTGAAGGTTGATTTAGCAGAATAACAGTGTGTTTTGTTCTGTGTTACAACTCAACAAGGTTGAGAGTTACTGTGACTTCACCTAATGCAATTTATAATGTAGTGCACCTTATAGTGTGGAAAATAAAGCCTTAAACTTCACATTGACAGTGATTATTCATGGACACTCAGTATGTACTCGATCAGATGTAGGACACAATGTTTACAGATGTTCATTTCTAATTCCACAAAAAGGAAAGAGGGGTGTTCACCTGGTGTTTGCCTAGGGCACCACATTGACCAAAACTGGCCCTGCTTTGTGGTAATGGTAGATACAGAAAAAAGTGTCAAAGCAAAGGCAGCAGAGTTTGATTATTAGTTTGTAAAAAAAATTAAAATAAAAAGTTGGGGTTGGAACTTTTACTTCTTCCCACTCTTGAGTGCAAAAATCCTTGTTGACCATGTCGGTTGATGCTTTGATGATTCTGTGTGCTCAAAAGTGAAGTGGATCAGTTTTTATGTTTTTAGTCATTTCATTCGGTTAGTTTTGTGTTCCATTTACTGACGGATGCACTCTGGAATTTCCATTTCTAAGTATTATTGTTCTATTCCTTTAGCTTCAAGTCAGAATATTATAACATTGTGATCCAACACCAAACTAACAAGTCTGCTGAGAAAATGTAAGGTGTACAAAGTATAGATATTTGTGGTAGAATGTAGGGGGTAAAACTGTCAGAAAAAAAGACCTTCCAGATACTTGAAATCTCTGTTTCAGTGTGTTTGCATTTATTACTTCCCACCTCTAGTTGCAAATAAACTGAGTCGTCAATGGCTGCAGATGTAATCATACAGAAGGAAAAAAACAAAAAACAAACAAGAGGGAAAAAAACACACACACAATGGCCACAATGTGAAGAGAGCATTAGCAAGAGGCTGGAAGTCTGGCTGACTTTAGGGGCCCAAAAATAGGACACATTCCTCTGCAGCAGAGGGTGTGTGTGTATGTCAACAGGAATACATACCAAGCTCCTGCTGAGGGGGCCTGACTTTCTCCACACAGGGAGGGACGCCAAAACAAAAGGACTGGCTGAGAGAAGCCTTTGCTCTTGATCTGGAGATGCTTTGACTTCAGTTGTGCTGCAACAACAAGGTAACACATCTTACAACAAAAACAAAGATGAATGACATTTGTTTGATGAAGAATTCCATAAATCCAGTCAGTAAGAATCATAAACACATACTAGCCCTGTTTACATGGGAGGTTTTATTTCTGTTTAGTTCCAACTAAAGCTTAATTCCACTTTAAGATGACCATGTAAACACCTAATTCCAATTGAAAATGATACTTCCGAATTAGACTTCATTCAGAATAAAGTCACTGGTTTATTCTGATCTTAATTCTGAATTTGATAATTCCTCTGCCATGTAGACAGTTAACTTGGCTTTTACATTATTCCTGTCATTAGGCGTTTTCCCACAAAGTAGTTCTAAGAACTTAGTTCTACGAACTAAATAGCTCTTAGAACTATATAATTTCGAGGGAACCTTCGGGTTTGGATTCTGACAGGGCAGTAGGAACTATGGGAGGGGTTAATGTGATGCTAACGTCCACCACAGTGATGTCTTCTTGAAGCACTAAATTCAACAATCACACAAAAAAGTAGAAGACAGCACTACTCTAAACTAGAATAGAGAATGAGGAGGACACAGCGTTTATGTTCTGTATCACAGGAATGTTAATTCTGGTCAAATACAGCATCTAATATCAAGCATGGAGGAGTTTACAGAGAGAGTTAGGAAATGAAGAATCCAGCAGCAGGTGATACTACGACATATGTTAATGCTATAACATTAACCCAAAAACAAAACCCTGTCATCAGTTCAAACCTGCTCATTGAACCAGCCCATTTTGATGAGCACATTCGGCGTGTTTCCACTATCAGAACTTCCATGTCATTTCACAGGAACTTCACGGTATGCGTGTGTTTCCAATGACCGGGCTGTTCCAACAGGGCCGCCTATCTGAACTTTTACAGGAACCAACAGAGTTCCTGCTCGAGGGCAGGTACGTGAGAGCGGCCCGGTAGAGTTGCTGGGTGAAGTCACGCAGATTGGTTGTCGCAAATGATATCAAATCGCGATAAACAACTCAAAAGTAGTTGCTGGGGGAAGTTTACCACATGACAAAACAGAAGAACAGTGAAAAGAAGATGGACATAGACAAGAAGAATGTCCATGTATAGTCTTGTTGTTATGTGCTCCTCCTCTGTTGCTGCATTGTTTTGGCGTTTTTTATTAGTGACGTTACCATAGCAACTGACGCGATATGACGACGGCATCGCAAGGTTCTTACAGGGTCATTCTGTTTGGAGACACAACACCCGAGAGAACCGGGCTAACTCATAGCCCAGATCCCCCAAAAAAGTCCTGGATGTTCCGATAAGAGGAAACACGCTTAATGCCTCATCCAGGTAAATGGAATAATTAGTGGAATCACCTGTGTTCAATGAACAGGCTTGTACCAATACATGGTTGGACATTGACTTGATGAACCTGGAATTACCCACCTCTAGTCTGGTGGCTTGTTGACTTGTTGAAACACTAGTTTGTACGAAAGAAAATATGTCAAATGATGCAGTGAAATAAAAAAAAAACTGCACTATTGTGAATGTAATGCTCTTTGCCCCCCCCCCCCCCCAGCCAATCCAGGCTTCTACCCTAATGTGACACAGACTAATAGAAAGTACTGCTAAAAGATGATGTTTGGAATTTGTGAGTAGCACAAACGGTTCTGAGGTTACGGGTCATTTGAATAATGGTAGATGAAAAAAAATGCAGTCACCGGCGACATGATCATTCTAAAAGGGTTAACTGGAAAATCCAGGCCACCCTCATCAGAAAAACAACAACAGTCAGTGTTTGAAGATGATTAAAAGAGCAGCTGTTTACTCCTGCAGTGGCACAAATAAGTTTATGGAAAGAAAAACTAGTGTGGGCGTCAGTTCGTTGATATTAAATAAGGAAACAAACCTTTCAAGGAGTAAATATAAAGGAATGATTAAACAAAATCTAATGGGAAGTTGAAATAATCATCAATCTCATATTGAATGATCAAATGGATTTAGGAAATTCAGTTACACATTTAGAACTTCATGACTTCAGCATCACATTCCCTGTGTTTTTTGTATGGAATGCAAGGCACAGGGGTATATTATTCATCGTATGTATTCAGTTATTTTATCATTATTACTATTATACAAAAAACTTTGGGGAAAAAATGCGGCCCGTACAGCTGTAAAAATTTTGATGCTAAAATGTGCAGCTGTTTTGAAAGATGTGTTATCAGGGTTGCCACGGCGATGCATGGATTTCGTTTTAAAATGTGAAAAAGCAGTCAACAATGTCCATTTGAAATGAATTGGGCCATGTTTACGTGGCTGTAACTCCCAAATGATACATTGTAGCACATTGTAGTAAATAGGAAAAAATCTTCGGATTGGCCCAGAGGTTACACGTGTGGTCTCATACTTCCGATATGTTGTACAGACTTTGCATTATTATGCTACATAAAACCCCATTCATTCTTAATGGGACTGACAAAAAAATTGCCTTTTTTGCCAACGCTACTGCTTCGCCATACTTTGTCGCACAGACTGAATTTAACTTTAAAGCGTAGGTATTTTTGTTCCCTCCACAGTATGTGAAGGTGCAATTTATGGTTCTTGATAGAGAACTCATGAAATCCACCTGAAAAGACCAAAATCTGATTTTTTTAGTCAGTGGGTGATGTCATCGCTAGAGCATGGAAGGAGCAAAAAATTCACCTGAAAAATGTCTCAATAACTCACCCTCATGCAAAACCATAAATAGTAGGCAAACAAGCTATACCCACAAATGTTCTCAGAATCCAAACAAAGCAGGATTTGAAGATCTAGCTCTTTTTAAAGTGAAATGACAGGAACCTGTTTGGGATGATGTCAGGTCTTTCTGTCCATAGAGTCCCAGTATAAAAATAATTTCTGTCTCAAGTTGAGTTCAGTGTTTTTTAAATTGACTTAACTCGCTTATTTTTCACAGTACAGAAATAAATAGTACATGTACGTGTTCCTCAGACCCTCCTGACACTCATGATCAACTTCGTTTTCACAAATTATTTATGGTTTTCCCAAAAATTGCAGGAGTTCGGCAGTATATTCACACCTATTTTTTTACATGTAACAGAGTGTGGAGCTGTTTATGCATCTCCCCTTTGAAGTTCCCGCCACTGCTCATCACCATGGCAACAATGCTCCTGGCACTATGAAACACCTGCAGAAAATTAAGACTGTGGGAGGAGCTTTAAAATGATTGACAAACACTGTGGGCGGGGCTTAAACATGACTGACAGATTAACTGATCTGCTTCCATTTCAGTGGTTTTAAAACTGCTGTATCTCACTTATTTTCACAGTACATGAAAAATAAATATATCTACTTGTTCCTCAGAACCCCCTGCCACTCATGATCAAAATAAACTTTTGTTATGAATTTTATTTTGATCATGTAATAGTTTGCTATACTTTGTTTCTTTTTTAACTAGACCGCCCGCAACTTGGACCATAAGAAATATAGTTAATAAGGACTGACCCGACCCGCTTTATTTTAAAAAGTAGTCAATGGTCTTTATTAACATCACATGACCTTACTCACATACCTGCATTTATTTCTGTCTTAAAATCTGATGTCATTTCTAGAAGTTAATACGTATATTTGTGTGTATATATAATGTATATTATTATGAACAGAAGCAGAAAATCCAGGTGTAGATTATTACTGCACAAGGTGAGAATTTGATTTTTCTTGGTCGGGATATGGACAGTCAGTCCAACTTAATACTGAACAAACAATAACTCAAATGATGAATTATAAAAAGAGCTGCAGCATCTGAAAACTGACAGTGCTTCAGGTTCAGCTTCACAGTTTGTCATGTCTTTTATGGATTATCATTGTTTTTCTCAACGCACCATATTTTTGAGTACATTTTCTTATTTCTTTTATCAATTATGAGATTTTTCAGGTGATCCCAATTAAATTTCATTTGACCCTAAGGTTAAAAAGTACTGGTCTTAATGGGACCCACGTAGAAATAAATAAATAAATTGATTGGCTGTCAATTGTGAAAGTGAAAAAAAAGAAAGTGTGGAGAATTGCACATTTACACATATATTACTGTGTTATCATTGTCCTTTTTAAAGATTTTAAAGATAATTTTACAGAAAATGTGGTTTTGTGATGTAGACATTTAGTTTTATCTTTAAAACTTCAGTGGACTATATGAAACATGTCACCAGCACCACAACGACCGCTTTCTTGGCACATTTTACTTAAATCTTGGAGGTGAAAAAGTACTAAAAAGAGTTGAAAGTCACTACAAGTCTGATCATGTCAAAGCTGCAGAGACATAATCTGTGACTCTGAACAGATCTGTGTTACTTCAATGTATAGTCTTGACATTTGCATAGTTACAATAACTTTCTTGACCTTTAAAGGACGTTGTATTAATCGAAACATTACTCGTCTCTTGACATTGACTGTAATACTTTATTTTTTTTTCTTCTGAAATGAGTTCCCATGGGGCAACACCGGAAGGGCTGAGACTCTTTTTGCTCTCTGCAACCATTTGATATGATGAAATACCTCACTTGGCTTCAGCTGAAATTTACTTTTACTTTTGCAGAGTGGTGACTGTAATTGGACCGCAGGCAAACAACACAGTTTTAGTTCCAAAAAGACATTATATATATTTGAAGTCTTTAATTTTACACTGTCTTTATTCTCTACAGATATGCAACTTAATATAATTAGAAGGGGAATATCTTTATTGTCATTGCACAAATCATATATATATATATATATATATATATATACATATATATATATATATATATATATATATATATATATACACACACATATATATATATATATATATATATATATATACACACACATATATATATATATATATATATATATATATATATATATATACATATATATATATATATATATACACATATATATATATATATATATATATACACATATATACATATATATATATATATATATATATATATATATGTTGCGGGGATATAATACAGATGGAACAACAAATGCAGTTCATAGGTTTTATCTGATAGAGAGCAAATGTGCATTTATTTATGCAGGAGAAATGATCAAAAAGTAAATGGTCACACACTTGTGACTGGAAATAATCACAAGAGCGATCGATGAATGTAAAGATAAATTAATGTAAAAGAAATAAAGTTTACACGGTGTCTCTCTGAGTAAGATACACATTTTTATGTTACAGTACAATTTTCTCCAAACCCCAAGAGGGTAGTCTGAAAAAAAAAACCTTGAGTACTAAGAAATAAGTCAGAAAATCTTATCTGAACCCAAATTTAGTGAAAACAAAAACGGTAGTGGTGATACTAGGGAGGAAAAAAGGCATATAACAAAATTAGTACAACCTAAAGTTTACAATCCAAATATGCTAAGATAAAAAAAAAAAAAAAAGATTTTCACTTACACAACGCCACACCAGCATGTGTTTACTGATTTTCACAGACACATGTAAACACATAATATTGTGACTAAAGTAGATAACGGGCAATATTTACACACACACTTACGTAGGCTAACATTTTAATGCTATATCCTTGTAAAGAGGCACCATGTTGAGCCACGCTATGCTAGGCTAACAAATCAGGCGGCAAATCTGCAGGTGCATTTACATCCATCTCTTACTTGGTAACCTCTTGTACATTATCTTCTGCTAAATTCACCATGTAAATTACGTATAGTAATATATTTCAACTAAATTGGTGAACTTACAACGTGTCTTCATATGTATTACTCCTGGTCCCGTTTGGATTCTTTGTCACGATTCACGAACCACTTACCAGCCGGAAAAACACAAATACCCAGAATGCGTCTCATGCAGTCCCGACTACGACATGACGTCACTTCCTGTTCCGATTTAAATTTAACCCAGGATATTGAAACGCTAAATAAATTCATAATATATATATATATATATATATATATATATATATATATATATATATATATATATATATATATATATATATATATATATATATATATATATATATATATATATACACATCCTTGCAACTATACCTGGATGTGTTTATGTGGACAATCTGGTTTCGGTCATGTTGCCATGCTGGGACTTTGGCATGAGAATACTGGGTGTAAAAGGCGGAAACACTGGAATTTCTTCTGTTTATTTTTATTAATTACAGAATGTAGTCACAACATAACTGGTCATTTCCACACACACATGCACACAAACAGAAATAGTCAAGTATTTGTGGTTGTAGTTCGACTTATAACTTATAAAACCTAATCATTCCCTTGTTGCTTGTTAATTTAATGTATTATTCCAAATGTCCATCATACATTGTGTTGCTGTCAGCTTGTTAAAATGATTTTTCACTGCTGTGTTGGAGGGCTTTCTGCTGAACCCACAGCATGGACAGTCATTTCCTGCTGCTCTTTAAACAGAAAACATATCAGTTAGGAGAGCAGGGATCATTACGGATAATAGTGGAAGAGTAATGAAAGCGGCGGTGGAAATCCGTTGCGCGCCCTCTCTCCGGGACGCGCGGCACGGCACGACGCGGCGCGGCGCGGCTCAGCGGAGCGGTCCGCCACTGGATCACTGGAGGTAGTTAGTCAATGTTTCTTTGCTCAGTGATTAAGGGGGAGGACCAATGGCAACAAAGGAGACGGAGAGGACGGTAGCTCCTCCTCTCCCTCTCTCGCTCTCTCTCTCTCTCTCTCTCTCTCTCTCTCTCTCTTCCTTTCTCCTCCTGCTTTATAGATGTATATAATCCCTGAGTTGACCCAGAAAACAAACTCCTCTGACTGTCGGAGCGCCGTGGAGCTTCAATCCGCCGCAGGGGTTGCATGTAGCCGGAGCATCAGCTGGAGAAACAACCCCGGCACTGATCCAACTTCTTCTGCGCACAACGTTTCCAACATTCGAACCGTCGGGTAGGTGTCGTTTTCTATTACGCGTAAAACAGGTACATAGAAAGAGATAGAGAGAGAGAGAGAGCCCGTTCGCCTCATTTACTCATTTTTATTTCGCAAAACGGAGTGATCTGATGTAGCCAAGAAAGAGGCAGCAGGGGGATGTCAGGAAAAATGTCATCGCATTTGTCACTTTTGTTGACTCGCAGTTTTATTATCGCCATCGAATAATGACAAATAACACACGCGCACATCCCCGAGGATAAGAGGATTCATTCTAGTAATGCCAACAATTATCAGCCTTTTTCACTGTAGCCTATATTTACAAAGTGACATTTTGCATAATAATAATTATAATTATTTCTTCTTATTATTATTATAGCCTAATAATAATAATAATAATAATAATAATAATAATAATAGAAGTAGTAGTAGCTATAGATGCGATGTGATTAGGCAAAATAAGAATGCACAGAATATTCCAAGGAGGATTGAGGCTATTGAGAAAGTGTCGCTGTCTTGTTTTATCAGCTTTAACTAAAAGGGGTTGAATTGCTACAAGCAGCCGGGGGGGCAGCATAGGAGTTCATTTTGGTGACATTTAAAAGCCTGAAATGTCTTTGTTTTTCCTCAGTCACTCACGATCATTACAAAGAAGCTGTGTGTTTTTATTCACCTAAAATTAATAATGTTATCGGTTGCTATTTTGTTTTGTTTTATTTTTTTTTTATTTTTTTTATTTTTTTTTTGGGGGGGGGGGGGGGGGGGGTTACGCGCACAATCAGACCCGCATTGATAGAGGAAAGGATGTGTTTTGTCACCTGTGGGTAATCTTAATGAAGATCTTTTGTGGTGATTGTGTGATGGAGAGGAGAGAGGAGAAGAGGAGAGAGGAGAGAGGAGAGAGGAGAGAGGAGAGAGGAGAGAGGAGAAGGAGAGGAGAAGGAGGAGAGGAGAAGGAGAGGAGAGGAGAGGAGAGGAGAAGGAGGAGAGGAGAAGGAGAAGGAGAGGAGAGAGAAGAGGAGAGCGTGGTCTGTGCTTAGCATTCCTCTGCGTCCTTTTGGTTACAAGGGTATTACTGCCCCCCTCGTCGGTGTGATATCCAGTGGTGATTCACTGCTACTGTAATTTGGGAATGTTTGAAAAGGCACTAATGACATGACCACAGCCATTCTCATGCATAAAGAGGAAAATAGTTTCCGACACATGTCTTATTAAAGTGAAGGTGATTTTTTAATAAACTATTTTAAAGGTTAAGTGTGTAAAACCTTGATTAGATTTAATATTCAGAAGCACAATCACCTCAAAATAAAAACTGTATTGCTTTAGAATTTGTCATTTATGTTCACAGAGAGAATGGGTGGCCTCCATATTTCTAAAAAAACAAAAAAAAAAAAAACCCCACCAATTCCCCAGTGTCTATAGAACATATTTTAATTTCTTGATATCAGGTAAAAGTGGCTCCAATAGGATGGTTCATAATAAACTGGCCAATGGTAATAGTTACATTGGATAGTTAAAATGTAAAGAAAATGGTTTCAGAGAGACTCCTTATTAAAGTGAAGGCTACATTTTTGTACTAAAGGTTCAGTGTGTACAACATTGATTAGATTTCATATTCAGGAGTATATTCACTTAAAGAACTGTATTGCCTTAGAATTTGTCATTCATGTCCACAGAGAGAATGGATGGCCTCCATATTTCCACAAAATAACCAATTCCTCATTATATATAGGACACTTTTTAAACTGTTAGTATCAGTGAAACTTTGCTCCAATAGGATGGTTCATCATAAATGGGTCAATGGTACTAATAGTTATTAAATATGCAGATTTTTGTTTCTAGATTTGTATTTATATTAGTCATTTCAGTTAATGTAACATTTTGTAATGTTCATTTCCAACAACGCTACCATTGGGCTTTTCCTTTAAAAATCCACTTGGTCAACCTCTAGATTCTACACTAGCTTAGATTAGACTCCCTTGTAAAGTAGTATAGGGTTCTTTTTTGTGGCAGGGGGTGTGGGGGGGTATTAAGGTTCAATTCAATTTAATTTTATTTGTAGAGCCCTGTATCACAAGGTTACCTCAAACAGCAGATATAGTAAATGGATTAAGGTGGACTACTGTATGGTGGACTGGGAACACTTATTATGACGACCTCCAAAACAACCCAAATGGAAAACCAGTCAATTTTCTGGGATTTTTTAGTTATCACAATAGACAGGGATGGTTCAGTTGGTTTCAGTCTACAACTTGACCATCAAATGCACTAAATATGACATGCCTTTAGCTCATAAAGATCCAGTACTACTTTTTTTTACAGATCCCAAATCATTTTTCTTCTATATTTAACCTCTCTGAAGTGATTTGTCACCATTTATTGCAATGTTATCTTATATGTTTAGTGTAAAACTGGTATTTTCTGAAATTTTATTCCCTGATAATGTAGATGTTCATAAAAGCTCAGATAAAAGTTGAGGGTTATTATATCAAAGATGGAAAATTAAAGAAATAAAGAATGTTAAAGCAAAATCTCATCAACTGAACATTAAACAAGTGTCTCATTCACTGTCATGTATCAAAGTCTATTGATTTTACTGGTAGATTAATGTTGTAGAAGGTGATAGTGTTTCCATGGTAACTACAGAGCCTCTGAACATCCAAATGGGTCATATTTGATGACCGTGAAAACACAACAAACTGCATTTTACATTAATTATTTAGGTATTTTGATAGGATTAGTGGATAAACAGGTATTAAATGTTTTAGATGAGTAGATGGTTTGGGTCGACAGTAGATGTTTGGGTCTTTTTGGTTCATTGTTCTGCTTTAATACATATCCCATTTGATGTGTGTTTGAACTTATGCAAGTCAGCTTGCGTTTTTGTAGCTTCACACTTATTCTATGACGAAGTGTTCAGAGTTATAACATAAAGATGGTTAAGACACCAGATTAAAAGCAAAAAAAAAAACCTATTTATTAATAAAAACTAAAACCAGGAGCAAACAAAAACTGTTATCTGATGCCAGTCAGCTGAGGAACAAAGACAACGCTATGTACAGGACATGGGCCAATTATATAGACCCACCCATAACATGATACAAGTGTGCACAATCAGGTAGAAGGCCAGGGCCCATCAGTGCAGCACTCTGAACAGGTTAAGGTTAACAGGTTAACAGGTTAATAAACTAAAAAAAAAATGCAGTAGCCAAATCCTAACTATAAGTGCCTGTCAGGCCTCCATGATGTTTCATAGTTTATGTCAGGGGTGTCAAACTTTAGTTCAGGGGCCACATTCAGCTAAATTTGATCAGAAGTGGGCTGGACCAGTAAAGTAAATTTAAAAAAACAACATCAAATTATATAAATAATAATCAACCCCAAACCTCCCCAAACAAAATTCAATTTATATTATGAAAATGTTTATATCTACAAATCAACCTTTCAGTGTGAATGACATAAACTAAAAAATGTGTAATTTTAACATTATTAGGGTTTCGTTAGTCATTTACATGTGTATAGTGTAGCTTAAAAATACACAAAACATTTAGTAATAGGTGGGATATTATTACATTTCTCTTTAGATATTTTAGGTTGCTCATATTTGTTCCAGTTATACAGATTTTTTAGTGAAATGATACTTTGTTTTACTGAAACTAAAGAGAAAAAAATGTTACTTGTGGATATATAGAATATTTATAGGTTATTTTATACGAGTGAATTGGTGTGAATGTGGAACTTTAACTAAAATGATCCATATATTAGTGTCATTTTTTTTTTTTTTTACATTTCACTAATTCATCCAAAGGGCCCGACTGGACCCTTTAGCGGGCAAGATTTGGCCCCCGGGCCACACGTTTCCCACCTGTGGTTTATGTGTTTTACTACAAGCATGTTTCCAATGATCTTTTCCAGACTAATCATGGCCGAACACATGATGATGCCCATGAGCCACGGCTTCAGGATGGGTATGAACGGCCCTCCCCAGCACAACCCTCAGCCTGGCCTGCGCACTCTACCCAACGGCCAGGTGATGCACTACAGGGGCCCCCAGAACAACATGGAGGCAGCCATGCGCCAGAGACAAGGCATGGTGGGACCCGGAGGGATGGGCGGACCCGTCAGTGGAGGTCCGATGGCTAATCACCACCACCAGATGATGCCCGGGAACATGATGTACAATAGTCAGGGCCCACCACCGCAGCACCACCATATGCACCCCCCACCAGCAGCAGCAGCAGCAGCAGCAACAGCAGCAGCAGCAGCAGCAGGCGGGACACCCACAGCAGTACCTTCCCGGAAACCTCACCTCCCAGCAGCTCATGGCCAGCATGCACCTGCAGAAACTCAACACTCAGTACCACGGACACCCACTCAGCTCAGCCAATGGACACCACCTTCCCAACGGTGCTCAGTACCGGGTAGGTCCGGCTCAACTGTCAGGCATGCAGCACATCGGGGGCCCGCTGGGGCTCAACGGCATGGACATGGATCTGATCGACGAAGAAGTTCTGACTTCACTGGTCCTGGAGTTTGGGTTGGACCGCGTTCAGGAGCTGCCGGAGCTCTTCCTGGGACAGAACGAGTTTGATTTCATTTCGGACTTCGTGTGCAAACAGCAGCCGAGCACGGTGAGCTGTTGAGCGCGGCAGCTGGACTCTGGCTGGTTTTAAGCCTGTTCGGACTGGACACCCCAAAGAATGAGTGAGCGACTGCAGCAACACAGTGACAGGAGACAATCTCTGTGTTGTGTTTGGGTGTTTCTGTGTCTGTGTATTTGACAGTATCTTCGCGCCTTTACACTGACCTGCCTGTGAGCTGATGAAGAATTGAAAATAATGACATAAGCCCTGGGTCTCTGTTGCTGAGCGGTGCCAGTGAGTCGTCTTTGGCCAGATTGTGACATCCTGACATGGTGGGCTCTGTCTGTACACATCTGGCCCTCAGCACATGTGCCTGCAGTGCCAAGGCTTTGGGATAATTGTAAAGTTTAACATGACGGGGGAAGGTCACCTGAAAATACTCTCCATTTCAGTCTGCTAGATTTGTGCCATCCAGAAATGTATTCTATCTCTGATGACATCTTCAATGAGTAGCAGACATTTTACAGATTGAATTCACTAATAGTCGTCCTCTGAATTGGTTTATACAAGGATGAAGGGATTAAGAGTCAAGAACTGTTTTTTGTTTTTTTTTTCCTGACATGTATGATGTATGTGCATATTGAAGGCTGGCTCTTCAAAACTGAGAAGGTCCCTGTGGACAAAAAAAAGGGAGTGATTTCCTTGAAAAGAAGGAGAGTGTGGCTGCGCAGCATTCCTGGGTGATAGGGTTTATCTGGGATTGGTCAGGTGAAACGTGCTACATTGATTATTTAGCTTTCAGTGTCACTTACCTGAATCAGATCAAATCTGCCTTCATTAAATGTATCACATCTGTTCCCTGCTAATTAACTGTGATTGAATCAGACAGAGTAGAGTAGGTTTGAACAAAGCATTTATCTGGAGGAAACTGCTCCAATGTCCACTGCACCAACACAGACATCTAGATGCCCATTGCAAGGCTGAACATCTCTTGATATTTTTGTGATTAATCGATTAGTTGTTTGATCAACGAATTGTCAGAAAATAACGCACATTTTATTCTCCAAAGCACAAGATGACATCTGTAACTCAGAGGTTACGTGTGAGGGGGTAAAAAAAAACCCATCAAAAGGATAAATATTTATCAAAATAAATGTCAAAACTTTCAATATTTCTTCTATATGTAAAGACAGTAAGTTTGAGCCAAACTGAAATTAAAGATAAAATGTTAGATATCACAGTATGTACAAGTAAAATTGTGGGAAAAAAAAAGACACTGAAGTATTTTTCATTGACATTGAATTGTCTTAGGTGTGATTGCACACAAAGCCCTAAAAACATTATAATAATAATTATATCAATCAATGACCCAACCAATGGTATTTACCACCATAAAAGAGGACAAATATTGACATTTAAGAACCTCCAATCAGAAGCTTTAACCTTTTCTTAAAAATTACTCTAGCCCATGAATTGATAATCATCATAATTAGTTATAAATGTAATAGCTGACAACTAATCGATTAATCATAGAAGCTCTGTCCTGAGTTATTACTTACTAAAATCACTGCAAATGTTACAGAAAATAGAAAATAAGAAAACACAACTGTGTGACTTGTGATGACACTGGCTGAAAGATTCAAGAAAAGCCAAATAGAAATAGTTCTGAAACTGCTGGTGACAGATGTGAGGTGTGACTTACTAAAACAAACAAACAAAAAAAAGATGCGTGTGATTGCAGAATTTGCATCTGCAACATTTTTTGTGTGTGCGTGTGTGTGTGTGGTTAGAGCAGTGCAGCATTTACAGTCCATCCAACCATCTCCACTATATACTAAACTATTGTGCTGAAGCTGACTGGGGAGAGGATGGGGAGATTTTGGCGAGTCCGCATTGTGTGGATGCAGCACTCCACAGCAGCACTTAGTTTAATCATTGTTTAAAGCTGCCGCTACCTGTGGCATTGATTTCATTAGGCAGCAGGACTGGGGTGAGGAGCACAAAGCGTGCAAAGTTGTTGTTTTTGCCATAGATTAGCTTACTCTGCTGCTTTTCTACTGATTAGATTTAAATTACATGTTCTCACACGCTTGTCTTAATTGAGGTCGGCTTGCACATTCACCAACAACTCAATAATTATAAAACAGCCATGTTCAGTGGCATTTCTTTCTTTTTTTTCCCCCCCTCTTTTTTTTCCCATGCATTTGGTAATTAGGTTTTTGTCAAGGTTGCTGCTTTGCCGCTGCAGGGAGAACTTCCTGCACTTGTAGTTTCTATTTGTGGAGCTGTCGGAGGGGTCAGAGCTGCTCTGGTGCACTGTGTTAATCTGTTCCAATACAACTGTGTGCTGTCCCCGTCTCTGTGGGGACGGCAAGATCTGCCATCACAAAGCAGCTCGAGTTGAACATTGGCTGCTGGAACGAGAAAAAAAAACTACCAGTGAGTTTCATTTTCTGCCTGGCAAACTGCAGACAACCTCAAACAATTAAGTTACATGTAAATAGGGATGCACTGATCCGCTGCAGGACACCAGTATCGGCCAGTATTTGCCTTTTTGACTGCCATCAGCTGATTGGCAGCTGAGACGATGCTCACTGATAACAGTTGCAATGTCTATCGGTTGTTTTGTGAACGTCTCAATGTCCGATTACAGCTCAATTGTGGCACCTGACTGATTCAGTTCTGTTTCAGTGGAGCTAAATCTGGTTAAACTTGTAACCCCATAGTTAAAGAAAGTGTGTGAAGTGTCTGCATATGTGATGAAACAATGATTCATTTAAGTTCAGTGATATAATGTGTGAGTTTAGTGCGCTAACAGCTAGCAGATTAGCTGTTAGCATCATGACTGTCAAACTATACCAGAAACCCAATTGGATCCATGCGTATGCAAAAATACTAAATCCTGTCACCAAAATTAAGTATTTTACAGCTGTTACAAGTGATATGTAATATATTGCCTTAAGTGTGAACTGTTTTCCAAACACTCCACAAAAACTTGCAATTTGAGTCAGAGCGAGGTTAAAAAAAAAAAAGTCAACGATTCAGGTTTTTAATACATTTGTGGCTGTGCTATTGTTTATTTGATGAATAGTAAAAATGTAGCGAATACTCTTTATTAGACACTTTATAGGACAATGTGGAGAAAACATAATATAAAATTATGTCGATCTTCCATTTAAACACTTGCAATGAACCAAAGATAACACTGATATCATTCAATGTGAACGTTTTACATTAAAGTACTGACAGGAAGTGGGTGTGGTCAACATGGGTGTCTGTTATGGATCAGGTAGAGACAAGGACATACACGATTAGCAAAATGACAAACAAATTAAACAAAGAAACCCATGTAAAACATCAGTATCAGCGTTGGTTAACTGCCAAAGTGTCATTTTATTTTAACCTTGGTGTCGGTGCCATGAATTCTCGGATCAGTGCATCCCCAAAACGTAAAGTGGAAATCCTTCTGGCCTTAGTGAGACAGTGGCCTCTGATTACTGCTGTATCAATAAGCGCAGCCTTCTTGTGTGTTGTATCTTTGTACTGTAGACTAGAGGTGAAGTTGATCTAGACACATTTAAGGTACTTTTTGAAAACATTGTCAGATGTAAATGTAAATCAGTGGCTGATTTTTGATGTGTTGACAAGAGATTATATCCTACTTTTTTTTTTTTTTTTTTACAAAACAGAACTAGAGTGTGTAGATATGGGGAAACCATTGGCTTTTTGGGTGCAGGGACTGAATGAAGCTTTAAGACCAAGTAGAGACTGCATGTTAGAGCGAGCGTGAGGGATGCCACCACTTTCTCACAAAGCAGCCCAGAATGTACAGTACACTTTGTGGGAACTTGTCTTAAGATGGTAGATAAACGTGTGAGATTGTACTCCTTGTTCCAAATTAGAAACCATTCATTTGGGTAAAAAGCCCCTACTCCCCCTCCCTACCCCCTCCCCCTCCTCCTCCTTCTCCCTTCCTTCTCCCACTTCCCCAAAGCTTTTGTAATGTTATTGATTCTATTTTAAGAAAATGTATTTATTTTCAAATAAAATATTTATTTAAAGAATTTAGTTTGTATGTCAGTGATTTCTTTATTAATGTCAAATTTCCATCAAATCCCGTTTTGAGGTAATTCCACCTGTGCAGACTTATTACCAAACAAATTATGTGCGAAGATTAAAAAGTGAGATAGTCATGGAGGCTTTCCGTGCTCTCATTGTTTTTAATATCATCAAAGCTATATGTCCTTTCCAGTTTTTACTATTTTTGCAATTGTGTACTGTACGTACCATACTGTTGTACGAGTGATTTATCAACGATGACGACAAAGGGCAAGGCGACTACAGAGGATAGCGCTGATGAGTTCACATCATGCAGTGACAGTTCTGGCTCTTTCAGATATGTGGACATCTGCCCATATATCCACAAGGCTACACATTTCTTCCTCAGCCTACGCTTGTCCCCTGCTCATTTTTATTAGCCTGTTTACCTTCCACTGGTCTGAATACTCCCACACACCCACTCTGTGGAGTCTACACTCCGTTTCCCACAATGCACGGCAAACGACAGAAGCTCATGAGGTAGAAAATAGCAAAAGGTTCGTATTAGGTCCACTCTGCTTTCACACCTTAAAAAGATCCATACCACGCCCCCCCCCCCTTCCTCAAGAGCTTGACTTGATGTTGAATTGAATAGTCCTTTACTAGTCCCTTACAGAGAAATTAATTTGTTACAACAGCAAAGAAAATGGTGCAGTAACAGTAACTGTACTTTTATACTTGTGTCTACTGCCGACTTCATTGGTTGATATAGTACCAGTGGTGTTTATTAGAAAAGTTCATTTTTATAGTATTGAATAAACAAACACATCATTCACAAAGACCTTTCTATTTCTCATTTCACAATGATTTGAGCACATGCTAAAATTCTATTATAAGAAGTTTTTTTCCCCCATACTTCAAGACTTTTCAAGGTTTGGAAAACAGTGTTTCAAAATTCCATACTTTTTAAAAACTTCAAGACTTGCTCAAGCACCCTTTAAAACTGATGAAAGTATAGGAGTGTAAAATACATTCATGTAAAAGATGATAACAGATTTATCTACAGTCTGTGCAGAGTCTAAAACTTCAACAGTTTCACCAGATTGTAGTGATTTCCAGTCTTTTTAATTTACAAAGAATGAAGTGAAATATGGTGACATGATGAGCATGTTGGTGTTTTGTATGATGAAGATGCCGTCCACTGAATTACTTCACATTACATTAGCTGTTCCTTTACCATTTTTATGACAAGCTGCCACTTTCTTGACTGAAAAATTGTATTGTATTACTTAATTTGTTGAGCCAATCTCTAGAACCTTCATTTCATATTCTTTTTAGAGGAACCAGTTAAGAACTCAAGTCGAGCCCGTCTGTCTGGAAAACAAAAGTCTAATAAACTGAATCTCTGAAAATACATCCCAGCAGGGTACAGACGTTCAGCTCTGTCTCCTGCCGAGTTGTACTTTCAGGGGAAAGAGCCAAAAACTGCAAAAACAAACACCGCAGTCTTGTATTCAACCTCAGAACTTATTGATGGAGCCATGATTTAAAGATGTACTGCTAGATCACTCCTAACACGGACCAGATAAAAGAGAAATGGGTCATTGGAAAAACTTTTTTGATGGTACTTTTTCAGAGAAATTCAGTGCAAGTCAACAGGAGTGAATGGAGGAGAAAAAAAGGGCTTTTTTTGGAGCCATACCCAGTGGTCATTGGAGGGTTTCCAACTGTAACACACTTTCAAACTGGCTTCATCTTTTTAGCTGAAGTTCTTGAATTAAAAAGAGTGATTCATGGTTAGATTAAAAACCTAAACGATAGCAGGGGCCTCTCCCAACTGCCCCAAATATAAGACTATTAACAATAATGGATTGGATTTATATAGTGCTTTTCTGCACACTCAAAGTGCTTTATATCAGTGACCCTTTATTAATTCACTCTCACATTCTCACTCTGGTGATGGTAAACTTCATCTGTACCCACAGTTGCTCTGGGGCAGAGTGACAGAAGCGTGGCAGCTAATTTGCGGCCTACAGCCCCTTTGACCTAACCTGACTGTCGCCAGATGGTATTTCACAATTCCATCTGGGATCCTTCCGCAACCGATCCATTTTCAAAGGAGGGGCCTTATCTAAAATCTTTGCATGTGATTAGATGAAAAATATGTCTGTCATCTGGACTGAGGCGCCACATTAGCCACTCACATTGAAGTCAAGCTGCTTAATCGGCGAAAATAGTTTGAATCAGGTATATACACAACAAAAGAAAGGGGTTTAAACTTACCATTTATACGTGACGTTTATTTATAACCTTGTCTACTACGATGCCCACCAAGTTCTTCTGGTAAACATCACAGGAAAGCATGGTTCTCCATTTATCCTTCAGCCATATTTTGGGGCTACCAAACACTAGCAGGCAACATTTGTTGTGGATGTGGTTGTCATTTCTTCCTCCCAGTTCCATTACTGTCAGTCCAAGTTTACCAGCCTCTTTGACTTGGTCCTCTACCAACACAACCAGGGGGGGTACCACAATGGGCTTCTGCACTTGTCCAATTTCTTTATCCACCAGTGGAGCCATCTGATAGATCAAACTCTTGCCAGACCTGGTCAGAAGAAGAGCAAAAACATAATTTCTATTAACAAACACTTCCAAAGCCATCATCTGTTCATCCTTTCAGGAATGAACATGTGGTAAAGTAGACAAAACTGTGGAAATAGCTGAGTCTATATGGACCCTGGAATACCCAACGCATGCTGCCATTGTTGTGTGTCTACTGCCATGCTACTCAGATGGTTGCTCAAATGTAGCGTAACGCAGCTAGATGACACAAGTCATGTTACCTTGGACCACTACTGAACATTCATACATGAGTGTGAGTGACACAAAAAGGGTGAAGCGTCTTGCCCAAGGACACAACAGACTGACAAGGACAGAGCAAGATTCAAATTTTCAACCCTTTGGTTATTGGACGAGCCACTCTACTAACTGAGCCATGGCCGCTCCATGTCCCATATTACAGGGACAAGCTTCACTGCTGGGATGTGAAAAGATTCCACAGTTTTGGCAAATCATACGTGTGAAGGTTAGGATGATAATTACACAGCAGTATAACCCAGGGGTGGGTAATTCATTTTGCTTTGGGGCTACATGCCAAACTTCGACAATTATTATGGGCTGGATCAATTTATATGCACCTCTGCTCAACATGTACTTCTATTAAAAACAAATTAAACAATCCAATGATACCAGGAAGACGTGGAGCACACAATACAACTAGGAATTGGGAATAGGATCCAATTGTGGATCGATAAAGTTCTTCTACTATTCTCATGAATATTTATTAAAATTTTTTGGAAAATGTGCAACACCAGCTCCATTTTACCCTTTTTCCCTCCATGTTAAGTTTACATAAAAAAAACTATCAATGCAGCTTTGTTTGCTTGCAGGTCTAAGTCTTTTTTGACTTCAGTGAAGAAATATTTAGTCTCCTGTACTCAAAACCAAAGGTAATGCAGTGAAATACTGCATGTGTGACTTTTTCTTTTGACCTGGTAATGTGCATGTGTTTGGATGGTGGGAGGAAACCAGAGTACCTGGAGAAAACCCATGCAGACACAGCCATGTAAACTCCACACAGAAGGGTCTGGTGTGGGAATCGAACCAGGGTCCTTCTTGCTGTGAGGCACCAGTGCTAACCACTGCACCACCAAGCTGCCCCAACAAATAAATATATTGTTAATTTTTTGTTTATGTTGGGCTGAAAAGCTGTTATGACCAAATGGGTTAGAAAAGAAGCTCTTTCAGTCATTTTGTGGAAGTATCTGACATTAGATTGTCTCTCTCTGAAAAGACTAAGATTTTCTATTCAAGATCAGAAGGACATTTTTATAGCAATGTTTGGAAGAGTGTTGGATTTTATGGGAACTCAGGATGCAACTTTCTGAAATGGACTCCTTACTAGGGTGACCAGATTTCCAGAGTCTGAAACTGGGACACTTTTGTTCGCAACCATGCTTGTGCTAACACGCCTTTGTTTTTTTACGTAAACGTGACACTGAGGTGCTCTTATTATCTCAAATGACATTTTGTTTGTAGTTGTGTTTTAAATAACATGCTATTCCTTTTAGATGTGGATTTTAGCCACGATAAACCATGCCATGCCATAACACCTGCTTCCCCCAAATCTTCAAATGCATAGTTTTTTCTTTTTAGGTTTTTGCTCCACTGATGCAGCGATAGATTGCTGCCAAATGGGTGGACATTTCCTTTTTTATCAAAGATCAGTGAAAAATGTGAGAAAACGGCAGCAATCTTTAAATTCTTTTTACAGAAACAACAACCATAATCCACCATTTTGTTTAGTCATTCATAAATTTCTCCAGACTCCTCTGTGAACTGTCCAGCATCTCACTATGTCATCTTAAAGATTAGGCTGATTGGTTGTAGTACCATCATATCGCATACAGAGGGATTTGAAAGACTACCTTTTAGCCCCGCCTCTCCTGACTATGAAGCACCACTAGACTCATACATGAAATGAATGGGGATAGTGCGGCTTGGCTAGTTTTCAGGCCTAAAAGTCTACAAATAAAAAAAAAATTGCTAAAAATACAAAAATCTCAAGATGCATTTCAGAGTCGAAATCTTGAAAACTATCCCCTGTTGCATTTCCATCTCACGATCGAAAACGCGAAAAATACTGCTGTTATACATGTGCGTTGACGAGGCAGCATTCTATCACAGCACCATCTACTGCTTGGCTTGTTTATCCAATTCCACACACTTTTGAGTTCCTGTATACACAGAGATTTCTTCATGCAATCGCTCATGTAAATGTTCATAAAAAGGTTAAGACAAGATGCCAGTTTTAAGTCTTTTCTTCCAATCATCGTCGTATAAATGTAGCCTGAAACAAAGACTCGGGTATGATAAGAACCTATTTTACTCAATAAATTATTTCTGACCTGTAGCATAAATTCACACATCTATTGTTAAACTAGTTATAGTTTTGGGAATAGATTCACAGTCTTTGTGCCATGTTCTCACCTGTGACTAAAAACTGTGTGAAGTCTGATCATCTCTTTAAAGTTTCCCATTGTATGGTAGTCATCTGTAAACACCTTCAATAAAACAAAGCAGTAGATTATAAACAACAGGTTGGACACTTTAGATTTTAACACTGAGCTGTTGCTTGACTTAGCCCTTAAAACCACAAGAGGCTTTCAGAAGCTGTCGATTCATCCTATTTGCCCGAGTTCTCATCTCTTGTTGGTTTTAGACGTTTCTCCACCCATGAGGAGTGATGAGCAAACACAAGAGCCAAGTACAAGCTATATATCCCATACAGTAGTGACTCAGCACTCCGTCAGCACTAAAATGAACCCACCGACAGCTTTTTTTAGGACCCAGTGAGTGATATAATAGGAAAACTTGGCATTTAACAGCCTGATGTTCTGTAAACAGCACAATGTGTTGTTTTTGTGCTGAACAACAGCAGCCTTTTCTATTTAAAAGTCCGAAACATAAAAACACATTTAGATCTGCCTACAGTCACAGGCTCCAGCTGGCTTTAAAATTCTATTTCAAGCAGATCATAGACACATGCTGTTATACTGACTGATGTGTTAATTCATTCATTCAGCTTAGTGTGCAGAGGGTCATGGGGGGTCCTGGAGCCTATTACTGACTACCAAAGGACCAAGGTGGGGTGCACCCTGGATGTGTCACTGGCAACCCATCACTCACATTCACACCTACAGGCTACTTATGCCCTGTCCACAAAGCAACATTTTCGACTGAATCTGACACAATTTGTTATCACTTGGGCCTCGGATCCACACAGTAACAGCATGTGGGGTTGCCCAAAAGGATATCTTTTGAGATCAGGTTCCAGAGGGGAAAGATCAGACAACGGTGTCATTGGATTGCTGTGTGGACGGGTCAGACGGAGTGGAACACCTATTACTGTATGTATGTCACAACCACATGACCAGAACAAATAGCAGCTTTGCATGCAACATTCATTCATAATAGACCATCATGGCAGATACCAGAGTAGCAGTAGGAGCAGAGCTGCAGTCAGTGCTAAGTTTACTGGTGTTATTGAAGGAAAATCTACTGATGTTAAACCAACAAGATGAGCAGCAGAGACGCCTACACATGCCTTCATGTTGTTGTTATTGTTTATTTTGGAGTTGCGTTTGGCACCGGTATAAGTCGGCACCGGTATATGCGCTGGGTGCAATTTCCTGGGGGGGTATGTGGGGATCATCCCCTCCTCTGGTTTTGGACATCACTATTAGAGTCCATTAGATTCCAATGATTTTTGGCGCCCGCGTGCACCCAGGCTCCTGCGGGATCTCACCTCAGCCATGCGGATGCTGGCCACCACTTTAATTGCGCCATGGTGTTTTTGGGAGACCCTCTGCCTCACGTGTGCATTAGATTCCTGTGTTTCAAGATGGGTCGAGTGGGTTGCCAACATCGCAGTTGACCCCTGGTGCCCGTACAAAAGGCACCAGGGGTCGTTACAGGGGTTGTTACATGAAATGCTTTCGTTTATTGAAAACACCATGATGCAACAGTTTTTTCAAATAAATTTTTTTAATTACTGTCCTTTGCACTGGACAGTGGGATTTTTCTTTCTTTGTGTTTTTTTCATTAAAGCTGTGAAACTCTTGTCCTCTACAAAGGACAAAAATGCATTGCTGAGTCTCAGGAGGATATTTTTATGCGCAGTCTCTTTTTCACACCATTCTTAAATTCCACTTTGTTTGGTTTGCTTTCATTTCATTTCATGTTGTACTTCTATTTTATTCATATTAAATTGTCTGCATTTAGTGTGGATGATAAAGTAAGATTTTTATTACAGGAATAAACGTCTTTTTCTGTGCACATGACAATAAATCACTGACTCTTTGGATCTTGAACAGTAGTGTCCATCATTTTAACCTCTTACCAGCCTTACACCCTGGTCCTATGACATAAATTATATTATTTTAATAACACTTAATATACTGTACAGCTGCCACATTAATGCACCTCCACTTGTCATACATCAAATGAAAGTGAACAAACTCATATTTCTGAATATATAAGTCATTCTGCAGCTGCACATACACAAATGGGTGTTTTACACAAAAGTCAAACATGACAAATCTGGCTTCTCTTCCTTTTGAAGGCTGTCATCTGATCAATCATCTATCGATCTGGACAAATGTGGTGTAGTTTTCCTCGTATCACTCCAGGGAGAATAATCCAATAAAGTATTTATGTAGGTGCAAAACACATGCAACAATGGCATTTTTGGAACAGAATACTAGTGTGAAATATTTATGCATTTTCAACCATTTTTGCTAAAATATGTATTTGAAGCATTCATCAGCTATTGATTCATTCCAAAAATGTCCAAATGTAGCCACTTCTCAGAATTTCCCCCACTGTAAAACATGAATATAACAATACAATAAATGCTATGAAACTGACATTTTTAAAAAATAAAGTCCTCAACTTTGAACTGCAAACTGCACAGACATTGGTTTGTTGGTAAATGGTGCATTTCAATTTAATTCATACCAACCAAATGCAGACAAATACACTACACAATAATCAGAGAATGTCTAATTTCGCCCCTATTTTGTGACCATCTCCAGTTTCTATGGCAACCCGTTCTTGTATTAGAGACAATGTGATGTTGACTTTTCTGCTAAACGCTACCTTGACCTTTGACCTTTTGCAATATTGATAATTTGATTATATGTATATATGCGTCAGCGTGTGTAATATTATAATATATACAGTATTGATTAAGCTATAGCATGATATGTCTATGCTTGACACACACAGTGTTACACAAGTTCATTTTGTCACATGTCACCTTTGACCTCCACAGATCTCAAAAACTATTGGTTGTTGGTGATAACACCAATTATGAGAATTGTATAAATCTTCATTCTGCATCGTTTGGTACCAATCTGAAATTTCTGTGACCCTCCATCACCAAACCCGTGTGAACTCTAAAGTAAAATTCCCAGAAAATATCCCAACATACATATACAATGAAATAATGATAATAATAATAATAATAATAATAATAATAATAATAATAATAATAATAATAACACACTTCTTACTGAATATGTATCTTTTCACAGAGTAATGAATTATTATTAAGAAAAATTATTATTCATGTTTCTTGGGTCTTTATAAAAGAATTCTTTTATCTGTATTCCAAACGGTTAAAGCACAACTGTTATTTTAATTTGGAGAAATATTTTTCAGGCATATTAAACAAAAACACCCCAGAATACTAAGTGGTTAACATCCTTCTTCCTATATTTACTTATTTGCCACAATGATTTCTGCTCACGATGAAGTGAAAATGAAGTTAAAGTTTTCTGTTTTGTCATCGTTTTGTCTAGAGAACGCTTCTGTGGAGAGATGGGGAAAAAAACTGACCCATTAAAATTCTAATTAGCTGTGCTATAAAGTCATGGTGGGAATACCTAAAATACAAGGGCTGCTTTATATGATGAAGGCAGCACTTTGCCCTTGAGTTGTCTTTAATGGATTTTTAAAACTATGAGCCAGTGAGCTGCAGACGCACCGTACGACAAAACAAACCTACAGCGCCATGCAACAGTACAGAGAGTGGGAAGGCTGCCAGCTGTGGAGGGTCATTCAGGACAGTAAACAGCCACAACCTCCTCTGGAACAACACAACATGTTTAGTTTGTGGTAGTCCCACCGAACATTCAAGGCAATTAAATCCCATAACAACTTATAGCAGTAAGACTTAAATGAAATGTAAATGCATATAATTATACTCTGAGAACCCCACCCCCCCCCAAAAAAAATAAAAAAATAACTATCTCCCTTTCGAGTATAACAAGCAAAAAAAACTGAGTAAACTTTAATTAGATCTCCACAGTTCTATGCCTCTGTCAAGCAGTCAAGCGGTAGTTTACATGGATGGAGGAAAATAACTGAGTGAGTATTGAGTGGATTTTATAAATAAATGAAGCTGTGTTACGTATAGGAATCCAGTGACTCATTTCCATCCAAGGCTGTGCTATCTGTGTCTACATTTAAATATACTCTTTATACTGTGAAAAAAGGTGATGAATAATAACCAGAAATGATCATGCAATGGTGCAAATGAACTTTGACCTTTTTTAATGTGTACGGTTGTCAGTGTTAATGCATTAATGAGGATATATATATATATATATAAATATAATATATTTGCATACGTTTTGTATATTTTTGGACAACTTTTGGTGTTTATGTCTGTATTGAATTTTAGCATGTTTTTTTCTCCGCATTTGTTATGTTTCTTAGTGTATTTTTGTGTATTTTGTGGGAAATTTGAATGACTGAACAGTCAACCAATATAAAGTGTTTTGATCATGATTAATCAAAATTAATCCAAAGCAATTCCGTGATTAATCTGATGAAATTTGTAATTTAATAGTCCTAACAATGTGATACCTCTGCTATATAACATCTTATCCTCCTGTGATCCATTGTTTTTTGTCCTCTGTAGGGGTCAAGAGTATCACAGCTATGCTTTAAAAAAAAAAACAAAAAAAAAACACTGTTCACTGCAGTACACATGTCACATGGTAGATGTTAGATTGGAACGGATGGACGGGGGGCGGGACTAAGGTCCAGACGTGCTGCGTAACTGCAGATTGCGTTGCTATGGCCTGAAATACGACACTCAGATGCAGCACAGTCAAAAAGCTGTATCGTGTGCGTTTCATTGGACATATTGTTTTGTGGTGTTCTTTTATTTATTTAATTCGGAGTGTTTTGGCAAATCTAAGCACCACTAGGATGGAATTTAGTTTTTTTATGGATTATATTTGTCTGAACCCGATTACAGTACTGACTCATTTTCTGTACACCACCGAAACTAGACAGAAAGGAAGGCCATGGCGATACGAAGTGACATTAAAATAACAAAATGACTGTGAAATAAAGCTTCAATGACTTGCAACACGTTTATTTTTAACAAGTAAGATATGTTTGACAATGTTCAGTCAGTTATATTTAAGAACCTCTGTTGAATTATATTATTACAGTCATTTATACACTAATATATTAATGGTAAATGCTTTTGATTCCATGAACATTGTACAAACCGCTTTTGTACATTACATTCATCTTTATCTTTGTCCTACAGTCTACTGAAAAAATAATAAACTTAAGACCTAGGGTCATCCTCAGTGGTCTGGATAGATTTTTCCTGATCTTTCAACAGCGCTATCATCTTTCAAAAGTGTGAAATTCAACAATTTACAACGTTATGATCCTCTTTAAACTATCTCAAAGTGTTGAAATCACATTGAATTTCCTGAGGAGAATGTTCATTCCAATCTAGCATCCATCATTTCATATGGTACCTAGCTAGTTAGCTAGCTACCTGGACAGCTAGCTAGCTAGATATACTGCGTTATGGAAAAAAACATTAGGCCACCATTGTTTTATTCAATTTGTTGTTCATTTAAATGCCTGGTTCAACTAAAGGTACATTCATTTACACAAATATAATTAACAAAATAACTCATAGTAGTCTAATTTCAGAGCCCATATCTACATTACATGACATATACATTTTCTTGATCGTAACCAAAATCACTTTAGTTTTTACATCAGTATATGACATTGTACTGACACAAACTTAGACATGGGTATCAGGAGAATACATATACAGTATATATTAGAAAATGTGAATGCTTCATCAGTTTATCTGGTTACATGTGTGATTATGAGCAATTGCATCATTGAGTTCCAGCCAAAAAAAGAGAGAGAGATAACAGTGATGATGAGCCGTTTCTCATCTGGAAGTATGTGGTGAACATGACGTTCACATATATACTTTATGAAATAGTTGTGAGACTTGGTGTGTGAACGTTGTATAAGGTAAAATCAGATCATCCTTTAGTCCAAATGAACTTTTGAACCATTCCTGACTTATCGCTGATCAAGAATTAAGCAGGCGGACGAACAACCTCAAAAGATAAACTATAAAAACACAATGAAGGCACAGTGTTAGTGACCTGTAACTCGTTTCTTTTGTGTTTTGGATCTTTTTTTCCCCCCCACACACCTGTTTCCTGCTTTGAATGAAATGCACCATTTTTATGTGAAGTTTTGCAAGTGTCGTGCATA
This sequence comes from Siphamia tubifer, assembly GCA_020466265.1. Taxonomy (NCBI): domain Eukaryota; kingdom Metazoa; phylum Chordata; class Actinopteri; order Kurtiformes; family Apogonidae; genus Siphamia; species Siphamia tubifer. Next base: position 34,417,444 of record CM035793.1, read on the forward strand.
AACTACAGTTACATATGTGGGATTTTTAAGGACACGAGTTCAACATCACCATAAACAAACAAAAAGAAATGAGAGCAGGTGGTTGTACTTTACATACAACTACTGTTATGATAACAGTCAAAGGGTGTCAAAAGCTTTTTTTTTTGTCTGAAGTGGGTCAAATCAGTAAAATAACCTATAAATAACAACAACCCTAAATGTTTGTCTTTATTTTACTGTTAAAAACATAAAATTTAAAAAAAATACACACACGTACACATTTATTCCATTAAATTATTTACATTTACAAATGATCCTTTTATGCAAAATGTGAATAACCTGTACAACTATGATCAATATGGAATATCTAGGATAAATAAAAGCCGTTTTCATAATATTATTCCTGTAATTAAATGTTACTAATGTTTCTTTATAGATCTATTGTTATCTCTAAATGATAAACTGTGCCATAATATGGTTAAATCTTGACTTGTCTTTCTTTAAAAAATTCTGGTTGTTCATGATAAATTTTATTTTTTAATTCTTTTTTGGACAAATTTTTAAGGAATACTGTGTCATGGTAAACATTTTAATAATAATACTAATACTACTACTACTACTAATAACTAGTAATAAATAAACTTTCTTCTCCATTATTATTTTACTTGTCTGACCCATTCAAAATCCTAGTGTACTGTACGTAGCACCTGAGTTAGACTTGAGTAGAGCAACATAGAATAGAATAGTATAGAATAGAATAGAATAGAGTCAAGTAGTATTTATAGGTTATTATTTTAGTATGTTACTGGTCTGATCCACTTTAGATTGAATTGACATAAAATGAAATACACATGTTTCTTCATATTTTTAGTGGCACAAATCCATCCCAGGGGCCAGAATGGATCCTTTGGCGGGCCGGTTTTAGCCCCCAGGCCATATGTTTGACACCCCTGTTGTAGTTGTTCATGTATAGTTTTAAGTTATAAATGTCAGAGGTGAGGATCATCCATCTGCCTTATGTTTGTTCAGATGTTCTACACCATCACTTATCAAATGTCCTCCTGTGTGAGGAGTTAAATATACTGTAAATATGTGAAAGCTGTGGACTGTGTTGTATGTCCTTTTTTATACAAGAATCTGTCAGAAAATGTGATGTGACCGACATCTGTCACAATAACCTAATACAACTAGGGCTGTCCAATGACTTTTAATCAGATTAATCACAGGGTTGCTTTGTATTAATTTTGATTAACAATAAAAAACACTTCATGATGATTGACTATTCCATCTATTTTTTGTTTTTTATCAAATTTCTCATAAGGTACACAAAAATAAACTAAGAAAAAAACCTAAAAACGTTAAGAAAATATATACAAAACTTGCCAAAATCCACAAAAAAATTATGTAACATTAAAAAAAAGTGATGGTAAATCAAAAACATATTCAAGAACTCTTCTACATTACAGAAAAAAACCCCCACCAAAAATGTGATAAAATAACATAAACAAGAATATGAATATATATCTAATTAACATGTTTATTTAACAGTTTCACATTTTTAATCAGATTAATCACAGGGTTGCTTTTTAATCATGATCAAAATACTTTATGATGGGCAACTGTTCTGTCTTGGACTTTTTTTTTTTAATTTCAAATTCAATTTCCCACAAAACACACTAAGAAACCAAAGAAATACAGAGGAAAAAAAATACAAAACATGGTAAATCTCCACAAAAATTTCCCCAAAAATTTGAAAAAATAAATTTAAAAAATCCAACTAACATGTTTATTCAACTGTTCTTAATTCAATAATTTTCCACTTAATTTAATTGGAGTATACATTTAAATCAGATTAATCATGACTATAGATGAATCCACATTAATGTGTTAATTTTGACAGCCCTAAATAAAATCCAAACCACTGGAAAATGTTCTATCTTTATTGTGCACAGCCTTGTAACATTCACAAAACTGCTGCAAAAGGCGGTGAACTATAGGATTTAAGTCGACTGTGGTGGTCTATATGTACTTCCCTATATGTCTGAGAACTCTCCCACTGTCATCTATCTACAACTCTATTCTTGGGCTGCGTCTCTTCAGTCTTCCTAAACCTAAAAACAGCATGGTCCGCTCTCAGAACATCCTAAAAATGGTCATTCCCAGAGTCAGAAGTGAACACAATGTCATATGTAAGTGAAGTTAGGTTTGTGTAGAGTAAAAAAAGCAGGAAAATATTCTTATTTACATTTTATTTTAATGAAGCTTTGCTATATTTTGGAATTTGCTTTTGTAGCAACGCATAATGTAATAACTGCTCATAACTTAGCAAGGGATAAAGTGTTGCCCACGTGTTACCATCAGAAAAATATTTCCCGACGAGGCCGAAGGGAAATATTTTTCGATAGTAACACATGGGCAACACTTTATCCCACTTATTCTATGGGTTATTACAGTTTATTACTGCTACTACTCTAACAGATTGGATAAAATAGCCGTTACAACATAGCAAATATTTACTTTCTAAGTGGCCGAACTACCTGCGGAGTGATATAGTACTGTGAATCTGAAGTGACAAAACTCGCTGCCATTGGCGAAAAAAATCCACCGGCAGAACGCTGGGAACATCAATTCAAAGTGAATGGGAGCTGTAGAATAAAATGTAATAAAAGTTCATAATGTAATAACTTAAATTTTTATAAAAGTTCATAATGTAATAACTTAAATAGAATAAAAATCCATCATATAATCACTTAAATGTGATAAAAGTTCATAATGTAATAACTTAAATTTTTATAAAAGTTCATAATGTAATAACTTAAATATAATAAAAATTCATCATATAATCACTTAAATGTGATAAAAGTTCATAATGTAATAATTTAAATGTGACAAAAGTTCATAATGTAATAAATTAAATATAATAAAAATCCATCATATAATCACTTAAATGTGATAAAAGTTCATAATGTAATAACTTAAATTTTTATAAAAGTTCATAATGTAATAACTTAAATATAATAAAAATCCATCATATAAAAACTTAAGTTTGATAAAAGTTCATAATGTAATAATTTAAATATAATAAAAGTCCATAATGTAATAAATTAAATATAATAAAAATCCATCATATAAAAACTTAAATTTGATAAAAGTTCATAATGTAATAATTTAAATGTGACAAAAGTTCATAATGTAATAACTTATTACAGTACATTATAAGCTCACATACTTTATATCAACTCATAATATAGTAAAAACTCATACTGTGGCAAAGGTAAAAAAAAAAAAAAGATAATAATGCAACTTTTCTCACAGTAAAAGTAAAAAAAAATAGTAGATGAGTTAAATCAGCCAAATCTTTACATGATGACCTGAGTTGTTTTGGTTCTACAGAGTCCACTGTACCAGAGGGGGAACATTATTCCACCCTCCTTTAGTGTCGACAGTAGAAAGTGTGTCATCATTCATCAGCTCTAACTCTGCCTCCAGTTTTCATGTAGGTTGTGATACTGTGGCTGATCTGAGGTCAGATCACACGACTGTAGGTTTAACTCATCTGAATTAAACACTTGTTAAAGTTCATAGTTCCTTGTTTTGGTCTTTGGGTTTATGCCAAATATGTGCAGAGTCATGTTGGTATGTTCGCTCAGGAGAGGCTTATCTCCTCAAAATATAAACAGGAAACTGTATCACAGAGTGACTTCCTGAAGCAGAAAGGGGAGGGTTTAAGGGTTTAGTTGTGAACACACCAAACATGAAGGTTCATGGAGACGCACTGAGAAAAAAAAAAACATTATTCACAAGTGATTCTACGATACACGAAAGTAAAAGTACTTTGTTACTGTACTTAAGTAGATTTTTTAAGAAGCTGTACTTTACTTGAGTTATTGTTTTGCTGGCAATTTTTTACTTTTACTCCCTATATTTTTATATAAATATGTACTTTATACTCTTTACATTTCTAGAAATATCTGTACTTTATACTCTTTACATTTCTAGAAATATCTGTACTTTATACTCTTTACATTTATAGAAATATCTGTACTTTATACTCTTTACATTTTTATATATATCTGTACTTTATACTCTTTACATTTATAGAAATATCTGTACTTTATTTTCCTTACATCCTAAGAATAGACTTGTTACTTTTTCTAACTAAACAGACGTGACAGTATGAAATATTAGTGGAGGACAGAAACTGGGACTTTATATGATATAGTTTTATGACTATTATCTCACAATTTTGACCTTTTCTCTTAAACTTGTGCATTTTTCAAATGTCATTTGTACTTTTTTTTTTTTTTTTTTTTTAAATCTCCACGATGACTTTTTATCTCAATTGCCTTGGTGGAGGTTTGTGCCGTCACAGTGCTTTTCTACTTTTTCATAGTTTTTGCATTTATTACAGTTTTTAATCCCTTCTCACTGATTTGATTTATTTTATCTATTTGTACACATTTCCCTCTCAGTATATTTCAATATTTCTAAAATATGTGGATGTCAGTGGGTCTAAAACTACTGTTGATATTATACATGTTATATAAAGTGCTTTTCCAAAATTTAAATCAAATGAATAAATAAAGTAGGTGTAATACATGACATAAGCCAGTGGAGAATATGCAGAACCTTCAACTGTAAAAGACTAAATCTGTGGACTGGACAGCTCTTAATTCAATGGAACCCTTCTATGAAAGGAGTGTCCTATATCTTGAATTGAATTTATTTCTTCTTCTTCTTCACAACCATACAATCACATACATGAGAAAATATACATTGTTACAGTCAGTATACAGGAAGAAAAAGAAGGGTCCCCAATGGAAGCTAGATATAAGCCTATAAGATGGGGCCCTTTTTCACTCAAAACAGGTAATTGTTACTGCATCAATGTCTATGGTGAGGCATACGGTTATGTATAAGTGATAACCAACAATATATTCTTTGCAATTTGCTTGCTGCTGAGTTTCCTGCTGCACACAAACACACACACACCCTGTCTGAAGGACTCAAACTATCACCACCAATGTTGGGGATTTCATGACAGTGTTGTAAAGTGTCAAACATGTGGTCCGGGGGCTAAAACTGGCCCGCCAAAAGGGTCCAATGCAGCCTCTGGAATGAATTTGTGAATGTGTTTTCTTTTCTGTTGAAACCAGGTTCAAATGTCTCTTTAGGTGTTACAGGTCATTGACCCCAGGTTTAGATGCTGCACGTTAATTACTGTAGAATGATGAAGCAGGACAAACATATTATCTCAACATATTAACTTACAACTGATGACGTTGGATTTTAACACAGAAATAAATGCAGGTATGTGAGTAAGGTCATGTGATGTTCCTAAAGACAGTTGACTACTTTTTAAAAATGCGAGTCCAGAAGGGGGTCGGGTGCGTCCTTTTCAAATATATTAATTGTGGTCCAAGTTGCGGATGGGATAGTTAAAAAAGTGGTCGGTTGCTGGTCGTATATACATCAACCCACACATCACTGTTGCTTATGTGTTAGTCATCTTTTAAAGTGCCAAATAAACTTGACAAAAAACAAAAAAAAAAAAACAAAACATTTTTAAAAAATAAATTTAAAGAAAGATTGGCCTGCTGTAAAGAAAATAAAGTTAAAAAAATAAATAAATAAATAAATTAAAAAAAAATAAAAAAATAAATAAATATATATATATATATATATATATATATATATATACACACACACACACACACACACACATGAATAACCTGAAATGTATGTGGAATTTTATCAATATTCTGCCCGTTCCAAAATGCTTTTTTTTGTAGATCCTCTGTAAAGTTGTGATGCACATGTATAAATGTTAAACTCAAGCCTAATATTGTGAACATTGCACTAATATATATATTTTTTTTTTATTTACGTTTTTCATGTTTTTCAGTATATTCCGGTATAGATTGTAGGTGTAAATATTTTCATTCCAAAACACAGAAAAAAAAACTTTGGCGTTGACATTATGTATAAGTTCTTATCCTTTTATTTCTATTATTCTACTGGTCCCGCCTACTTTCTATCATGTTGGGGTGTATGTGGCCCCTGAACTAGAATGAGTGTGACAGCCTTTCTCTCCAGTAATGAGTCACGCTTCAGTGGGTTGACCAAAACCATGACTACCAGCCATAATCTGTGGTTTATTCCAACTTGTTAAGAAGGAGACAGTGAGATAAAGAATGACCTGCTGACCTTGGACTGTTCTGTGGATTGATAGCACGAGATCTGTTTGACATGTTTGATGGATGGGCTGATGCTCAATTGGATTGGCTTGAAGAATGCTGTTGTTTTGCTACATGGCTGATTTTTTCCATTGTCATCCATTATGATGTCGTGTATATGATGAACATAGTCGCAGTTGTATATATGACCACTGTTTTAGGATGTTAGATCAGGATTCCTTTGAGCTACTGCCGTGTCTGGATAGGAATAAGATGGGACGTTAACCCTTTGCACTGTAAAAATCTAAATCTTACCAAATGTATTTTCGTCATTTCTAGTCCAAATATCAAATCACACTTAAAATAAGACATAATCACTTAAACTCTTTAAACTTCTAAGGGCCCACATACAGTATAGGCTGGAAGTAGTTGCTCAAAAATGTTAAGGAAACTACACAAACCTGTCACAAATGTCACATGACCTCATGTAGTTTGACAGTTTATAGATTCTCACACATCAGAAGATATATAACATAATAAGCCACTTTCAGATAAAATATCCACAGCACTCATTTGTTCAAAATACAAATGTCAAACAGCAGATCTGAACCTTTATGCCTCGTAATTATTAAAAAAAAAAAAAAAAATCATCCATATGTAGTTCAAAACACATCAGAACATTAATAAATATTGCATCATTTAACAGGACCCGCCTCCAATATCCCAGTTTTAATGTTAATATTTTCATTTATAATATAACAAAACAACAATTGCATGTTATCAAAATGGTTTAAGAACAGCAGTCACTTTACATAATTAAATAATTGTGGTGAAATTGAGTGAAAGTTTAAAGGGTCAATAACTTTTAGAACTAGGGCTGTCAAATGATGACGATTTTTAATCAGATTAATCACAAGTTTACTTTGGATTCATTTAGATTAATCATGATACCAATAGTTTGTCGACTGTTCTGTTTTTTCTACAGAAATTTCCCACATAATATACAAAGAAAAAATGAAAGAACTGACAAAAAATGTACAAAATATGTTAACATCCACTAAAATTAATGAAAAAATAAACAAACTGGGAAAAAAAAGTTATGAAAACTCCCCCAAAATATTCTAAAAGTTCCCAAATACACAAAGAAAATATTTTTTTTTAATTTTTATTAAATCTCCTAAACACATGCAACAATATGGAAATGCATATTATTATGGATATTATTCAACACCTTCAACAATATAACTGTAAATCAGTGTTCCATTTAATTGCATTAAAATATTTAATAGGATTAATCCACGCTAATGCATTAATTTTGACAGCCCTAATAACTTCTTTTTAGATAATAGATAAGGAAAATAGACCCCAGTGACCCCCATGATCCTAGTGAGGATAAAGTGGGTTCAGATGACGATGAAAAATCATATTTCAAGAAACCTTACTAAGATAATTTTTACTTGTTCCATTGGCAGATTTCTTTGGCTTGAATTTAATTTCAATTAAACAAGAAATTTTGGAATAAACCAAAAAACTGTCTCCACAAAGAAAATAAGTAAACTTCACCCCGATGGTGAAAGTTCAGCAACTTTAGCTATGAAATGAAAGCTTTAGCTACGAAACTGACAATACTGTTAGTTGTGAAGCAGTTGTCATACACTAACATTACCACCGGTGTTTTGCTAAAACAGCTGATTGGAAATGGGACAAACAATGTTCACCATCGGCTAATAGAGCTAACATTACACTATTGCTTTTATGTGTACATTATGATGATAGATATATTGATAGATCATGTTTGTATGACATAACACAACTGACTTTGTTGCTATGCAGATACCGATACACCTCAGAGGCTTTCAGATTGTCCATAGCTTTCCTGTCTATTGCGATGGAGTCCACGAAATATGCACAAATCTTGCTGTACATTACATTGGGCCACGTCGTCATATTATCCTCCCTGGTCTGCACTAAATTCAGATGGGGGACAATAACTACATCTCCAGATAAAGTACTTAAACTATGTTCCCAGGACATTATAGCTCATGAAAAGCTAGCAATCAAAGTGTGTTTACATTAGCACTTCCAGTGGAAATTAAATGCATATCTAGTCGGTAATGGCGGTTAAAACTTGTCTATACGAAGAAAAAGTTTAGGAAAATATCTGTAGAATGTGGGCACAGAATTAAATATTTGTAGAGTTTTTTTCGTCACTATTAATATTTTTTTCTCAGCATAACATTTATCTATGCTAACATTGTAAACGAAAACAGTGATATTGTTAGACATGATGAGCAAGTTAAAAATGTAGTTCATTTCAGTATCTCAGCAGACACAGAAATAAGGCAGGAGTCTGTTCTCTCCTGCCGTATGGAGGCAGGAATCCAAGATATTACTATTATCGGAGGTGACATCTCAGTTCGGTGACACATTTTTGCTTCTGTGCTGTAGACGTACAGATCCTCCTACACATCTGATGGATCTCATGTTGATCATGTATTTTTGATGTACATATGCAGCGGTGCATAGCTAATGATGCTCCATTACTAAACACACTTTCTCTTAAATATGCTTTTTTTTTATAATTATTTATTCATTACAGCATTTTCTGACAAAACACAGAAAAACACTAATTATCATCCACACAAAAGTAGACCATTTAAGTGGGACATTCCTGTTTTATTGGCCAATTCCAACCCTACGTCTAACCTCATTTTTGTTTGGTCAACCTGCCAAGTACATTTTGTTTTATTGGTTTTATTCAGACAATCTGTTCATGGGAACTTAGTGAATCCCTGCGCTAGTTCACTCAACTTACAAGTGGATAATTATAGTTGCAGTGAAATGAAAAGCAATGTTATGGTTGAATGAGTATCTTTTGTTTGCCTGCAAAATATCATACGTGAATCTGCAGCAGGATATGCGTAACATTAACATAAAAGTCAATATTCAAGTAGAACTGGAATCTAGTCATTCAGATTCCTCCTATCACTGAGGAAGTGACTGTAAAGATGTGAATTTAATTATTATTAGGTACTCAACAATCATCAAAAAATGGTTATGCAATTAAGTCCTAACTCCTGTGTTGTATCAAGTGACTAAAACAGAGAATAAAATAGGAAATGACAAAAAACATTGTTTTTGTTATAGTCAGTATCAGAAGCTGAAGATCTTTCCTGTTATTCATACCGTTTGTTCAGTAAGAATTTTCAGCCTTGCAAATACAAGCTGAACTGACTGTACATATCCTGTCCAAGGAAAATAAAATTCTCACTTTAGCCTCCTTGTTTGGAGATTAGGCCCCGGACGCTGCCTATGGCTTCCCTATCCATCCATTTTTTATTTTTTTTTTGCATTTTTTCATGTCATTTGTTATATTTATTAGTTTCTGTTGATGTTGTTGCTTATTTTTGTTTTGTTTTTTCAACGTTTTGTTTATTTATTTTATTCTTTTTTTTCAATTGTGTTCCATTAGTGTCTTACCTTTTCACGTTACATAGTATTTTGTTAGTTTAATATTAATTTTTGTTCCTTTTGTTGCTTATTTTATCTTATTTTGTCTTTTACTGTGGAAAGTCTCAGCAGTTAAAGGGTTAATACCTGATCTGCATTGACATGTTTATGTGTCAATCAATTATCTATCCATCCATCTATAATATACACTTGGATTTTCTGCTTCCGTCCATATTAACCATTTGATCTATGAATTATGAGAACCTTAGTCAATATTTTTTTTCCCCTGTTTTATTTCTCTTTACGCCTGAGAAAAGCAATGTGACTGAAATGTTTTGAATGAACCTAATTTTTATGGAGTTACAAAAATATTTTGTTGTAAACTATTACCTGATCAAAAAACTTAATTTTAGCAAAAACAAAATTTGCACTTTGCATTAATGGGGTTTTTTAGAAATGGGCTCACAAATTGTTAGACCATCGAAAGTCATTAAAAACATTATGTAATACAAACATTAAGCAACCCAGTATTAACTCCTGTGTATCGTGTGACTAAACCAGACAAGAAAGAAAACATGGAATGAATTAAATGGCTCTTTTTGTTACAGATATTGATGTAAGAACTGGTGATTTTGTTTATCAATAAAACATGGAAAATCGATAGATATCAACTCTGAAATTAAACTAATGTGAGTTATTTTTGTTGTCATTCTATTTGTCCAAACAAATGCACAAATGACCAAGAAATGGAAGAAAACAGGTGGTGATTTAATCCTTTTCCTTCCAACTGTATGGTAGATATCCTTTAAATAATGGATGTTGCTTAATTTCCTGCCCTGTGGTTTTCTTGAGTGTTCATATTTGTTTTTTTTTTTACATGCCTTGCACATGTAGCAAAAATAATAGTTCGTCTAAAACTGCCATTTTCTTAAAGGTCCAACTATATTCACATTTGCATCATGAATTCAGTATTTAAGTAGCAACAACAACATCATCATCATGACATCTTAATTACCGTCCGTGTCTTTTTTTCTCTCTCTTTACATTGTTTTTGTTGTGTGTAATTTATACATGTGCTACCATGACGACGGTAATAAAGTACTGAATTGTATCTTATGCCTTTTTCATGTTGGATTTTTTTTTTTTCTGTTCTTTCCACCTTACCGTAGCTTTTTACTTTGTTCTGGTTGCATTTTTATTTTGTGTTATTTTGAGACACACTATTGCAGTTTATAAATGATGAATTTCTACAGCGACTGGTGAGTAAAAGCACCGACTGATCAAAAAGTTGAATAGCTTTCAAACCACTAATCCTATCAATACAGTTAAATAATTTAGGTTAAATGCAGTTTTTCAGGGGTTTTTTTTTTAACTGTTATTTGATGCAACCCAGTGATTGCACACACTTGAATTTATGTTCAGTTCATGATATATTTCATTGAAAAAAAAACAGATCTTCCAGCTGCACTAGCACTAGCATTAGCATTAGCACTAGCATCCCTAGTAAATGTACAGGAGTCGTTTCAGTTATTGTACAAACATTACACACATACCGGGTGTACAATTACATACTTCAAGAACAGAAAAGGACATAGCCGGCCTGGCATGACTATTGAATCATATTTCGCCTACTGTTGCATCTTTGTATAAACAAAGATCTCCCCCTGAATACACTCGTCTAAATGCGGATGAAAAACTGAAGACAAGACGACACTTTTGAGTCTTCTGTTTTCATCATCTCTGTATAAATGTAGTCTTAGATTCATGAAAAACCCTCATGTCTGGATTAGAAAAAACACTTGGGTTGACAAATTTAACATAGTGTCTTTATTTAGAATAAAGACACTAGGTAGCTTCTCATGTCCAAATTTTGGTCCTACTGGTTGATTAAAAATGCATTAATTTTGGGATGGCTCAGAACAAGAGTACACTTTTTTTTTCTTTTTTTTGCATTTATCCGAGGTCATCATTATTTACATCCTGAGGGAAATATGTGTAAACTTCTCTTTTATTACTGTGTCTAAAAAAACTGGAAAAGTGCCAGATGCCAAAATGTACCCAGTTTAATAAAAGCACCAAGAAAAAAAAACTTTGAAGTCACAACAAAGCTTAATTCTAAGTCTTTAAGGGTTACTTATCAGTATATAAGTAAAATAAATAAATAAATACAACACATGCAATCATACAAATCTGGCTACTTTTAGATTAACACAGAAATGCTTTGGGTTTTAGAAGAGAAAAACATTTGGTCAAGTGCCCACCTCCAATCACAGATGGTCTTTAAAGCCCAAAAGACAAGACAATGTTCTGCAGGTTTATTGCACTAACCTTATTCTGTAAACCTGCAGTGAAACAAAACGCAGGCTGAAGATATTATATCCAGACAGAACAGGGACACAAGTGTGTTTACTTTTAGACAAAATGACTGATATGAACACTGAGCAAAGGCGGGAAAAATCCTTGACCTGAACCCAAATAAATATAGATGACACCAACATTAATGTTAAAGCCAGACAATGGTAATTACACAAAAGTATAGTGGACAGCTACTGTAAACACAACCAGCCAACCATGCAATTACTGCAGCAGCCACATTAATGACAATGGTCAAATAAATGACCATTGTTTTATTCACTCTGTATTGACAGCACTGGGTAAATTAGATGAATGAGCTCTTTTTTTGTTAATGTTACTGACTTAATGGCACCGGAGGTTAATAAAAAAAATAAAAACAAAACAAAGACAAATGAAGGAGTTTCATATTAGAAGTAATTACACTGGTCTGCAAATAAAATACTTCTGGAATTAAACTAATGAAATGTTACCACATTTGTGTTAGTGATAAAGAAAACTTAAGTCTTATATGGTGGTTGGTTCAAGTTTCCAAGATATGTCTGGGGTCAAAATGTGAAATTCTTACAATTAAAAGAACAGGTTTTAGTCCAAAGGAATATTGTTTTCAAATCTACAAAACACTGTCTGCACATTATGATCCATTCACTTTACAGATTCTTTCTAGTGGAATATTTACTAATCCATTATATACATGTACAGAAACCACCATATATGTGACCCTGCTGCACAAAACCAGTCACATGGGTCGAATTTCAGAAATTAAGATTTTATATTTATCTGAAATCCTATTAAAAAGGCTTATGTGACACTAATTCAACCAATCAGAGACCGTTTTCCAACATGGCCCTAGCAACAAGGTAATTTGTTTCCTCGAGAAGGCTTTGTTCGGAGGCCTCCCATTGGTTCAAATGTATAATTACGTAGATTTCTATTTAAGAGTTGTCTAGAGGGAATCCCGATCTTTCCAACGGTACCAAACATGACGGGAAAATACTGTACATAACACGAGTGTGAAGGAAAGCTGTGTTCTGAGACGATTTTTCTTTGTTTTAGACTTAATTACTGTCGGAGTCAGTTGTTGTCTTTCCTAAAAGGCATGATTTGAAGCACTTATGGTAGGAGTTTCACAAAAACTCATAGTTAGAAGTGTTCAAGAGACATTTTACTTGGATTTTATGCCTAAACTTCATATTTGAGGCTATAGTTAGAAATACTGCTGTGAAACTGAACATTAAAAACATGAGCTAACCAGCACTTTTGTCATTTGTTTTCCGATTCATCTTATTAAAGTATGTACTGTATTTAATGTCTGAAGCAGATACTTTCTAAAAAAAAATTGTAGAACAGTGTTTTTCAATGAAAAAAAAAAAAGTTTATAAATTATGATGAAATGTTCAAATATAAAGGAGCATTAGTATGTTTTTTTCTTTGTTTTTTTTTTTTGCATTCACCTATCTGATCTATAATTGTGAGCTTCAGAGCATACTCTCATGACTCCAATAAAAAAGAAATTAAAAAAAAAAAAAAAACAGCAACACACCTCCCTGTGTATAGTATACACACATGAATGGGTCTCTATGTTCCTCCAAAATGTTGTCAGAAATATATTTATGAAGCACGATGTGTTCTTTGTTTTTCACCAGAGTTCAGACCGTGCTGTTCCAGTTAAATGCATGTATGTGTGCAACCATCTCTTAGCCTCAATCTCTTTGTTATGTCTGCCAGCCAAGTTAATCCAGGACGTGGAGCAGGGCTGGCACTGCCAAGTCCACCTGGTGGGACAGCAGGGTGGCTCTGTGGGCCACATCTGCTCCGACATGGTAATACTTTAAAGTACTGCTGACACCGGGCTTTCAGACCTACAGCAGATGAGGCTGCAGTGAGAGCCAGGTACACACACACACACACACACACACACACACACACACACACACACACTATGTCCAAATGGCTTTACAGACTCATTTGAAAAGACTAATCATCTAATAAAAAGGATAATTGTCACACACAGTAAGTATCTGTCAGTTCCAGTGCATGTTGAGACACATTTTGTAATAAACCTTCATAATGTCATAACTTTATTTCATTTTATGATAAAGCTGCATTTTCTAATAAACTGTCCCAATGCATTTATAATACATTTTGCCTCATTAGATAGTACATTATTACTGGTCTATACAATTCCAAACTTCAAATGGACATCCATCTATCTGTCCATCTGTCAAATAATTATTCTGTTGTATATAGATTTATTCGGTTACATAGCTCTAAGGGAAATGGTGCATTTGAATAAAAATGCAACAAATTGAAATGACAATCATATACAGCATATGATATGAATAAAAATGTTTGTCAAGAAATGTTTATTTTTCCCATGTATAGAGCCTTATGGGACATCCTGTAATATTCTGTCATACACAGATTTATTCAGCTACAGAACTCTAAAGGAACCTTTAGAAAAATCAATAAAAGTCACACTTGTCTGTAATCACTAGTTGGTATTATTACATGATGCACCATATTATTACATTTTTCAGCAAATAAAATGTTACAAGTGCATTTTGTAATAATTGTTTCAAATTGTAATAACGTATTATGTAATGCGGAAAATGTTTTACAAAATTGGTTGGTACATTTTATTGAAACGCAACAGTTCATTATAAAAAGAAATTAAAAGTTATTACATTATTCCAAAATGCGGTTCAACATGCGCTAATGCATTATGTAATAATTTTTGCCACATTTTGAAATGAGATTTAAAAAATGCACTTGCAAATTTTTATGTTCTTGAAAATGCAGTAACATGATGCATTGTGTAGTAATAGTAAAGCATAGTTTATTTGTTTATTTGTATTATATTTTACTTTTTTATACTTTTGTATTATATTTACTCATACTACAGTATTTATAAAGAGCTAGGCCCATTATTAGTGTCACTGTATTAGTCTACTAGCAATACTTAATGACTACACTATTCAAAGGTTGCATTAACAGACAATGTACTGGAAATTCCAGATGTATGCAGACAGTGTAAAAAGCTTGGAATTTGGACACAAGTTATTGACCTATATAATTCCAAACTTCAAATAGTAAACTAATATCATATTTGTAGTATTCTGTCATTTGTATATTTATTAGACTACATAGCTGTATGGGATATTGCAAAAAAAAAAAGGAAAAAAAAGGAAATTCACTGTTTAACAACAATAATAGGTATTATGTCACGCAAAATGTAGCCTATTACATCATGTGCTGGGGCACTTCATTAAAAATACAGCTTTATTACAAAATGAAAAGAAAAAGTAATTACAAATTGTACATTTATTGCAAAATGTGCCTGAAAACAGAAAAGTCCAAGCATGTGCTGAGCAGAGCTTCTGTTAAAAATCACACTAGACATTGATATGGCATCCACACTGGAAACAGATCAATAAAATAGCACGTAAACATGGCAATGAAACACATGGTGAAAATGATGCAATACACATGCCACACCTCTAGGTGTGTTGGAAGACATTCCCAATGGAAACAGCAGAACATTAGAAGTAAAGCGCATACGCACACTGGTTTATACAGGTGTGAAACGCACCCCGGAAAACAAACAAACAGCAGCAACAAGGCATGTATAGGCATCTCTGCTGCTCGCCTTGTTGGTTTAACATTAGTACATTTTCCTTCAATAACCAGTAAACTTGGCAAAGACTGCAGCTCCTAATGTATGTATCATTCGTTTTTCAAAATAAAATAAAAAAAATATGACAATGAAACAACTAAGTTCTTCATTATTTATTTCCAAAACCAAAATGAATAAAAGTGCATAGCAATGAGTTTTACATACATATACAGTTTTGTTTGTTTTTTATTTTTTTTTTGGGGGGGGGGGGGGGGGGGTTGTTTTTTTTTCCCTCCAGTAAACTATTGTACAGTAGGTCTTCTTTTACAAAATTTAAAGATTGCTATGATCAACTGCAAAGTCCTTTCATCTAATAAGAATGATTTAACACCTGCTACGTCCTGTTTTCAAGTCTCTAAGAAGTGATGATGATGACGACGACGACGACGACGACAACGGAAGGCTGTATACAGTAGTGTTAACCTGAACTGATAACTTTATTTTCTCAAAGTATGAAATCAGGCAGAGGTGGCTGGTCAGGAAGATTTTTTTTTTTTTTTGTAAATTGGTCATTTGTGGTGGAATTACCCCCATTAGAGTCTGAACCATCCATTCAAGGAACTGCAGGTTTTAGTAATTTAATTCTGGCATGTAGCCAAAGATTTTCCAACTGGGTGCTTGTTTCTATCATTTTTTTTTTTTTTTTACTTCCCATCATCGTTATAATTTCCATTAATGAGCAGATTAATCCTTTGATGACTACCTTTGTAACAGGCCGCTTAATGTTTATGTCATTAGTGCAATAACAATAATGACAATAAAATAACAGACTTGGATTTTTTTTAATCATATTTACTATGAAAAACAACTGTAAACGTGCATAATGACATTTTATGAGATTAGAAAAAGACTATTTTACACATGCTCAAACATTTGTTTGTCTAGATCATTCTGTATCCATGTTCCAGCTTCTTATTGTTTACTTATCTGAAGTCATTCAACAATGAACTGTATAAAACAGAAAAATGGTGATAAACGGTGGGGGGAAAAAAAATCAAAACTTGACAAAAAACACACTAGTAGAACACACAAAAACAGAACTATTATTACGTACAATTATTTAGAATAATTCAGCACAGAAACGGTTAAAACCTCATTAAAAACACAGCTTAAACTTCACTAAAATGCTGCTAAGTCATAAAAGTCTTTCCCCTCACTCTCACCAACTGTCTTCTGCTGCTTAAAGCTCTGCCCACTTCCACCCCCCCCTCACCCCCAGCTAATGCAAGCTTCTATCCTAATGTGTTTTAAAATAGAAAATACAGCTAAATGATGACATTTGGATTTTTCAAATAATGCAAAAAGTGGATGTAAAAATGTAAAAATGCGTCTTAAAGGGGTTCATCTGCTGAGCCACGAATCTTATCAATACGTGTAAAATACAGTTATTCATCTTTTCATGGTCATCAAACATGACTTATTTGGATGTTTCGAAGCTCTAGTTACCGTGGAAACACCGTCATCTTCTATGACCAGTAAAACCCATTGATGTGGATCAATGACAGTGGATGGAAACACTAGCTTTATGTTCAGTTAATGATCGATTTTATCAACAAAGTAACTTTGTTGATGTGTTGTTGATATTCTAACCCTTAAATGTAATATCTGCTTGATGATTAAAGTACATAATTAGTAAATTAAATATAGTTAAACACTTGATTAAAAATAAGAAAAGGCAAAATACAGAGGATTATATTATAATAAATGATGATGAATCACTGAATAGATGGAAAAATTAATTTGGAAACTGACACAAAAGTAGCACTGGGTCTGTATGGGTTCAGATATTTGAGTGTGTTCTTAATGGAAGCTATTAACCACAACTAATGTGAATTTGTTTGTCTGTAAAAATGCATCAACGGACACACAATCATTTTTAAAATGGTTAAAACCACTTGTAAGTGAATTGACTTGTGAGTGTTTTTTTCCAGTGCCTGTACTTAAAGGTGTGCCGGGAAAGTTGCTATTCGAGCCAAACTGAAGGTGTAGCCACAGCTGAAGTTGGATTAGACAATGTTAGTCCTAATCATACAATGCTGTTTGCTTTAGCCTGATGCCTCCTTTCATAACCACTGGTTAAATGCCTGCTTTACTGGGCTGCTTAACTCTTAAACACTGCTTTCAGTAGGTTAATGATAGCTCAGTGTAGCCTCATACTGGGATGAGCGTTGAAGCTAAAACATAAAATCCCAGAGGTGAATGTAATGCTCCTGAACGAGCCACGCCTTTTCCCAAGCTCCGATGTCATGTATCCCGTAAACAGTCAGGTAGATGTCGTTTGCGCTGCTCGCCCTCAGGCACCTATGACGCATTCGAGGCTTCGCTTCAGCTCTCCTCCAGTTTGCTCATGTCTGTTTTTCACACTGCACCGATGGCTCGCCGTCTGAGAAAGTCGGCCTCGTCATTACCTCGTAGTCTTGCTCAGTAGATGACTCACATGAGCAATCTAGTCAAGTAGGTGCTTCAACGTGGAAGACTGCCGGGACAAAGGAAAAGTGATGATGCACAAGTATCCAAGGTATGTGTAACAAGGTCAATGGATGAAGTGTCAAAGCACAAGACAAAGTGGGCCAATTTCACCTGCTACTGTTGGAACTCCACGTACACAGCAAGGTCAGTTGTTCAGTTCACCAGTTTGGTTCAGACTCCAGTGTTCCAACAATAAGATGGATTACCACCAAATATGGTCATTTGGGTGAACAACCATCGCAGCATTTATTGTTTACTAAGCCATCCATGGATATACGTGGTGACCAGAGGCTGAAGGATAATTATCCGTACCATCAAACACCTAAACAGCCCAAGCATCCTCTGATTTAAAATGATTATGAAATGTCGAGCCATTCATTTTATCAATGCATTTAATTCATTCATATAAAATGCATAGAAGCCATTGTTTATCTTCAAAAGCACATCTATCTTTTGATTAATGCGGAGATGTTGGAATATTTTAGTTATTTATTTTCGTCTATTTATTTGTAAAGGACATGAAAACCCATATCTCAGGTAAGAACTTTCTACTTCCTGTGGCTGTATTGATGGAACACTCAAAAGTTTTTTTTCTTCCCCAATGTTAATTTTGCTTCCGTCACGATGAACAAAATGGGATGTTCTATAAGAGATTCCCACTGTCGTCACATTATAGAGCGCCTCTAATTTGACGGTGCTAATGCTAACTACTGAACCGTCAGTAACATTAGTCTCCTCCAGAAACAACAAGAAACCAACAATGACTGAGCATGTACAGTCAGATACAACCAAAAACATGAACCCGCTGAGGGAATAGTCTCATATCGTATCCAAAAAAGAAACATGGAGATACAAGTGGTTGTCTGCAAATAACAGGCAAAAACTGATGACAGTGTTCCAATGCACCACATGTGGCTTTGCAGTCTTCATTTTTGATCAGGTAAATTGCACTCCTGAAGGTAATTAAATGAGTTCTCTGCAAATATAGTTTGGCATTGGAGTAAAATGTCAGAATTTTCTCTTATCAAAACACGTTTGTGTGCACTAGCAAACATTAGCATTAGCCTGAACCGGTCTAGTCTGCAGCACTGAGTGGAAAAACTGATACTCAAATGTGTACAATTACCTCATTAGGATTGTACCTAAAAAGTACTCAAATATATATTTTCAAAAGTACTTTATTGTTGAAATGGAAAACCTATTAAGCATAGATGTCTTTAAAGTGTATTGCTGTGAAAATTAACAGACAGACAAAACTAAAGCTGAACTAATATTTAACTAAACAAAATTACATCATCTAAGATCTGATCTAAGAATAATTTACAACTAAATGAGGAATTTTCATGACTGACTACATGCAGGGAGAGGGAGGGTAGACCGTCACTATGGTGACAGACCAGGAGGGGTCACATGGGTAGACAAATGTAGACAAATGCTGAGAATTTGTAGCCTTTTTGTGACCAAGTTGGTTTGTGATTGTACAGTGTACAGCAGTGGAAAAAAAGTTTTTGAACAATCTCAAATATTATCATGGAACATATGAATAGGAAACTATCTGACTATAAGACAGTTTTTTTGTGTGTGTTTCTAAAAATATGGCTTTATCAGACAGACTGTGACAAAAGGATTTCTCCGTTTATTGTGAACATGAAAATATAATAAAAGTAAATTCTTGAAGGTTTCAACATTTCATGTCCTGGATGCATTTCATTATCTACTGTAACATCCAGTTTCAACCTGGACACAAGTATGTGCAGAAGTGAGCATCACATTGACTTCAGAGTGATTCTCAATGTAGTATATTACACTGCTCTACAATTTATTTTTAGAAAGTATCTGCTTCAGACATTAAATGTGCTAAATCGTACATAATTTAATAAGATGAATCAGGAAAAAAAATTACTTTAGTGTTGGTTAGATCATGTTTTTAATATATATGATGGTGTGTTATTCCACATATATGGTGGTTTATCTACATGTATACAATGGATTTGTAAATATTCCACTAGAAAGAACCTGTAAAGTGAATGGATCATAATGTGCAGACAGTGTTTTGAAGTAGATCTGACACCAATATTCCTTTGGACTAAAACCTATTCTTTAATTATTTCTAATAATTTCCTGTATCCTTCTGCCATCCATCTTTAAAATAACATCATGCAATAATTTTTCAGACTGTTTTTTTAAGTCACTGGACAAAGACCAAATGCCAATTGTTAGCAGGTCAATGTGGTTTTTTTTTTAAACATAGGTTGACCAGCTCATTTTAGTGAAAAAGCAGCTTTACGCTATAAAGTCAGTGACCAGGGCCACTTGTTCTATGGTACCTACTAGTGTTGCGCGGGCTACCCGCTGGCCAGCGGATATCCGCGGGTGACCCGCGAGTCGGGCGGGCTGGGTCGCAGTATTAATACATATTGCGGATACGGGTGGGTGGTCAGGGACGATCAATACCCGCTGAGGTAGGGGTGTGTGTGTGTGTGTGTGTGTGTGTGTGTGTGTGTGTGCGCGTGCGTGCTCGGCTCGCGCATGTGCAAGCCCGTCAGTTCCTGTTTTGAATGCTTCTTTATCCCAACTTTTTGTTATTTGTTATTAGCGCCAAATCTCCCTGAACACTCAGAGATAAGAGTGAAAATGTCGGACTTGATCAGGGAGAAGATTAAAACAGGCGATGCGAAGGTTGTACGGAAACGTTGTATGTGTTGGCTTTATAGAGTGATGATGTGGGTGGAGTCTATTTTATGTGCTGGAGTGCATATTGAGACGTTAGAAAGGAGGCAAAAATTATGCTTCATGACTTTTAACATTAGAAGCGCAAGGTAAAGATGCCGCGAATGTACTATGTGAGTTTAGAGCCAAATTTAAGCTCGCGGGTTGATAGCGGGCGGGTTGGGTTTATCGATACGTGACATCATGCGGGTTGGGCGGGGTGGATTTCTGTAAAACCCCCTAACCGCGCATCACTAGTACCTACAACTGCATGAAAAAAAACCCTCCTACAAACATTAATACTAAAGATTAAAAAATGTGTTTAAATATCATCTTTTTTTAAAAAAAAGGGTTACATCATGCATCATCAGGGTCCAAGTCCACTCCGAACCAAAGTCGATTTGACATATTTTCGACTAAAGATCACAGTGAAAATGCCATGCTGCTCACTGTGACTGGAGATCTGTGTGTAATATGAGTCACAGTAAAAGATACGACAGAAGCTTGTGTTTTGCCTACAGCCATACCGCTATGAGTCACAGACAAACATGACTGTAGGTTCCTGTACATAATAAGACTGTCTTGCCAGTACTTGGTCCTATAGGATGCCTTCTGTGTACAAAAAGAAACCATAGACAACAGCTTTTTTCTGTTGTTTTTTAATGAGTCACTAAATGTCAGTTTGTCTTTTTTTTTTTTTTTTTTTTTGGTGGCGCGTTCTGTGGGCGCACCCAGCTGTGATGTAACACTGGCCGACACTATACCACACATTACTTCATCTGAAAAACATGTCACAACAAAAACAGCACATTATGTTATAGATTAATCCTTCTGATATTATGTTTCCTCAAATGTAAACTAAAACACTATTACTAGTTCCTTCGATGTGTGAAATATAATTGGATGTGTTTTACTGTAGCACCTAAGCTTCAGTTTTTCCCCCTTTTGCTGTGTTAACTTACAATATTATTATTTTATAATAATCTCAAGCAAACTCAATGTGTTTCTATTAAATTTTTCTGTAATTTTACCAAAACAAACAAACAATCAAAAATAATAATTTCTCATCCAGGCTTTTATTGTGAAATAGTCGTGATGAGCCATTGCCATCACACTTCAATTATTGGTCAGCTCTAAAGAACCCTGATAATGATATAAGGTTTTTTTATTATTATTTTTTTATGTAATTTAATTTCTTATTTTGTGATGTAAATTTTTTATTTTAACATTTTTACATTGTTTTATTTTTATGTGTTTTGCATTTTAATACATTTTTATTTTATTTGTAATTAATAATTTTTTTTTTTATTATTTTTTACAAAAAAATAAATAAATAAAAAAGAAGAAGAGGGACACAGGGCCACGAGGACCGGATTTGAGAACCACTGCACTAGTACAATCAACCTATCATCATTTAGTTACTATTAACATAACATCTAGAAACAAAATGTCAAACACCAACTATATTGAAGTTGTTGTGGGCTATAGACAGAGAAACGTTTATTAGAAAATCTACAAATGGTACCGTAGTGGGAGAGGTTCCAATGGCTAAATATAATTAGTAATTTATAAGAAAAAAAAAAATCCTATCCTTTAATTACGTCAGAGCCTAAAAAGCCTATTTTGGGAGTAGAAAATAGAGTCAAGCTGTTGGAGGAAGTGGGTCAGCCCAGTTCTGTGGAAGGAAACAGAACATGGAGAGTTGCAGCTGATGGAGGAACTCTGTATTTATGGTTGATCAGTGATATTTATAAATCTTTTTTTTTTTAATGATGCACATGCGATGTTACGTCATCACTTCTTGCCAAAGCTGTGCGTAATAAAAGACGTAAGGACCTTGGCCACAGACATTTAAAGGTTGTATTTTCTCCTGACAGACAAATTCACATTAGTTGTGCTTAATAGCTTCCATTAAGAACACACACAAATATCTGAACCCATACAGACCCCAGTACTACTATTGTGTCAGTTTCCAAATTAATTTGTCCATCTATTCAATCTTTCCTAAGTGATGCATTGCCATTTATTATAATATAATCATCTGTATTTTGCCTTTTCTCATTTTTAATCAAGTGTTTAACTATATTTAATTTACTAATCATGTACTTTATTCATTAAGCGGATATTACATTTAAGGGTTAGAATATCAACAACATAGAACATTTTCGAAAAAGTTACTTTGTTGATAAAATCCATCATTAACTGAACATAAAGCCAGTGTTTCCATCCACTGTCATTGATCCAACTCAATGAGTTTTACTGGTAAATTCATGTTATAGAAGATGACTGTGTTTCCACGGCAACTACAGAGACTTTCAACATCCAAATGGGTCATATCCAAAGACCATGAAAAGATGAATAACTGTATTTTACACCAAGTATTTACATGTATTGATAGAATTAGTGACTCAGCAGGTATTAAAGGTGTCATTCAGCTGAAAACCACTTTTCCACGCTCCTTTTGAAATCTGATGGGTCAAGGTTACTTTATTAGTACCCCTGGGTAGATTTGTTTTGCAGTCAGGATGAACATACAACAGAAGACATAAGGTACATTGGTCCGGTATATGAAAAGTATAAAAAAAATAAAAATAGAACAAAGTGCTCAGTGTTCCACCACTCATCAATATAGCAGCAGGGTTTGATTAAAGAATAAAATAATTAATCAAATCACAATCAAATAATTCATGTGTTGGTCACCCTGACTTACCAACACATGCTGCCTTTGAAAGTGGTTTGTCACCTCCACTGGCTGTATACCACATTCACTGTAAACAACAAGAGGAACCAGGGACCCAAAAAAGTTAGTCCATGTTACGTCAGATGGACTTTCGCGTCACCCACGTGAGATTAAACTGGTTCATGTGCTCTCTGTGGAAATAAAGCCTGTTTTTTTTTCCCTGCACGTTTTCAGAACAAGCAACAGCACAAAACCTAGCTGGATGCTACTCTGGTAAAGGTAAACACAGACAGAGAGGGGAGGGGGGAGTGTTCCTTCACGCATTCTGAGCCAATCAGACGCCTCATCACTGCGTCATGGACATGTATGAGGAAGTACCGGTAAACTGTTCGACATCCAGCTGGAAACAAAGCAATCTGGACGTTTTTTTTTTTTTTTTTTATAAATAGAATCAACACACAATGTGTTCAATAACAATAGAGAGCACAGTAATATTAATGAAATAACCATGGAATGACTCCTTTAAAACAGTTTAAGGTGATTGAAGTTTGGAAAATTCAAACTTCATCTTTTAGCTGTACTTCCTGTTCTGTAACACATGAGGGTAGAAGCCTGCATTGGCTGAGGAGGAGGGTGTAGAAGTGGGCGGAGCTTAAAGCAGCAGAAAGCAGTCGGTGAGAGCGAGAGGGAAGATTTCTCTGACTTTTAACAGCATTTTAGTGAGATTTTAACAGTTTCTGTGCTGAATTCTTTTATTTGTACATAATGGTGATACTGGTTTTTTAGTGTGTTCTGCTAGTGTGTTTTTGTCAAGTTTTTTCCACCATTTCACTTTTCACATATTTCCAGTTTATACAGTTCATTGATGACTAGAAAAAAAAAAAAAAAAGCTGGAACATGGACGCAGAATGATCTACACAAACAAAAAAGTTTGAGCATGTGAAATATAATCTCATAAAATGTCATCATGAATATTTACAATAATTTTTCGTAGTAAACATGATATAAAAGAATTCAAGTCTGTTTAAATCTTTATTATAACACACACCATTTTCATTATTTGTTACATATAATAATGATAATTCATGGGCATATATTGAAAGTTAGGTTCTACCTGAAAAAACGTTGAAAGGAATTTGCAAAGAAGACATTTTCTGATAGTGTTATTGCACAAACAACATAAGGACATCCAGTTGGCCTGTTATAATAGTAGTCATTACACGGTTAAATCAGTAGATGGTTTGGGGGATGAATTGTACCATTTTCCTCGGTCACTTAGCTAGTACCAAGCATTAGCTCACACACAACCCCCCCCCCCCCCACACACACACACACACACACACACACAGCTCCTGTACAAAGATTATTTCAAGCAGAATTGCTCCTTATCAGACTTCCAGAGTAAAGATAAAATGAAAGTATTAATGCCAAAAATCCATTGAGCAAATATGACGAACCACTGAATTATGAGTTCTTTGACCCAGCAGCATTTCTACACCTGCTCTCCAAGTTTTCAAAGACATTTAAACCATTTTGGATTAAATCTAAAATCCACCTAAATAGATTTTTAAGAATTCCTCATAACACTTATTAGATTAAATAAGATTAGGTACTTTATTCATTCCAGTTTGAGCTTCTATACAGTACTGTCTTATGTATATACTTGTTTTTCACTAAATACTGGGTGTACTCTTTCCTTTTCTAAGACTAATTCTTTCTTTATCTGCCTTTCTGTATTTCTATATGCATTTGAAATACTGTAAGCAAGCACTTTGTTTATTCTAAAACAATAAAACATATATTATCTTTTACCACAAAACATTTTCACTGTATTTTATGTACATTTTTGTGGGATGATGGATCACATTATGTAACACCAATGGATTCTGGGTATTTACAGCGACTGCTTTTTAAATATATTCTCTCTACATGTTTGAACAAGAGCAACGCTGCTTGAAACCTAACAGCTGGTATAAATATTTGCTCAGGAGCAACATATACAGTATGTGTGCATTTTTCTCTTGTTCCGCTTTTGTTATATTGTTATGTAGAACTCTGTACCTATAGGGATGTGCATGTTTTGACCTTTACTCCATAAATATAAGTATATTTCTGCTAGAAATCCACAGGGGTATCTTTGTCAACTAGTACAACAGAGATGTTTTTTGCAATTTGTTTTCATGAATTTTCTCCAGTAAAGTCTGTGCTTTGTAAATAAGGACATTTAAAAAAAACAAAACCAAAACAACAAAAAAAAAACAATCCTTACTGCTTGGAAATATTTAAAAGGTAGACGTGAAGAAAAGTGTGAAGCAATGTTTTAAATCTCTAAAGTGAAAACAAACCAAGGGGTCAAAGATCTTCAGAATTTTAATGAGCCGAATGCTTTAAAAGAACAATGAATAAATATCAAGTTTGGATGAAAAAAAAAAAAGAGAAAACATAATCACTACTGATGCAGTGTGGAAGATATTCAGATTTTTATTGTAATCTGAGCCCCATAAAAGGTAAACATTGTGTACCCATCATAAATGTCACCATCTTGTCAATCTGTCGAGAGGGGGGGTGGGGTCCATAGAATACAATAGAATCCTTTATTGTCACAGTAATCATTGTTACCAATATACACTGCAAAAATGTGTTTAGCAGCTCCGCATGGCAGACACACAAGAATAAAAATAAAAACAATAACTGAACTAATGTCACTTATACTGTTCTGGTGTAAAATTAAACTTTACATGAGTCCTGGCTTCTATGCATCGGTTATAAACCCATTCATAGGCCACAAAACCAAAAAGTCTGACATAAAAATCGTATACCAGCCGCTTCAAGTTAAAATAATTGTAGACAAGTTTGATCAAATGCAAGTGATGAAAGGATTAAACCAAAACCACCAACAATTGTACGCACATACTTTATATCAGCTAAAGTTGAACTGTAATGAATCCTCAATTTCAGCCTGAAAAACGCTATGGACGAGGCTAAAGTGTGTCTGAAATAACGTTAAGCTAATATTTAATTTGCAGATTGCTGTTGCTTTTAAACATGGATTCTAACTCAGCTAAAACACTTAAAATATGCTAATCTGAGTTGACTAGCTAGTGCATTCGAGATGTTAAGCCCCGCCCCTCCAAAATATATCAAATTGTTTGCTAACTGACCTTGTACAAAATTTTCCCAACTTCTAATCTGTATCCACTGGACCCACATGCACTTTTCAGGTTAACCTTGCTTTAATGGTGCCCCCGATAATATTAATACTAATAACAACAACAACAACAACTTGGATGCTGTACTCTGTTTCACAAAGTAGGTTTAATAGAAACTGAGTCTGTTAACCCTGAAAACCTTTAATTTTGGGGTTAACAGACTCAGAGTTTTCTTTGTGAACGTGTACAGATGCATTTAGATAAACTGAATTTGATTACTTCTGTCATGACAACAGTCAGACATTGCTATTTGGTTTGTCCATATGGAACCGAATGGCAGCAGTGTAGCATTGGAGTACTATCATCCCTCATTATTAAAGCTCTATGTAACCCAATTGAAAAGCAATTTGAGGACATATAAATTATATCTGATCATATAGGACACTTAGCAAAGTCACAACAGCTGATAAATTCTTTATGGCTGTAGAAGAATGATAAACCTTTAATATTTTATGATACCCTATGGCCTATTTTTCTCTTGTATGCTTGCAGTCAGCTGAAGCACAGTGGCTGTGTTTGCTTTATGAGCCTTGAACTTGGGAAGCATTTTCACACACATGGTTGAGCAAGTCAATATTTGACATGGTGCGGCTTCTGCTGCCGGGCTATAAGGTCTGAATTTAGTGAAACAACAGCAGCCGGTAAACTGAACAGCTGATGCTCTGTCAGTGTTCAGGCTGATAAAAAAAAAAACAAAACAACAACACTTCATCAAGGCCCGACACTAGAAGCCATAATACCTGCTGAATGTTAATCGGCAACTTCAAATGACTGATCTAAATAACAGGGGTGGACTCTTCTCACAATGTCTTAGCTCATATAATATCATGAATTTGACAGTATTTCCAAGAGAAAATCGGTGATAAATCAGTTAATAGAGAAACATACACATGGGAGCTACAACATATCTAACACTGGCTCTTTATGGGTTAAATAACATGTATCATAACATTTACATAAAGTCGCCCAACGGTACATCTACTGTAAAAGCTAAGTATTTATCAGGAAACGGTAGCTTGACTTTTTTGGTGAAAAATATGTCATCTTTAAAGCATGTATTTATTGCAGTAACGTCATGTAGTTTTGTCAACTGTCCGATTATCTGTCTGAGTTTGTTTTATCACATAGCTTTATCTTCATTCACAGCTGATTGGCAGGTTTTGACGTACCATCCATGTTGCCATTCTTCTTCTGCCGTTATCTAAAAAGGCTGTGCTCAATCGTTCAGGGTAACTACTCAATATCAGGTACTTTTCGTTCTGTCCAACAGTGTTCAGAAACAAAACATTCATTATACACATGCTCTTTTCATTCCACTGTGCTTTTGTTCTTCTGTAGAGCACAGTGCTGTGTACTGTCATCTATGGCCAACCCCTCTTTTCAAGATGCTGCTCTTCACTTAAGTGGACCACTTGGTGCGAAACACAGTGAAAAGCACTGCCAAACAGTCAAACAAAGAAATGCAAACTTGTCGTTCAAGCCTCCCCATTGCTCCATTTCATCTTCTGCCAGAAATCGCCACGGTTCACCAGACAGACTTTGGATCAGGGCCATCTCCTTGATTTCTTAGATTTCCATGGCTGTCCAGACGTCAGCAGCCTCCCTCCTCCTCACCCCTCCAAACAGCTCCTAAATGCGTCAGCAGCCCTTCCTCCCACCCCCCACCCCCCCTTCCTCCTCTTCTTATCCACGCTGCCTCTCTGCAACACCTCAGCACACTGTGTCCTTGAGGACTCTCTAACTACAGACTCCCCTCCCCCCACACACACTACTCTCTATTCTTATTCAGCGTGTTTACATTTACATTAATACAGCTGCAATGAGAGTGACGCAACTGTGGCGAGTGACTAAAACTCCCCAGCTATTTTCAGTGCAATGAGACTGAAATGAATTGGTGATGAGAGCCTGTCAGTATGATTTCTTTCGAAGCTTCTGAATTCAAACACCTCACATCAGACATACAGGTGCGTTTCAAGGTTTAACTAAAGCCAACATTTCTTTCACATACATACGCTGCTTTTCCACTAATAGTATCAGATCTACTTATCTTAACTTTGCTAAACTCGGCACCACCATGCTGCCACTACAGGTGGCTACTCGTCATATAAACATACTGTGGCGTCATCTGCGATGGGATACCAGCTACATCACCATTAGCACAATAGAACTATATTATCATTACAATGGGAACTTTTAGTGGGTGGGAAAAAAAGCATTACAAATAGCAAAACAATTCACGATAGGGTTCAGATCAACTTTGACATGAGTGAAATTGTGATGGAATATCATTGGGTCAGAGCATCTCCACCTATTGTTTATTTCCAATATAAAATAGTCAATACCTTCCAAAACTATTTAACCCTTGTGCGGTCCTTTGGGTCAAAGTGGCCCAGTGGCTCACAAATGTACCTTTTTATATGTACTGTATAGTACCATTGCTTACTACTGAGAACAGTAAAATATCCTTGGAGGGGTGGGGTGATGAGTCTATGGAACTGAACTTTGGAATCTGGCTCTTTAAGACCCGATTGTAGTACACAGCCAGTGTGCCTTTTATGAAGGACCGCACAAGGGTTAAAATCCAACAATTGCCCATCTATAAGAGGAGAACATTTTTACCATCTGTCTAATATCATGGAGGGTCCCGTTTCTCCACAAAAACAGCTCTAACCTGAGGCTTGGGGCATTCTCACCTGAGCACACGGGACCCCCCCCAAGTCCACTTAATTTTATCGATGTCAATGTTTGTGCTCGATTACCAATCCCCAGTCTAACTAAGAAAGTAGTCTTGGATATAGACTACATGGTGTCCAACATGGTACATTACAGTTGTGAAAGTGAGCAGTGCCTGACATAATCACCACTCAACAACAGGTGATTTAATCAACCAGAGACCAAAGACAGTGCTCCTGTTGTTCCCTGAAAAAGCATTGGATCTGTGTGGCCCAGGCTCACTATATCAACTGAACCCCTTATACCCTATTCCTACTAGCAAAAAAATAAACATTTTAAACCCACAGTTTGTTGGCAGTGGGAAAGGTGCACCGCAACAAAGCGGCACAGGTTAAAATAAACCTTCAACTGGCTCTAATCAGCAGGAATGCCAGACCCACGTCAACTTGCTAGTTTACGTGATGACATATATATGCCTTTTTTTTTTTATCTAGTACTTAATTTTTATCTTCTTTTATATTTGTGTGTTTTTTTACACTGCTGGAAGTTGTCTTTTAAATCTCATTGTACACAGTGTTGTGTATGATGACAATAAAAATCATTATACTCTAGTGTCTTATATCATATCACGCACCACAACAAATGTTTTTTTTTTTTTTTACATACCACAACAAAGCCCCGTTTGCATTCAAATAAAGACTTTTGACCATTTTGAGGAAGTATAAAAAGAAGAACACTGACCAGTGCCCGAGTGGCTTCCATGTTGCTCTACATTGTTTACTTCCTTGAATTCTGTCGCACTTGTTATATCACCATCAACATGATCCCGTGACATGAGACACAGGTCAACTTACCAGCTGGGGTCAGACTGAGCCATTTTGGTTAATGGATAAAAGCCAAATGCTGACCGTTACCAGGTTGACATAGGTTTTTAAAAACATGGGTCAACCCGATAATTTTAGTTGAAAAGCAGCTTTAGTGTTAAAGTATGTATCAGGGACGACAAAGGCCACTCTTCTCTTTGCCTTAAACAGGCTAACATAGGTAAAGCTTTGTCTTCTTCTGACTTCCAGGTGAAACGGTAGGTGGCAGCACCTACCGTTTCACCCCTGGATTACCTACTTGTACTTGGGCATAAGCCACGGCATCATCTGTGGGAAATGTCTGAGTGTATCCAAGTATGCAGTGTGAAAGTGTATCTGGGCTCCACCAGACCACTGAAGGTCTGCTGTGATATCTAGACCAAGACCTTATCAGCAGATGCCTGAAGTCCTGGAAGTAGACATGGACCTCCATGAATGAGATGCATCTGTTCAACACTTCCCACAGATGATCAATTACCCTGAGATTGGGATGTCCTTTCACCCAACAAGACCTGCAGTTGTGCAGATGGTCTGACCTGTCATCAGTAATACAATTTAGATCTGGTCAAAGCACCCCCCCCCCAAAAAAAAATACAAATTTTGGTTTTGTCGTTTTGTTTGCTTATCCATTTGTTTGTCAACAACTTTACACAAAAACTCTGGACCAATTTACATTACGTTTTCAGGGAAGGAAATGTCACAAAAAATCTGTTTTTGCAATAATCTGGGAAACCCTTTGTGAGGGGTGGGGTTTGTTGTGCCTGGCACCACTTGTGTAGCTCATTTTTCTGCTTTTAACACATTAGCTTTGACAACTAAATGTTCATTTGCTGCTTAAATATTCAATCCAATGAATTCATACCATTGTAATGAAGTACTATTAACATTTCTTCAGTCAATGGTTAATGTTAGGGCTGATTGTGTGTGTTATGATACAGTCAGAATTTGGGATAAATTAGAGCATGATTTGGACCTTGGTACAAGTGACCCTAGACCCTAGACCACTATTCCCTGTTTTCACATAATGGGAATGAGTTCTGTTAATATTATCAGTGTAGAAGCAGTGATAGACTTTAGCAACATTAAATATTTAGTGAGTTTTAACATTTTTAGCTCTGATAAGAAGGTTATGTATCATGCCTCAGCTTCATCATGACCTTTACATGCTGTGTTTTTACAGACAGTAATATTCTACCATTATTCTGAAAAGGACCATATGCCTGAATTTGACAGATCCATTTAAACACAGTATTCTCTGGATATTCCAAGAGTTGTTCTATTCTCCAAATGGAGCATTGTCTGAAATATGAGAAGAAGAATATGCTCATGTTTCTCCAGTTTTGGGAAAATTGTTTGGACATTTTCTGGACGTAACCCATTACCAATATGACTCTGTGGGTTTTATTACAGTTTGACACATGACCCTTGTGTACTCTCTCTGGTAAAAAGATGTGCTGTAAAGAAAAGACCTTTCTGAACTAAAAGAGGAACCTGTTT
Organism: Siphamia tubifer; assembly: GCA_020466265.1. NCBI lineage: Eukaryota > Metazoa > Chordata > Actinopteri > Kurtiformes > Apogonidae > Siphamia > Siphamia tubifer. The sequence goes on from CM035793.1 coordinate 34,449,177, forward strand.
TATAGAACTTTGAGGGAATAAAAGAAGGACACGAGGCCACACTTAGCCTTTTACCACCAACTGATGCTCCTCTGCTTTGTGAGAACAATTTCGACCTGAAGTGAAGTGTGAATAGGTTTGGCTGCATCATATTCTACATGTTACAAAAAAAAAAAAAAAAAAGAGCATGGAAAGAACAACAGCGATGTTCAAGTCTGAGAAATCACTGGAAGCACAAATCTGCAGTAACTACTGATTAACATGCAGTATGTGGTGTAAATGTAGACACCCGCAGAGTGTAAAATAAGCAGAAAAAAAGATTAAGCAAGCCACCTTTGGATGTTGTTACCATCCAAAGGTTACTGTGACACAATACAAATGACTAAATGGATGTCGTTATTGCCATTGTACATGTACAAGAAAATTGAGAAAACCATACTCCAGGTGCATGAAGTGAAAATAGCACAAATGGAAAACCACTATAAATCCATTAAAATAAATAAAACCTAAGTAAAAACAGTAGTTTAAATGAGGCAGCTGCTTACAAACACACATTCTGCAAGTATTACACAGTCCTGATCTGCAATAATAATAATAAAAAAAAAGAATTCTGAAGATGTTCATGGTTAACCTTATGTTTTTGGTCATTTCTTCACATATTATAAGAGAGTGAAAAGTGAGTCTATTTGCTTTATTTGGTACCATGAAGTAATGGTATTAATGTATGTATGTATTTTAAGCTAATATTTTAAACTAGTCCGTCTATAGTGGCAGAAAAATATTTTTGCCTGAATCAGCCTCAGTCAGGAGAGGTAGTAATCACAATCACCGGCCCAATCACAACGCTCCATTTCTATAGCAAGATTGTAGGGCGGGGCTTAGCACAATGGCAACACGGTTGAAGAAGTACGAATTTCTATACAGCCTATGGTCGGACAAGCAGCATGTAAATGGAGCCACTTGGATATTTTTCCTCCACTGTTAGTGTTGTGTTAACGTTAATTAGCCTAGCCTATAGGATGTTAAAACAACCAGACAGATGCTAGTTAGACTTGTTTTCACATTGTTCATAGCTCTGGTCTATTACGTACAGAGTGATTGATCCAACCCATACGCTTAAGCTCAGTCTATGGATCGTCTCCAGACTATGAATTCATGTCATAGTCGGGCTTGTCAAGCTACTAAAAATCATGTTCTAATGTTCTGAAATATGTTTTTCTTGTATTTGTTATATTTATATCCCAGATTTTTATTTGCTTATTTTTTTTAAAACATTTTCCCTCTTCCAGAAAAGGAACCAAATAACTGACATTGACTTTCTACAGTACATAATAAAAAAATATATAATGTTTAAATAAAGTCTTGTCCTCCAATAACACAATAAGGTTGAAATCATACATTGTAAACAGAGTAACCTGTAAGGGGTTAAAATGAAATTGTGTCTTTAAAATAAAACCTGTTTTTCAGACCGTTTGTCAGTGTTTTCAGTGTCCTAAAGCGACACATCCTTGGTGAATTCTTCTCATACTACTTACTATTACTTCCACCATTGCCTCTGGGTGAATAGCCACCATACACTATGTCCCCCCTCCCCATCACAGAGCCTTTTGTTCCACAAATTGAAACGCTGTGCCGTGTTGTGCCGTTTTATACCTGTGCCACTAATTACTTTTCATTATAGCCATAATGGGCAACAGATAAAACTTGAGTCGTCTCATTCTTGACCGTGTCCCGGTTTCGCTAAAGTAAAATATTTATTTGCGTATAAAAATGCAAATATAAATGTTCCTAGTAATGAAAGTAAATCTATTTCTGTTTAGATGACTAACTGGTGATAATAACTAATGTTAAATATCAATACTGTAGCAACAAAAAAAATGCAAGGAAAAGAAAAATATATTTTATAGTAATGATACATGCAAATAAAATTTAAAAAACATCTTGCAAATAATCATTTGCACATATAGTCTTCTTTTTACTCTTGAGGATTATCACATGTTAATGTTAATATAGACATAATGTTATACAAGTATTAGTAGAAATAACGACTTACAGGTCCTGTATTTAAAAAAAATAGTCTGTTTACATAATAAATATATTTTAGCTATGTAAACAAAAGTGAATTTGTGCATAAATTAACAATCCTGTCTATTTTAATGCCACTTGCTGCCTCTTTATAATATTTGCTGAGACATGTGAATATTATTTTATTGCATGAACTAATTAAAACCAGCAAAAGACATTTTACTTCACATTTAATAAATCAAAGATAAGTACTGCATCTCAAGGATGGTATTGCAAACATATATAAAAAAATAAAGTAATTGAGAAATAAGATCGAATAAGTAAAGTAAAAGTATTCAGGGTGATTTAAGAAGATCTGTTTTTTTTCCCTCCCATTAAAACCAACAGACTGAACTGTATTTGCTCAAATAATGTGTGTGGCCTTGTACTGCAGCTGTAGGCGGTACCAGGGCTGTATTACTTTGGGGGGGTGGGGGTGGTGTCTGTTCCAATTTTTTTTTTTTTTTTTTTTTAAATCTGACTCAGACTTTCATTTATGCATCTGATATTTTGCGACTTCAGTCTGAACGTCCAGGTCACATTTATCTGACCTTTACGTCACTGAAATGCAACAAATGCCACAATTCTGCATTCCAGCATCTTAAAATAAATAAATAAATAAATAAATAAATAAATTCAGTATCTGAGGAGGAGGAGTGGTGGGAAAAATAAATTTTGTTTTTGGTCACGTATTATACCAGGACCTCTTTTGTGCATGTGGATCACATTAGTTCATACTGACAACTGATAGAAGTTACATTTAATGTATAATATGAACAGGTAGATAAAATAAATATAGGATTTTGCTAAAATATCTCAATTGTTCCAAAATACTTATGTCCCCCAGAAGTATCCTGTGGGAGGTACTCCAGGAGTATGGGGTAGGTGGTCTCCTACTGGGGGTCATTCAGTCCCTGTACCAAAGGAATAAGAGTCTGGTCCACATTGACGGTAATAAGTCGGACTGTTTTCCGGTGAGGGTTGGACCAATTCTGTTCATAACTTTTATGGACAGAATTTCTAGGTGCAGCTGGATGGGGGAGGGGTCGAGTTTGGTGGCGGGAGGATATCATCTCTGCTTTTTGCAGATGATGTGGTCCTCTTAGCCTCACTGGGCAGTGACCTCCAGCTCCCATTGGAGCGTGTGAAGCGACTGGGATGAAGATCAGCACCTCCATGGTCCTCAGCTGGAGAAGGGTAGGGAGGGGGTCCTGCTGCCTGAGGTGGAGGACTTAAAGTACCTCAGGATCTTATTAACGAGTGATGGAAGGATGGAGCGGGAGGTCGACAGGCGGATTAGGGAAACATCCACAGTAATATGGGTGCTAAAGCAATCCATGAGGGTGAAGAAGGAGCTAAGCCAGAAGGTGAAGCTCTCCGTTTTATGGGTCGATCTATGTTCTTTTTTTTTTTTCTCTTTTTTTTTTTTTGTTTCTTTTCCGGGCCGTCTGGGTCGGCCTTTGTGTGCTGGGGGGGTTTGTAGCTGCTCCCTCTTGCTCCCCGGGTTTGCGTCGTTCACGGTGGCCCCGGTGGCTCTCTGGGGGCGGCACCCTGTAGCTCCCTGTTAGCTTGGCCCTGCCTTGCCGTGATTGCTGTTCTGGGCTTCGGGGTCCTTCGCACTTGCATGTTTTATCGGGTCTTGCCAGCTACTGCCGAGTTCCATTTCAGTGAATGATGGGACCTGCCAGAATGTGCTGAGAATCTCTCCAGAATTTCTACCCTAAACTCATTCTCTTCTTGCACTGGTGTCCCCTTCTGTTCTGTTCTGTTCTATTGCATTCTATTTTACACTATCAAGTCATCCACAACTATGATGCTCAGTACCGATTTTGTTTAATTATTTATTTATTGACTCTTTTTCTTTTGTGCTGTTTTGGTTTTCTTCTCTTTTTTCGATTTATTTATTTTTCTTGATGGACAGTTAATAGTTGGGAATAACACACCACCTTTCAATCTTTTAACTGCAATAGCACCGCCTATTAACTTCTTTCCCTGTTCGTCCTGTCTGTCCTGTCCAGTCTTTGTTTCCCCCACACATCACTGAGGTGTAGCACTGCCCTCCCTGGCTTATAATAGAGAGTTCTAATAAAGGATGTCTGCTCAGCTTTCAGGGAGGACCGATGATGGTCACACACATGCACTAAATATTAAAATATTTGGCTGCAAGACTAAAAAATGCATTGATCTCAATGTTGACACCCTCTCTTTGGTGTTAAACAATGAGAATAAATGCAGACAAAAAAAAGAGTCGATCTATGTTCTGACCCACACCCATGGTCATGAGCTTTGGGCAGAAGGCAGCTGTTAAGAGAGAGGGAAGATTTTAAGGACTTTTAGGAGTGTTTTAGTGATGTTTAACTGTGTTTCTGTGCTGAATTCTTGCAAATAATTGCACATAATGGTTATAGTGCTGCTTTAGTGGGTTCTGCTAGTGTCTGTCACGTTTTGCCAATTTTTATTGTGGGGGGGGGTGTTTTAGCTACATTTGTGTTCTTGTAAATAATTGTACATCATAGCAATATTGCTATTTTAGTGCATTCTACTAGTGTGTCTTTGTCACGTTATGCTTTTTTTTTTTTTTTTTTTTTTTCGCCATTTGACTGCATTATCCTAGTTTATACAGAATCATCTAGACAAACAAAAATGTTTGATCATATGTAAAATAGTTGAGTCTATTACTGCACCATTTTCTTTGCTGTAACAAATTTCTCTGAAGGGATCAATAAAAGCAATTCAATTATTTATATAATCTAACAATTTCATTGCTAACATTTACAGTTGTTTTTTTTTATAGTAAATTGATTAAAAACTCAAGTATGTTCTTTTTATTATGACACACGGTTTCTTTATTTATTACATACAATTCTGATCATTCATTTGCATATATTTAAAGTTAGGTTCTTCCTGAACAAAAAGTGAACGTGTTAAATTGACCAAATCCTTATAAATCATGCTTTAAACGGTTTGTGTTTAAAGCATTCATTTCTGTTTGCTAACATTATTCTAACATCTTCAGGCTATTCATTATTCTACTTCTGACATTTTCAGGGTAATTATAAAAATACTGGAGTGAAGCGGAGCCTGATATGGTCGTGCAATAACATCAGATTTATGTTTAACAAAGCCTATGTATGAAGGGTAATAGTGGTTTAAGTCTCATCTGGGTTTTTACCTCTGAAGGGTTTCAGAACATTTGCATCGATAGTCATTTGATCTCTGAACACCAGGTGTATTAGAGTCAACACTTTGTATAGGATCAAAAGGTAATCATCTTGGTTTTTTTGGAAGCAGAAGTGACAAGAGGGTGGAGCTGTGGAAGAGTGAGGGATGAAACATAGATGTATAAAGAGAGCCGAGTACGACGCTGATGCTCAGAAGTGTTGCCAACTCCCCCACTGGCCACTCCATGGATTGCACCAAACATCCCCCCATGTTCCAAAACAATTTTTTTTAATCACTTACTACAATGATAAGAGATATGAGACACCTATAAATATAGTGAAAGGACATCTGCAACTGCAAAAAAAAGGTTAGAAATTAATATTATATGATCAATACAACTGGCAGAAGTTATAGAACCCAGAAGCTTTTCATTAAAAATAAGAGGCACTATTTCAAAACCAGAATCAGCTTCTAGTGATGGTTGTTTTCACTGACATGAGAATGAAACTAGAATTAATGGTGTATTCAGACCTACTTCATTTCCCTAGAAAGTCTGGAAAAAATTGTTTTAGGTGTGAATACAAAGCAATCCAAACCAGTTTTATTCATGAAGCAAATATTTAAGCAAACACTAAGGTTTCCAAAATAGAGTAAAATATGTAGTTTACCACCACTAAAGTGAGAATGTGTGACTGCAAAATGGATGTTTTGTATAAGCATTAATAGAAAATGGCTATATAAATCTACTCTATTATTATTATTATTATTATTATTATTATATAACTTTTTATTTAATAGGTTTTGACATTTTTACATGATGATAATGATGATTATTATCATTACTGATTATTATTGTATGACTTTTTATTTAATACACTGACATTTTTGACATAGTAAGAGAAAACAATAAAAGAAAGAAAAAAAACCCAGTTCAAACACAAAGTGGGTACTATTCATTAACATTTTATATTTAAACAGTTATAGTCTCCATTGTCCATTGATATTCATGTCACTGGTAGTCAGCAACCTCTTACTCTGAAATATAAGCAGACCATTTCTCCCAGTTTTCTAAGAAAACCTCTCTTTTTGATCTAAGCGATGAAAGTCATCCTCTCCATCTCAAAGATTTCATTAACTATGTCCATCTAATCTTTAAGACTTGGGGGTTCAGATCTATACCAGTTCTTTGTGATTGCTTTTTTTTTTTTTTTTTTTTTTTTTTTTTACCTGAAATGAGTAATATTTTCCAGAAATACCAATGTTTCTCAACAACAACTTCCTCTTTTAATATATTATTATTATTATTATTATTATTATTAATCACAATCATGATAATACTATTCATAATAATACTAATACTACTACTACTACTAATAATAATAATAAGTAAATGCTATGAAAACATACTAAAAAGATAAAATTAGACAGGCAGACAACTATGTGACTTTTGGTGCTTGATTAACCACCGTGGCCTTGTGGCATTGTGGGTAATTAACAAAACTAAAAGTTGCCCAGCTGTCCAGGTCAGCAGAGCCAATAACAGCACCCATGAACTGTGGAGGAATGAGCAGGATGAATATCTCTGACATTTGGTCAATGATCACGTAGGACCTCCATTTTTGTTTTTAATCAACACCCACTGTCTTTCATTCAGAACCTCAACTTTTCTGTCCAATGTCAGTGCAGTTCGTCATATGCATGCTCCCGTTTACAAATTTTGGCCCATGAACAAAAAGTACAATAACAATTTAATCCAACCCAAATGAAACAAAGGACTTTCCAGACATGAATACACCCTACGGTTGTTGTCTTAACACATAAACAACGTAACAGCTACTGGCGAACAACAGCATCTACTAATGTAAATTGTTTAAAACCCATTGATCCAATAATCCATTCCATCAATACATGTAAATATTTGGTGTAAAATACAACGTGTCATCTTTTCGTAGTCATCAGATATGACCCATTTAGCCATTCAGAGGCTCCATAGTTACCATAGAAACACTGTCATCTTCTACAACATTAATTCATCAGTGAAACCCATTGACTCTGAAAAAATGACAACACATGGAGACGCCCGTTTTTATACCAAATAAAACATGATATCTATCTTTTGATAGTCGATATGTTTGCTGAAAGAATCATATTTTCTTCGTTTTCTATATTTTTAAATAGATTTCATGACCGTCTACATGATCAGTGAGTTAAGTATAAGAAAATACTTGATTTACACAGAAAAAAATATAGAAGATACTATTTTAAGATGGTGTCAAATTACTTAAAGGTTAAATAGGGAGAAAAAAAAAACATTTGGGAACTGACACAAAAGTACCACTGGGTCTTTAGAGGTTAAATGCCACAAGGAAAGTTCAGCTTCTTGATAATTTTCAAAAGCATATAAGCTGGCGTGCGACATGAGCAGAATTAATTCTAAAATCATCTAATGCAGCTCCATTTTGCTGACAGGCAGAGGATCCACCAGTTTAACAGTGACATTATTTACTGTTTCATGTCCACTTCTCTTCATTACTCTGTATTCCATATCCTAGAGGACTGTATCAGGTCCCTGAGTCTATAAAACACATCCAGTTGTCATTCTGTCATTTACTGTGTGATGATAAAGAGTCAAGGAAAATGATTAATTTTCCCCCAGATATCGACTTATAGTCTGGTGCAAATATGACTTGACCTAAAAAAAAAAAACATTCTAACAAAGTTTCTCAGTGGTTTGCAGCCATACCAGATGTACTTAGAAACAATATAAAAGTTTACCGAACTTTGACCTCAAGAAAGGCTTATTTTCAAGCTGGCCGCCATCACACCCTCAAAAATTACTTCGTTAAAATAATGGTGTTTGATCAAATGTGTGACCTTGTAATATCCTTCTAAGACCCAGTAATGCATTGTTGTCTTCTGTAGGGGGTCAAAAGTCTCAGTTTTACTTAAAAAAAAATGTCCATTGTAAATTACATTCCATTAAAAAATTTAAATGCAATATCAGAACACTATGAAATACAAAATTTTTATGCAGTTTGTGTTTCAGAAGATGGTTAATTACAGTCTAATAACAACCAGCAATTGATTTACACACAAACATGTTAGTGCAGATCAGGTATTAAGAAGTAATGTAATGTAAAACTGACTGATATGGAAGTAAAACAACAAAACAAATGAGAGAACAGCTGGAGAATAACTGTCCACTGTAGTGACCAGTGTGCATTAAAGGGTTAAATACAGTTTTATTAATATTATTTATAATAATTATAATATTGTTGGTTTATTACTTCCGCCAAGGAGGTTATGTTTTTGGTGGAATTTGTCCGTCTGTAACATTACTAAAAAATGTATGGATGGATTTTGATTAAAAAAAAAAATGCCTGGAAGAGATCCTGGATTATGGATCAAATTTATTCTCTATTTACTGCAATGTCAAAGTTCAAAGTGATCCAGGAACTCTTCCAATTTAATAATTTGTTCCTTGTGACACTCCCAACACATCCTGAATCAATAACTTTTAATCGTCAATAACTTTTTGCATAATGTTTCTGACAGACAGACAGACAGACAGACAGGTGCGGCTGTAGCTCAGTTGGTAGAGTGGGGCATCCAGTGACCAAAGGGTTGGCGGTTTGCATCCTGGTCTGGCTGTCCACATGTCAAAGTGCCCTTGGGCAAAACACTGAACCCTGTCTCTCAGTAGGACTGACAGAACCTTAGAGACCTACTGGTGTATGAGTGAGTGTGTGTGAATGGGTGAATGTGAGGCTAATGTAAAGCACTTTGAGAACCATGTCAGTAGAAAAGTGTTATATAAGTGCAGACCGTTTACAGACAAACTCCAGTGAAAACATAATCTCCTCCTCAGACCTCTCTTCATTCAAAGGTGGGGGGTTGGGGGGGGGGGTTCTGCCTCGGCGGACGTTTCCTCTGTCAGTACTTTTCTACTTATTAATTATTATTGATCACTTTGACTTTTTGTTCATTTTCTTGCTTATTTTATCGTTTTGTTTTACTATAGAACTGCTCTCAGGAGTTAAAAGGTTGAAGGTATTTTCTTTTACTGTATGTGTGTGCAATAGTGAATGTCGTGTATGACCCACATGACCCATGCTGTGTACTGTGAATTTTGATGAACATCCTTAAAAAAAAAAAAAAAACACTGGGGAGGTTTGTGGTTTCAGGTTTGTAATTGTACTCTGTGGGTCTAAATGACTGAACCATGTCTAGAGAGAAGACCATAAATAATATATATATTATTATTATTATTATTACTGTTATTATTATTACTATTATTTATATTATTATTATTATTATTGTTGTTATTATTATTGTTATTGTTATTGATGTCTTTGTCGTGAGCTACTGGCACCTTGAATTTCCCCTCGGGGATTAATAAAGTATCTACCTACTCTACCTACCTACCATTTCAGTCACTGGCATCATGTTTTGGAGTCGACATTTCTACTTTGGCCAAATTTCAAACACCTAAACTTAGTAGAGTAGAGATAACCAATCACAAATCCCAGCCGCTCAGTGAGAGAGCTCCTCAAATGCCATAAAAACGTCTCCTCAGCTGGCGTGTCGAGCTCTCTTCCCCTCAAAGAATGGGTTTTTATTGGCACAGCGTGAAAAAAAAAACGACTTGTCAGAAAAGCCAGTGATGTGAAGCAGTCAATGTCCCACCTCCACCTGTACAGCTGAGGGTCCTGATTGTCTTAGGAGCTCTGCGCTGTAAACAGGCGTCCATACAGAAGCCGGTCAGGCAGCCAAGCAATAGAGAGAAAATAAAATAAATTAGGAGACAGGAAAAAGAGCACCCCTGTGAGAACGCCTGGCTAAAAATATATCCTTTCTGTGCCTTTTCAAGGTCACTCTGTCATTTTGATTTGATTGGAACACAGCAGTCAGAGGCAGCTTCCTCCTGAGCCTCACTAACAAGCATGGCATTACTCTGCCGGCAACCGCTCAAACATATTCGGAAACTGAAGCACTTATTATCCTTTTACGTTAGTTTTTCTTCCTCGCCTGAACCTTAATGTGCATCATTTGTTGACCAGCTGTACATTAGGACAATCCAGCAAAAGTGTCAAATGTCACTTTCTTTACTCTTGTACAAGTGGACATACAAATGAAATAGACAATTTAACTTGTTTAGCGTGGTGAAAGTATTAAAAATAAAAAAGAAAGCAAGAACATTTTTATTTTTTTGAAGTGCACAGACCTCATGCCTTTGATGCACTTTTTAAATCATGTATCTTAACCCTTTGGTGCATGAATTATGAGAATTATTTCTTTCCTAACTGTTTTTATTCCTCTTTAGGCATGAAATGTGATTGAAATCTTTTTAATGAACCTATTTTTTTTATGGAGCTGGACAATGTGTGTTGAATTTTTTGTACCAAAGAAACATATATACTATGAAATACAACATTTTTAATGTAGTTTTTGTTTAAGAACAGACTGTTAATTACAGTCTAATCTATTACATATAAACATGCTTGATCAGACCAGGTATTAAGAATAACCAAGTTACAGTAATGATATGAACTGACTGATATGGAAATAAAACAAAACTTATGAATATACAAGAGAAGTGTCCAGTGGAGTGACCAGTGTACATTTATTTTATTTATTCATTTATTTCAGATCCTCATTAGTCAAAGGGTTAATATGTCCTGGTGCATCATTATTATTATTTGTTTTACATCATGTTTTTACATTATTTTGTCTTTTTGGATCATGTTATATTGATTTTATCTTACTGTATCTTATATTGTTATATGTTACATATCGTGTCATTTTCATCTTGTGCGTTTGCGGTTTTCTTTTTATATCCATTTGATCTCAAATACGGTTTTGTCATCATTTATGTTTTCATCTTAATATTTATTTTAACTTACAAAATCACAACAGCAAAAAAACTACAATTCACCAATAATAATAATAATAACAATTTTTTTAAACATCATTTTCCAATAAAAATAAGCAAAAACACAAGTGGTGTCAGGCACAACAAAGCCCGCTCCTCTTGCACACATTTGACCTCAGTTGCTCCATATTTTATCATTGTGAAAACACATTTTTGGTGACTGTGACCTTTGACCTACATTCACCAAAATTTAATTGTTGCATTTTTCGGAAATTGGTCCAGTAGTTTTTGTGTAAAGCTGCTGATAAACTCAGAAATAATACCCTTCTACCATCTTTTTTTTTTTTTTTTTTAACAAAAACAAGGGAAAATTTTTGAAAAATAGATGGTAATAGACAAAAATCAAAGACCACTGATCGAATGAACGTACATGTAAAAATACACATAATGAAGTGAAGCTAAACTGCGTCAGGATTCTGTCCAGTGTTAATTTGTCCGAAAATTTTTATTTAGTTTTAGTCTCATGACAAACATGTAATTTTAGTTTTAGTCACAATTTAGTCATTTTAGTGTTAGTCTAGTTTAATTTGTCCAAAATTCATAACATTTTAGTCGACAAAATCTGAAATAATTTTAGTCGACTAAAATTATTTTAGTCGACTAAAATATGACAAACATTTTTTTTTTCCCGTTTTGTTAAAAATTACATATAACTCAATGTGTTTGTTTTAATGTGTAATGCACATATGATTTCACCAATTCATTACACTTGAATTAACAGCCATGATATTATTAAGAGACTATTCTGTTAAAGTAGCAGTGCATAATCAAAGCAGAACAAAAACCAGAGATGCATCAAGGCAAATACTCGTCATCTGAACCCGTTTTATCCTCACTCGGGTAGCGGGGGTCACTGGGGGCCTAATTCAGCTACAATGGGTGAAGACGGGGTACACCCTGTATGAGTCTCCAGTTCATCTCAGGGCTGAACATATATAGACAAACACTCTCACATTCACACCTATGGACAATTTAAATTAACCAATTAACCTCTCAGTGCATGTGTTTGGATGGTGGGAGGAAACTAGAGTACCCGGAGAAAACCCACGTAGACACGAGGAGAACATGCAAACTCCACACAGAAAGGTCTGGTGTGGGATTTGAACCAGGGCACGAGTGCTAACCACTGCACCCTCAAAGATGCTCATACATCTTTATATTTCTGTGATCTTATTTTGGTCCTGTTTTTAATGTTCTTTCTGTGACAGCTTGAAAAAAAATTATATATACCTTAACGTAACATCAATGAAACCAAACAAACCTCAACAGTGCCACCTGGGATAGGTCCAGGACCAGACAAATAAGAACATTGGCTGCTTCATGTTAAGTTGTGCAATGATGAATAATTATATGACAATGAGTTATCCTGAAAGGCCTGTAATCAAATTTAATTAATTAAGAATATACAAAATAAGTCACCCTCCTCCCCAAACAACATGATATACTCATGCAAATACAACAACTAAGTGTTTCTACTCTGATACTTCCCACCTGTGCCATCCACATAGTGAATTATTTGCAGACAGAGTGCAGACTTTATCCTGCAGCAGTGTTACATGAGGGCAGAGTTTGAGGAAATAATCTTCTTTCCTTAATGTTTGTTTACATAGTGCGGCTGCTGCTGATCATCAGCGTAAGATCAGAGTCCAACTCACATTTTATTCAACAGCTCACCTCGTAAATATATGACCAGTTTGTTTGGCTTACTCACTGTTTCTATAAGAGGAAAACTCCTTAAAGCAATGACATTTCTGTGTAAATATTAGATTAGAAAACGGATGCACAAACATTCTCTCTCTCTCTCTCTCTCTCACACACACACACACACAGGGCGTAAAATAATCAAACGCTTTGGAAAATATTCCAGAAAGCAGAAATGCACTTTGGAAGCTTCTGTTGAAGCATGCGTGGGACATCTGTGGACCCATATGATTGTACGATGGTAACAGGTGGCATGTTCTTGACCATGTGTCAGATGCTAACCTTATGGAAGATTGTTTGTTTAATGGAAGTGTAATGTTGAATTAGGCATGTAAATACACTCTGCATACGAGTTTGTTTCATTTGCAAATGTTCAGTTGAGTACCGCTTCATTTATAACCACTTTAACCCATAAAAACTTCAATTGTTGATCCATTAACTCTATCAATACATGGAAATATTCAGTGTAAAATACAATTAAATAACAACTGGTCAACAGGTCAAATGCTTCTGGAATAAAACTACTGAAATTTTACCACGTGTTACAAACATTAAAAGAAATACCTCAAGTCTTAAATGCTGTTTGACTCAAGTTTCCAAGATGAGTGAAATATAATTGGATGTGTTTTAGCACTAAGCTTCTTTTTTCCCCCTTTTGCTGTGGTAAGTTACAATAGTCTGCCAATATTGTTATAATAATAATAATAATAATAATATCAAGAAAACTCAGTGTGTTGTCGATCAAATGTTCTATAATTATACCAGAACAAAGAAAAAAAAAAAATGTATCATCCAGGCTTTTACTGTTAAATATTTGTAGACAGTTGACTCAAAGATTTTTGGATTTTCTTTCCTTAATCTTAAAATTAACCTCATCTCTGAATTAACAAAAGAGAAAATATGAGTGGAAATCAGCACCGTTTTTCTAACCCTAACCCTTTAATCATGTAAATATCAATTCAATTTAATTTTATATATCGAGTAAATTTATTCAAATAATACTGGCCTACAAGTAAAATGCTTCTGGAATAAAACTAATTAAATGTTCCTACATGTGCGTCATTGCTAAAGAAAACTCAAGTCTTAAATGCTGGTTGGCTCAAGATTCCAAGATAAGTCAAAATGTGAAATTCTTAGAATTAACAAGAGAATAGATTTTACTCCAAAGGAATATTAGTCTCAGATCTACTTTAAAACACTGTCTGCACATTATGATCCATTCACTTTACAGGTTCTTTATAGTGGAATATTTACTAATCCATTATATACATGTATATAAACCACCATATATGTGGAATAACGCACCATCATATATATTAAAAACATGAACAAACCAGCACTAAAGTCATTTGTTTTCCAATTCATCTTATTAAAATATGTAAGATTTAGCACATTTAATGTCTGACGTAGATACTTTCTAAAAAACAAACAAACAAAAAAGTAAAGCAGTGTTGACAACTGATTATTTACCACTATTCCTAAAGAGTCTTCAGTCTTTGTCCATGGCTTGACATGACAGTTTGTAAAAGTGTCTTCTTTTACTTCTTTCCACAGCAGCATAAAACATCAGGTCATCTATATTTATAGTGTGAAAGGAAAGAGCTGCAGAGGAAAAGTGTGTATTTTAAAATGCCGGCGTTTTCCCTCCTGGTTTGTGCTTTTGCAGCTTTAATGACCCAATTGTCAGTCAGACTAAGTTTATTCAATAAGCAGAAGGTTGAAAATAAGCTTCTACTACTGAGATAGTTGTCAATAAAAACCCATACAGCAGTGAAAGTACACTCAGATGTCACTCAACACATCCACGCACTTTATTACACAGAACTTTAACCCTTTTAAGGTGATCATGATTCATGTCACTGTTCCATTTCAAAAATCCAAATGTATTTTTTTTTTTAGCTGCGTTTTCTATTCTATAACACTTTAGAGTGTTATAGAATAGATGCCGAGGGGGAGGGGTGGCAGTGGGTGGAGCCTAAAGCAGCAGAAGGCAGCTGGTGAGAGACAGAGGGAAGATTTTTATGACTTTTAGCAACATTTTACTGAGATTTTCACTATGTTTTAGTGACGTTTTAGTTAGGTTTGTGTTCTTAAAAATAATTGTACACAATACTAATAGTGCTGTTTTAGTGTGTTCTGCTAGTGTGTTTTTGTCAAGTTTTGCCGATTTTTGTCACCATTTATTTTCATTTTTTTCAATTTATATAGTTTACTGATGAATGACTAGAAATAATTCAAAATAAGAAGCTGTAATATGGATGTAGAATGATCTAGACAAACAAAAATGTTTGATCACATGTAAAATTGTAGAAAATGCTTATCTATGATCTCAAAATGTCATTATGAACATTTACAGATATTTTTCATAGTAAATCTTAAAAATTTAAGTGTTTTGTGTTTTATTATAACACTGTTTTAAACATTTATTGCCTATAATAATGATAATTAATGGGAATATATTAAAAACTACATAGGTTCATCTTGGGAAAAAAAAGGGTTGAAAAGATTTGGCAAAGACAACATTTCACATATACAGTGGTACCTCTACTTATGAAAGACCCAGCTAACAAATAATCAGAGTAACAAAAAACCTTTGCATCAATTTTTCGTCTCTGAATACGAAAGAAAATTCTATTTATGAATGTCTGACACATAAATACAGTACTAAATGTACATTACTATACGTAATGTACTTACTGTATATAGCATCCCATTGGCTATGAGGGAGCTACCCATGATGCTTTTCTTTGACCCTCATTCATCAGAGTTACTGTTGTTTTTCTGAGTTTTTCCGAGTGTGTTCATTTAAACTGTATTACAGTACATATTTGAAAATAACAGTAAACAGGGCGATGGCAGCTGCTGTGGCTCCTGGTAACACAGGCACTTTAACAGTGATTTCTCCACCGAGACCAATGCTTTTAGTATCAAAGTTTCAGCCTGACTGTGCGAGCAGAGTATATGACCGGCAGACTATCATCAACTTAAGAAAAATTGTTAAAAACATGGACTCCTCAAGCCCAAAGACATGGACCGTTCTACAGAACCTGGGTCTGCTACACCAAACATGATCCACCAGACTGCTGCATCCTCATTCTCACCCAGACGCGGCTCAACTTTTCTGTCCCGGACACCACCATTAGCCTGGACAGGCTAAAATCTAAATCTACATTTTCTTTGAACACATATTTCATAAAAAATCTGTAAAAAAAAATTTGATTTTTTTTTAAAGAGTTTGAAGGGTAGTATTGAGGGCCTTGGAATGAATTCGGCCTTTTACATGTAAAATACGACTATTTAGGGAAAATTCACGGTACGAAAACACTTGTGGAATGAATTAATTTGGTAAGTACACGTACCATTGTACTGTTATTGTAAAAATGACAAAAATCTAATCCAGGTAATTTTAACCTCTAACACTTATTTTGTTAATGCTATCAATGACAATTCAAGTTGACAAATTATGAGTTTATAAGATATTTCAGAAGTGTACAATTACAGTCGACATACTGCATTTGGGAGGGTATAAGGCAGTTTCTTCCCCATTCTTGTAAATACCCTTTCAGATGGATGGGGTCTTGAGATATACTACATGCCATACAGGCAACTCGCAATCCCCTTCCATGATAACACACAATTGTCAGGACAACAAAACCGTGTGTGTGTGTGTGTGTGTGTGTGTGCGCGCACAGGCAGGGGGACTGAAGCAAAGTTTCTGCCTAGTAAGAGGACTTAGTCAGCCACCCCCGTGCAGCTTAGATGGCTGATCGACACTAACTCACAGCTGCTGCTGTGGTTATGCATGAGGTAAGTCGACCGCGCGAATAAAATATGCGAGATAAGATGTGAAAAAAAAAAAAAAAAAAAACTCCACAGATGTTCGCTGCTACACCTGAAGAGAACAGAAACCACATATGAGAGGTCAAACTCAAATCAGACAAGTGGGAAACTGACAATAAAGTGTGTAATAAGACAAAAAAGGTGAAACCAGGCTTTGTAACTAATGTTAATGAATAAGTCAGTCACTGCCAAAATAACATATGTGCACTATTTGCAGACACAAAATGAGTGATAACATTAATCCTATAACACCTGAATTTAAATCAAAGTATTTTTAAAACAAGTAGGCTGTCAAGATTAAAGCAAATTAATCCATTAACATTAATTTAATTAAATTTAAATTAAATGTAACAGTTCTTTACAGTTTTGTTGAAACTGTTGAAGGTGTTGAATAAACATTAATACCATGTGTATATTCATATATTTTATTATTTATATATTGTATTTCAGATTTTTGCATATATTTGGGATATTTTATTATATTTTGGGGGGAAGTTTTTTGAGTACGTGTTTGTTTTTCATGGCTTTTGTGTTAGTTTAGTTTTGGTGAATTTGTATATTTTTTTCAGTGTTCTTTTTCTTTTCTTTTTTGTTATTTTTGTGGGAGATTGGAGAACAAAAAAACAGAACAGTGTTTTGATCATGAGTAATTGAAATTAATCCAAAGATACTATGTGGTAAATCTGATTAAAATGTTTTATAATTTGACAGTCCTAGTTCTTAAATCTGCATATGACTGTAACCATAGAATCAACAGATAGAAAACCGCTTCCCAAGAAAAGCCAGATGCCAGAACTTCTTTCCACACTTGACTCGGTGTAAAACTGCAAACGTACAGAACATTTCTTGGTTACATTATTTGCTTTCATGCCATTAAACATTGAAATGAAAATAAATAAATAGTTAGCTCAATGCTACATTGAATGAGAAAATCCATAGGCATGCTAACAATTAGCATTTTCCGGTTAACTTTTGGATTCTATTTTCTTTTTATCCAACAAAATAGGTTTACATCAGAGGCTTTTTTATTATGAATTCTCACAATAACTGAACATAAAATACTTTGACATTCGTTTTCCTGGCCATACAAATGGAGGGAAAAAACATGTCATTTTGGTTCCTTTTTAGATATGAACTGCTACAGGAACAGCGGAAGTACAAACCACTTATCCTACAGCCCTATAGAACTTTACGGCAGCTCCCGTTCACTTTGAATCGACGTTCCCAGCCATCTGGGGGCAGATTTTTTTCGATAACCGCCTGCTGTGCTGTTAACACCCGTTGCCAATGGCAATGAGGTTTGTCACTTCAGATTCACGGAACCATATCACTCCGCAGGTAGTTCGGCCACTTTGAAAGTAAGTATTCACTACGTTGCAAAGGCTGTTTTATCCAATCTGTTAGAGTAGTAGCAGTAATAAACTGTAATAACCCGTAGAATAAGGGAGATAATGTATTGTGACTATGGGCAATACATTATCCCTTGCTTAATCTGACCATTAGAGCAGGTAAAGGGGGATCTTTACCTGGTTTTAACAAGGTAACATCACATACAGTATATATTCCACATCGTGAGCGAAACAAAATCCCTTCCAAGTCACTAAACATAAATAATTAATCCATATATAAAACACTCTGGATTATAAAGGGCTCTGTTTTTCAGCCAATTAAAGCCTTTTAACTGCACCTTATAGTCCGGAAAATACATTCTTCTTCTTATTATTCTTCTTCTTTATTTAGCCCACTGTTTACTGTCAAATGTGTGTGTTGTATGTATTTTAAGTGTGTTGTGTGTTTCCTGTAACTGTATTGCATTGCTGCTGGACTCCCTTGTAAAAGAGGGAACCTCAATGGAATATTTCCTGGTTAAATAAAAAAAATACTTTTCGCAATGGCTGCTGTCACAATACTGATATGAAATGCTTTCTCTATGCTCCGCAGAGCCAATCAAATCATCTGAATTCTGTACTGTAAATGTTCCTGTCACTTCATCAAACACGTGGGGAAATATTTCATATGAGGCAAAACAGTTGCCACATTTCCTGTTTGCCTGAATTTTGAAAGTGTCAATAGGTGCACAAACCAACTTCCGGTAGCTGGCACCCAAGCCTTTTCCTGTTACCAGAGAGACACAAGCTACTGTATTATACTTCCTGCCACAAGACTGTGTCAGCAGGGTGATGGGTAATGTAAACACATAATGTAAGCAGGGTGCTGATTGGACCTGTGGATTTACACGTTAATCCCACTAACATAATAACCTGCAAATGTAATAAAAATAAGCGGTTTTTAACGTAACACTACATAATAGCAGTCACCTACCACAAATGTAACACCTAATTTCCTACAAATACAATATAATTCTTTTATTTGTGGGAATTCATTACATTTGTGGGATGGTAAAAATCTTTGCCTTCTAAAATTTTAATTAATTTCCCACACTATATTCCCATTTGTGGGAAATTAGTCGTTACATTTGTAGTAGGCGACGGCTATTATGTTTGTGGGAAAGTGACAGCATTTGTGGGATTATTACATTAAAAGCTGAAAATGTTTATTACATTTGTGGGGTTACCACTTATCTTAGTATATTTTTCTCATTTCCAGTCAAAATATATTCTCACACGTAAAAGACATAATCACCTAAGGAATAACTTTACAGTTTGATATACGCAAAAAATGTACAAAAAAAAAGTATATATATATATATATATATATATATATATATATATACATACACACACACACACAAAGTATATATATCGGTCAATGGATCAAGTCATTCAACCACAATTTATTTATATAGCACTTTACAACAAGATGAAAAAAAGACCCAAGTGCATTACATCTAAAAGACAAGTAAAATACAGAATAAAACAACAAACAACAATGTATAAGATGATAAAACAATAACTCACAGATAAAAAGATTAAAACAGAAAAAAGTCTATCAGTTTAATCATAAATGTGGCATAGTGCTATGGGTTAAAAGCCAATCAAAGTCTAAAAAAAGGTGAGTTTTTAATCTGGACTTAAATAAGGACAAATCACTGACAATTCTTAAGTCTAGAGGCAGCGAGTTCCACAGAGGAGTTTCAGCAACGGAAAAAGTACTATCACCCCGCTATTTGAAACAGGAAAATTATCTCTAAATGTTCTTCAAAATAAGATTTTTCCAGATCTATTGTCTAATCTTCAGTTCTTATATCTCACTGAAAAGTTACCCTTTAGGTGACTATCTTATTTTGTATATACATATTTTGACTAGAAATGATAAAAATACACTTTATAACATTTAGATTTTTGCAGTGTGAGAAAATAATCTCACAGTACTGCTGCAAAAATTACTTCATTAACACTTCTGAAATTATTTATAACCATGTTTTGTAATATTATATTTATTTTGAGCGGTTGCAGTGTATATTATGCATTTTCCTTTATTTAATTCAGTTATCATGTAAATCCAAAAGTTATTAAATCACTAACAGAGACACCAACAAATATATAAATAACTGAACATAAAACAAATGTCCATCCACTGTCATTGATACAACTCCTTGTTTTTTGGTTTGTTTTTTTACTGGTGAATCAATGTTAAAGATGACAGTGTTAACATTGGTAAAAATATGCAGCCTCTGAACATCTAAATGTCTCATATCTGGTAACCATGACAACATGACAAACTGTATTTTACCCCAATTATTTATATGTACTGACAGGATTAATGGATCAACAGATATTAAACAGATCGGTTAGGTGTTTGGGTCTTTTCAAAATCTTCCTCCTTGTCTATAAAGCACCAAATGGCCTTGGACCCAAATACATCTTAGACCTACTGGTTCCCTATGAAGCATCCAGAGCCCTGAGGTCATAGGTCATCAGGAACAGGTTTACTGTGTGTTCCCAAAATCAGAACCAAACAAAGTGAAGTAACATTCAGTTGTTCTGCTCCTCACCTGTGGAACAAACTACCTGAATACATGAGTTCTGAGAAAAGTTCATTTAAATCCGGCCTGAAAACATTACTGTTCAACTGGAGCTTTTACTTAGATTTGTTTTTACGTCTCTTATTTTAATTGCCTTTGAATGCATCATAATCCTTTTAATTTTCTTATACGTTTTATGTAAAGCACCTTGAATTGTCCTGTACAAATACATTTGCCTTTTTGGGTTAAAAAAACATGTTCTTCAGTTAAATGTAAGACAGGATTAGATAGTTGTGCTTCTGTTGTTACACAAAATACAAGCATTGACGTAGTCTGGATATAATTCAGTGCGTAAAGCATATGGGCAAAGAAACCAAAGCTGAACGCCATGATCTTCAATCCCTCAGAGTGGACCACATCAAGAACCGCCCTTCATCTACACTCCATAGAAGCATATGGGCTCAAGATTACTACTGCACCACCAACCTATGTCAACCACTAACATCCACATACGCCTTTTTTAATGGAACCCAAACACCAACGCCAGATTTCAACTATTTTTTTCTTTAGCTTTAACCTTGAATTGCTCTTTTTACAAACTTTCCCAGAGACATTTAGAAGCCTGAATGTGACGCATGCATTTTGCTTACCTCTGCTACTACTACTGCTTTCTTTTTTTGGGGGGGTTGAATATAACTGTTGAGTTTAGAGTTTTTGTAATGTTATATCTACTTTTATCTCATCCTGCTGCACATTGCACAGTCACGACTGAAAACTTTTTTTACACCTTAATTTTTTTCTTTATTTTACTGCTGACAAAACCAAAAATATTACCATTTATAAACTATCAAAAACAGCTGAGGTTTATTAAGAAAAAGAAGTGTGATTTAAACAAATTCCACCACTTATTTTTTTTTTTTTTATTGAAGCGACATCAAGTGAACAAAACAATTGCATACAATATTATACAGTAATTTATAATTAGTTGTCATGGTGGTAATGTGTGTCTGTCTGTGTGTGGGGGGGGGGGCATGTAATGTGCCTTTTTTCCCCATCTTATTGCATGATTAATAATGATGATAATGACAACAATAACAGCAGCAGTAACAGATGATCTAAATAAATGGGTATGGGGGCATATGGTATTTGCTTGCCCCAGGCCCCAGTAAGTCTGTTGACAGCCCTGCATGTATGTGTACACTTTACAATTATATGAACTGGTGACTCATACAAGGTGTACCCCGACTTCACCCATTGTAGCTGGATTAGGCCCCCACAGTCCCCCGCGACCCTAGTGAGGATAAAGTGGGTTCAAATGACGAGACTTTACAATTATATTATAAAAAAATATGCAATTTATTACTAGCATTATATTATTACTACTACTGTACCACTTGTTTCTGCTCGTACTTCCCAATCGACGCCTGTATTTTTTTTTTTTTATAGTTATTATATTGCTTTTTCTTGCAGTGTTTTGTGTGCTCAGTGTCGTGTTGCTTTTTGAACCTCAATTTCCTGAGAGCTTTGTCCAAAGGATCAATAAAGTTCTATCTATTCTAATAATCTAAAATAACAAGGTACAGTTTAGGAAAAGATGGTTATGGCTGAATTGTGTTCCACACCTGCTTGCTTCAGTTTTTTCATATCCACATATTTGTACAATCACATAGAGCCACTGCACAACAATATAACACCTGTTGTTTTAATGTCCTTTAAATATGAATATGACTACGTTTTACTTTTTACTGGTCAGACTGTTCTAAAAGGATTTTTTTCTAGAGTTTTTAATTCCTCTTTAGTCATAAAAAAACAGTGATTTTTTTTTTGTTACAAAAATACCCACTCACCTGGACTCTACGCATTTAATTTTTGAAGCAAAGAACCATGTATTTAACACACAAAACCAGAAAGTGATATACTGTTTAAAAACAATGAAATAACATTTTAATGCATTCAATCTTATTTCCTCTCATATTTTAACTTCGTAGTTGATATGAATTAATATGAATAAAAAAAACAAAACAAAAAAGACAACTGTTAATTAGTCTAATAACAATTAGCAATTGATTTACACTCAAACATGTTAGCGCAGATCAGGCTTATCAAGCAATTGTTGCCATTATTAGGTTAACTATCACAATTTTTATTTTCCAATTGCAATTAAAGAACATTTTCTAACATCTGTTATCATTTGACAGGGAGGAAAAAAAAACCTACTTTGGCTCCAAACATCATCTTAGAAACATCAGCAGCCTGTATCTATCATCAACTGAGGCCAATGTTAAAATAAATAAATAAATTCATTGCAGTCGATCACTGCAACCAAACTCATGAATATATAAGAACAGACATACAATAACTGTCCACTATAGAGACCACTGTGCATGAAAGTCTTAACATCTAGTACCATAACATTTTAAATGCCTTAGACGGGACTTAAATAATAACAGAACATATTTTTGTGGACCACTTCTGCAACCAATAATATGACCTTTTCCATTTATGCCCATGAAGTGAATCTATTAATTTTTAACAGGATATGGAGGATTTTAGTGTCATTTGCTACAGGAGGTTTGTTGACTTGACCCTCGCCCTGAATGGAAAATACTCATGCATGTTGTGAATGGATGTGTGCTGTAGATAAATGGACGGGTAGAGACCCTGGCATGAGAGCACAGAGCAGACAGATTCATGGCCAGACAGCAGAAATCTGTCAGCCTCCTGGCAACGTGAGAGGACACCTGGAGGTAATGTAAGCAGCCCTCCCCAACCTCAGCCTCTCCTCTCCCTCTTTTCTCCCTCTTTTTTCCCTTTATCTCTCAGTCCCATCCCCCTCCTCCCACCCCCTCCTCGTGACTCATCACCAGAACCTTAATCACCAATGAGTGGGCACTGCCTCTCCTTCCACGAGGAACAAAAAAAAAAAAAAAAAAAAAAAAAAAAAAGACCTGAGCTGGAAGTATAGCTGATACACTGTTGCCCCCTGCTGGCTCATGTCATGCATTGCACTGTAGGAAAACATAACCTTCAATTACAGTCTTGTTTGTGTTACAGCACTTCAGAGAGCTACTTTGCTGTAACAGTCTATATAAATGTTCTGTGGAGGGCATGACCTGACATCACGTTCGCCTATTTCAGAGATTCATAAATGCCACAAAGCAAATAGACAATCATCCTGCCAACTTTATCAACAACCTGTGGTCCCTAGTTCTACCTGTGGAAATATAACCTCAATATATATACATATACACAATGACATTGACACTAGTGCTGCACGATTAATCGAATCCCACTCACAATTGTGATGTCATGCTGTGCAATTATTACAAATTACAAATCTGCACATGTGCCTGTGAACACCGTTTCTGTCACTTTTTTTTTTTTTTTTAATGGTCTTTATTTTAATATTTACAAACACACAGACATTAAACATGTGTCCTAAATTAAAATAGTCATATTGGCAAAAATATTTAATCAAAATGTATTTATGTAGCACTTTTCATATATAGTGGATGTAGCATCATTCACTATATCAGGGGTGCCCAATCCTGGTTCTCGGGAGCTACTATCCTGCATGTTTTAGATGTATCCCCTTCCAACACACCGGATTCAAATGATAAACCTCTGCAGACGCCTGATAATGACTGTCAGGTGTTTTGGTAAACGCTCTGCACTTATATAGTTCTTTTCCATCTTCATGGTGCTCAAAGCGCTTTACATTAGCCTCACATTCTCACACACACACATACACACACACACACACACACACACACACACACACTCATACACCAGTAGGTTTCTAAGGTTCTGTCAGTCCTACTGGGAACCTAAGTGAGCATTCAGTGTCTTGTCCACTTCGACATGTGGACAGTCAGAGCTGGGACACGAACCACCAACCTCTTGGTCATTGGGTGACCCACTGTACCAACTGAGCCCCTTTTTGGAAGGGGAATACATCTAAAACATGCAGGATAGGGGCCCTCGAGGACCAGGATTGGGCACCCCTGCTCTATATGAAAGCAGTAACATAAGGTAAAGTACCTTATTTGTCATTATAAATTGTACAACGAAATTTGTCCTCTGCATTTAACCCATCCTTCATGCCATTACTGCACCTGGAAGGAGCAGTGGGCAGCCATGTGCGGCACCCGGGGACCCATCTCCAGCTCTACAGCTGGAGATGGGTCCATTGCACAATTTGCAAAAATGCGTTTATTTACTTATTTACTACTAAGCTATTTTTTTTTTATTATTTTAAGTTATTTGGGAAGAAAACATAGAACTGTAAACTTCAGCTTTTGTATTTTTTGTGTGTCATATTTATACGTTATAAACCACTTTAACTGACTGTGTTGTCTCCAATATTCAAGCAAGTAGACTCGTGTTACTGTAATATAGTCTAAAATAATCACTATCACAGCACTTCAAATAATGCAGGAATAGACAGGAAAAATTAGTGAAGACTTTTTCCCTACAGTAAAAAATATTTTCCTCAAATAGAATACATACATCCAGAGTTTGGAAAGCTCTGCCCAGAGTGACATTTCTACTTTTTAGAAAAGGTGAATTTGCTTCAACTTTAGTACATTTTACTCAGGCAAACTTCCTGCGGGCTTGACACGTAGCTGTACTATTTTTCATATTAAAGCAAAATGTGTAATTGCTTCAGCCACAGTACATGACATAAGCATGAAATTAAAAGTAAAAAATGTCTGCATAACCTATGAGCACCTCAAAAAGGGTTTTAATGAACATCACAAAACAGTAATGTTTCGAGCCACTGCCCTTTGACAGACAGGTTTTTTTTATGGTGTTCATTAAAACCTTTTTGAGGAGCTCATAGGTTGTGCAGACTTCCTTTAGTACTCCTAATGTCATGCTTATGTCATGTAATTTTCCAAATGTGCGTTGAAGATCCTGCACACCTTTTGTAGTTGGACATGCATGCCATCACCTTTTTCATGAGCATTAGCTGATTGCTAAATGCAGGACTAAAGCCATTAGGTTTGACATAAGACAATGTTCTATTCATACAAGTATGGGATGGTGCACTGACCTACACGACAACCAGAATGACAACTCAAGGAGGAAACATCAATGAGGTATGTATAGCAGCTGTTAATGACAGCTATTCATCAGGAGCCTCCACTTACAAAAAAAAAAAAAAAAAAAAAAAAAAAAAAAAAAAATCACCTTTTGTACCAACAACCACATTAAGGGGAAAATGTTAGTTATTTTAGCTCGATGACAAACTGGTCAGACATATTTTAAAGTAATCACAACAGTAGTTTCTTGTGGGTGTGTTTGTATTTTATTTGTGGTATTCACACTGACACCAACACAGCAGGTCTTAAAGGGACTGTGAAGAAAATTTATGTGATATGGAAAAAGTCAAATTTTTATCTGCAGTCATACCTCTACTAACGTAAGACTCAGCTAACGAAAAGTCCAAGTTACGAAAAACCTTTACCTCAAATTTTTGTCTCTGAATACGAAAGAAAATTCTATTTTCGAAAAAAAACTGAAACCCCTGAGACGTAAATATACATAACTATGCAATGTATGAAAATATGTCATTTACGTACTGTACGTAGCATCCCATTGGCTATGAGGGAGTTACCCATAATGCTTTTCGTTGCCCTTTGACCCTCATTCATGACAGAGTGGTGCCTTGTTTTTGGCTGTAGCTCATGGTAACCAGTGATAGGAATAACAGCATTAGAGTATAACAGTGTTACTGATTCAGCCACATTAAGTAATTATCCCCTTACTCGAAGTAAGAGTGTAGTTAATTACTGTATCCATAACTGTGTCACCGTTACCCGGGAAATAATGAGACGCGTTACAAGTGTGTTTTAACTGTCGGAACTTCCAGGACTTTTTTTTTTTTTTTGGGGGGGGGACTACTGTTGACCAATCCATGAGTTAACCCCGTCCTCTCAGGCGTGGGTCTCCATACAGAAATGGAAGCTTTCGATGACGTTATTATATCCCGTCAGTTGCTATGGTAACGTCACTAACAAAACGCGCCAAAACAAAGCCTCAGCAGAGGAGGAAATCACATGACAACGAGGGCGAGAGATGACGAAGAACGCTGTGTTCCCAATCACGCACTCCCCGTAGTGCACTTCCTTTCATACACTATGAACACTACACACTACATGGATAGTGTACGAATGTTTAACGAACAGTATAGTTCCGAATGAAACACTCTTCATCCGCACTTACCGGAAATGACGATCAGGCTGTCAAAATATCTCGATCGCCCGCTAAAATACCGACCAGCTTTGAAAAAAAAAAATGGACACCGGCATTTTGTTCCTTTTGTTTTTTATAATGCCTTTCCTTCAGAAGGCATGGAGACTACGCTCTCAGCGTCGTCGCCATCGATATGCCCTGTTGTTGGCTTAAGCTGCACCGGTACGTATGTAATGAACGGCCACCTCTGCCAATGTTTCAGCCGCCATGTTTTCAAATCTTTCAAGAGTGGTGGTGGCCCCTCCTCTTCCGTTACGTCGAAAAAATGGCGTCCAGTGAGTGAGAGAAGTGTCCATTGCGCCACACTTCGAATTTTGACAGAAGTGCACCATCTGGGTACTTACGGCGCACTTCGTTTGCTACTCTTGCGATTGGAACAGCACTATATCCTCAACTGAAGCGTTTGAAGTGCACAAGTGCCTGATTTGGAACACGGTCGAAATGCATTAAAAATGTTGATCACTGAGCCTCATTAACTGGTGGAAGTTGGTCAATGAGGAAAGAAACACTTGCTTTGTCGACACTCACACGCGCCTCAATCACTTTTTAAACACTAGTCACACTGCCGAGCGGTGTTATGTTAAAAGCTCATTTTAAATCATAGAGAAAATATTCGACATTCCAGTAAATTCTGCTACTAAATATGGCAGCAGAATTCAATCCCTTCGGCGTCGGGGTGCTGTTCGCCCCGACGGGGAATATTTTTCTGATCGTAACTCGTGTCCCATACATTATCTCTTGGTAACTATTCTTTGACATTTTTAAGCCAAAAAAAAATAATGATAAGTAATTACTTTACTAGTGGACTTAACGCAATTACGTTTTTGGGGAAGTAACTAGTACTTGTAATTAATAACCTTTTTAAAGTAACTTACCCAGCTCTGCCGGTAACACTGACACTTTAACGGTCATTTCTACACCTAGACCAGCGCTTTTAGTATCAAAAGTTCAGCCGAACAGTGCAAGAAAAGTATATGACTGGCAGACCATCATCAGCTTAAGTAAAATTGTTAAAAACTTGGACTCCGCAAGCCCAGAGACATGGACCGTTCTACAGAACCTGGGTCTGCTGCGCTGATGAGATCCAGCATCCGTACCCAAAGACAGTGTCCATAATAATATACATTATATAGACTAAATTGCATCTAAAGTTAACATGTATTTGCAACATAGTATAACAAACTATTAAATGATTAAAACTAAATTAATTACGGCAAACCAAAAAAAGTCTGAGCTTTTAACATCTGGGGAAACCAGAAATATTTGATGTTTAAAATAGAGTCACAAGTGGAAAAAAAAACATTGAGAACCATAGCTCGACAGGATCAAGTTATTTGGGTAAAAAATTTAATTAAATCTACCCTATAGTTAGAATCATCTTTGTTGTCATTTGTTGATTCTCTGAAGCAGTTACAGCAACTTTTTAGCAATGGTTTAAAAAAAAACAAACAAGTGAGTAGGTTGGACTGCAACCAAAATACAGTTAGTCTAGAAGCTGACTGTGTGTGATTTAGTGTAAGGTACACAGTGTGAGATGATAATAAGAGGGCAGTGGAGTACTAAATAGATAAATGAACACGAGGAGGTTTGATAAATCATCAAGTCCAGGATGATCAAAACAATGATCAATCAAAGCCATGAGGCATGGCGTGGGAGCAGCACCGCCGCTGTGATGATGATGATGATGACAAAGCTTATGAGTGCATGTGATTATACAGATGGGCAACTTACCTTTAACTGTAAGAAGGTCTGTGGAGGTTCAGAAAGTGTTTCATCTGTGGAAGAGCTTCCTCTGTAGATTCTGTAGAATGACCAAATAACCACGTCACTGGAGCAGAGTCAAGATTTGAGTCTAATAATAATAATAATAATAGTAATAAGTCAAATTTGATTTAGACTCAACTGTGAATTTATAGGAGACAATAACATATTTTTGAAGGCAAACCCAGAAATTAGGATGATTCACTACATTTGTTTATTTTAATGATTTTAAATATGTATGTCAAGTGATTTCTGTTCTTGCTGTGCTTTAACCCTCACTTGATGGGCAAATACCAAAACTGAACACTTAACTGGGTTCCACTCAAAATAAGCAGGCCTTTTTTTGGATTCTTTATCCTTTTTTATTTTATCTTCAGTTTTCTTTAGCCAGGCATTTACAGGTGAAAAACCTTAAACAGGAAAACATCAACATCCACCAATCAGCACAATTTGTATGAAACAAGCACACAGGACCAAAAAATATTATATATTATTAAACCCCTATCAAAAAGACACACATATATACATATACACATATACATACATACATATACATATATATATATATATATATATATATACACACACACACATACACATACACATATATATACATATATATATATTAATACAAAATATACAATAAATAGATATTTCAATTACAAATTGGTATAAAGCTTTACATGATATTTGAATGAATCCACCATAAGCGTTAAAGTGCAAATTTAGAACTACTGAAGGCATATATATATATATAAATATAAATAAATAAGTTATCAACCAACGATCAACTACTACAAAATTGCCAGTTTGTTAATCAAGTAAGCAATGAACACATCATGATCAACATATATAATTTCACTTAATGTTCACTCTTAATAATTTATAATATACTATTTCAGCAGTTAAATGTTTTATCCCTTATCTTAAACGCCATATGAAAACAGAAATATGCTTCCTTTTAACACATATCTTAGCACCATCCAACAATCAATGCAACAGTTCATATTAGAGTTCGAGCCATTTAAAAGACTACAGTGAGTAAATTGCACCATCATTAACCCAACGTAATACAACACCAAACAGCACAAGCACTTTATGAATGAACCACCACGTGACTATTTACAATGACACAGACACACACGCAAGCTCCTCCTTGATGTGCACCATCGGAGGCAGCAAGCATCACTCGCAGCAAAGTTCATAATAAGCGAAGTTTTCAGTCTTACCGGCTGTCTGTTCAGAGTTTTATTTTTGGTGTTGTTTGCGGCACAGCTCCGGGGATGCTTAAACGAAATCTTGCTACTCGTTGTGTAGTGGCGTCTTGCGGGCTCAAACCGAAATCAACAGCAGGTGTGTTTGTTGCCGTTTTTAACTCGGGTGCGCACAGGTGAATAATTACTAGCTCCGCCCGACTGCTCGCAGGAGGGGACGTTCGCCGCGCCAATGTAAGTGGGTGATTGTCATGAAACAAAACAAAACACCTAAACAAATCAAAGTCCTTGAGGTTTGAGTGGTTAAATATGAAATTACATATATACATATATTTAATGTATTAATTTTTTATAATAGGGTATTATTTTTCAGAATGTGACAAAGGTCATTATTTAGCTAGGTTCACAATAGCTAATGCTACAGTTAGCATTACTGTGCTGAGCATTGTGCTCTCATTACCACAATTAGTTTGACATTTTGTAAGAATCACCCAAGTGTCATTACCAAAAATAAATGTGAGCTATAACTGAAATACACTGTGATCGTGGCAACATCGTTAAAACTGCTCAGCTTCCATCTTGTAATGTAATTTTATGCACTTACCTTTTACAAAAATCTGTCCTCATTAGACTAGTGTACAGACTAGTTTGCAGCACAGTGAGGGTGTGAAGGCAAATTATTAGTGTCATCTTTTCACTGTTGACTTCCCAATCCTTGGTCAGTTAGATTTTTGTATTGTGTGTAAAGACTGTTCCAAAATCCTCTCGTCTGGACCTAGTGACAGTGTCCTGCATGTCCCTCTTCCATCACACCTGGAAGTCATTACATTATCATCAGGCTTCTGCAGTGTCTGATTATTAAATAAAACAGGTGTGATTTGAGGACCAGACTTAACAACCACTGCTCTAGTGACATTTTTAACTTGGGTCAGAGATACAATTAATTGTGCAGGAAAGTGTGAGTGTCCAGACCACTACAACTGAAAAAGGAGGTGGGGGAGAGGGACTTTGGGTGAATAGTGATGAACAAACTCAGTATACTTTCACTTAAAACTTCAAATATAATATGCATACTAACCTGATACTGATCCCACCAATGTCTGACTCCATGTTTTATTCCTAATCCATACATTTTCTGAAACCGCTTCATCCTCAAAGGGGTCACTGGAGCCTACCCCAGCTACTTATGGGTGCATGTGGGACATATCACCAGTTCATGACAGGGCTGAACATATAGAGCAGTGTTTCCCAATCCTGGTCCTCAAGTACCACTATCCTGCATGTTTTAGATGTTTCCCTCTTTGAACTCCCTGTCTGACGGTCATTATCAGTCTTCTGCAGAGCTGGATGATAGGCTGATCATTTGAATCAGGTGTGGTTGGAGAGAGTAACATCTAAAACATGCAGGATAGTGGTACTTTAAGACCAGGGTTGGGAAATACTGATATAGAGGCAAACAATCACTCTAACATTCACACCTATTAGCAAAATTAGATTAATCAATTAACCTATCAGAACCCATACAGGCACCCAACATTGGTTGGGAAAGATTATTGTAACCACTGTGTGTGTGTGTGTGGGTGGGTGTGTGTGTGTGTGTGGGTGGGTGTGTGTGTGTGTGTGTGTGTGTGTGGGTGGGTGTGTGTGTGTGTGTGTGTGTGTGTGGGTGGGTGTGTGTGTGTGTGTGTGTGTGTGTGTGGGTGTGTGTGTGTGTGTATCCACAGAGACATGCTTTAACTCAATGAATACTTGAGATATCACCATGAAATTACATGGGCATATACATATGGCTAATATGCATCATCCATTTGAGTAAAGGTCAAAGGTCAAGGTCACAATTAACTAAAAGGTCCTCCATTCTTGAGTTATAACCAATAATGTGATTTTACATTATTGGTTATAACTCAAGAACTTTCAGATTAGTACCAAATGATGTGGAATGAAGATTTATACAATTTTCATAATTGTTTTATCACCTACGACTAATAATTTTTGAGTTCTCTGGAGGTCAAAGGTGTGTGTCAAGCATTGACTGTGATGGAAATGTACATTTATAGGCTCATTAAATGTCACTGAACACCATGAACCATGAACATTAAGCTCATAACTTTTCGGCAGGTGAAATATTTAAATCACAGGTGGAGGATCAGCGATGGGTGACTAATAATTGACCAACCAGCACATCAAAAGCAAAGAAGGATGGATTTTGTAACTGTGAATAATGATAGAAAGTTGATATCAAAAGGAACAATGAGAAGAAGTACAGAAAAATAATTATGACTCATGTCAAATATACTCAGGGAGACCATATCTTGGATTGTCTTATTTACAACTGAAGCCACAAAATTATATTAGACTCCATTCTAGCAAGACTGTTTTCCCCAAGCAGTTTAAAGCAAGGGGCGAGATAAGGCATCCTCTGAATACTTATTATTTTTATTAGAAAGGTCCCATTAGCTGGTGTTGGAATCAAACCCAGGACCTTCTCACTGTGAGGCATGGGTGCTCCCCACTGCACCCCTGTGTTACCCTTTATTCTTAACATCATTCAATATTAATTCTGTATTATTCAAGCCTCAGCAAGTCAGTGATTTGGAGAAAAAAAAAATTATAGAGACAGGCAGTGAGTCATAGTTTAATTTGTGTAGCATTGACACCACACACCATTCAAACTGCATGTGCAGTGGCCGTTCATGAATGGCAATTTTGCACTTTTTTTGCATAGAAAGTAGCAGATTTTTCACCAGTTTACATCAATATTCTGTCCCTTCCACCCATGCAAATGACCCAGGTGCATTGGTACTGTCTTCTTGGCAGCACAGCTTCCACAGAATTCCATCCTTTGCAGGTGCTTTGTGAATGACGCTCACATACTTTGACATACATGCATTGGTTTTGCATCTGCAAGACATGCAATTCATTTATAGCTCTGGCTCTTTTTGTTTTATATTCTGTCTGATTTAAACAAGTGATGCTCTTAAGCTTCCGTCACCTCTAACCTTTCAGATGTTTGAGACCTTATGATGAAATAAGCATGAGGTTAAAATGCTAACTCACCACAGTATAACTTCATTATGATTAATCTGATTAACATTGAAGGTGTTGAATAAACATTCATATTTTTTGCCTGTTTTGGATATTTTATCACCATTATTTTGTATTTCTGTATTTTTGAAGACTTTTTAAATATGTTTTGAAATTTTCAATACTTTTTTGCACAACTTTATTTTTTTGTAATTTTAGCATGTTTTTTTAATTATTATTTTCATATATTTTTGAGTAAAAAAAACAGTCAATCAACGTAGTTATGTGTGTGTGTGTGTGTGTGTGTGTGTGTGTGTGTGTGTGTGAGGGGAATAAAAGCATTAAACAGCATACATATTTAAATGAAAGTAAAATTAACATCAATTGTGGCTTCTGGGGACCTTTACTATAAGGACTTACAATATTTTATATTCTCATATAAGTTGATTTTCTTGTGCATTTGGCTAACTATGACAACAGATTAATATTAGAGCTGTCAAATTATACATATTTTTACTCAGATTAATCACAGAGTTGCTTTCGATTAATTTTGATTGATTTTGAGAGCCCTAAATAATATATTTGATAAGATCCACTTTCTTTTCTTTTCTTTTTTAACTGCAATACACTGAAAATGTCCATATTTGTATAATAAAGATCCTAGCCTTTTCATCTTTTGTGTGCATCATCAGTTTGTGAAAAACCTGAAGATTAGAAAAAAAAAAGTTCATTGTATAATGTATGTTGTCCTTTATAAGTATTTGTTTGCGAAAGCATGAGTTGAATAAAAGGGGCTAATTTCTCCACAGTTTATCTGACCCAACAGAGAAAATAAACTTTAGCCTCATTCATTCAAGTTCATTTGTTTTTCCGTTCCATTTACTGACTAGTGGAATGCACATAAAACACTTTGAGTGAGGAAGTGAAGCAGAACCGTTTGTGACGCAGCTGTAACACTTTACCTTTCACTTCTGTAAGTGTGAAAACTTGAAAACATCATAGCAGCGGCTAACACATTGTTTGAGTTGATCACAGGTGTCAAACTCCGGTCCTCGAGGGCCGGTGTCCTGCATGTTTTAGATATTTCCCTTTTCCATATGATTCAGTTTAATCCTGTAACTCCCAAGACTTTAGCAGTTCCATAGTAAAACATAAGACTAAAATAAGCAACAAAATGAACAAAAACAGCCAAAGTCATCACTAAAATGAATAAAAATTAATAATAAAACAACAAAAGTAATTAGTAACATGAACAAGGTAAGACATAAATGGAAGAAAATTAAAGAAAAAATAATATAAAAAAAAAGTAGAAAAATAAACATAATGAGCAACAAAATGAACAAAATTGTAAATAACATGGAAAATTTAAAAAAAAAAAAGAGTATTAGTATTAGTATTGAAATTTGGTCCCAGCTGTTTTAAATGTGTCTTTTTCTAAATTAATTGCCTTTTCACACCTGCTCCATGAACAAAACTCAGTAAATAAAAGGTTGAAATTTTCTGAATATTTAAACAGAATGTGTCAGCACTGACCCTTAAGAGTTAATAATCAGCTCCTCATCAGTTCAGCAGAAGACTCATAATGATGCAATGGTTTACAGCTGTGATGGAAGAGGGAAATATCTAAAACTTGCAGGATACCGGCCCTCGAGGCCTGGAGTTTCCCACCCCTGTACTACGTTATGAGTAAATAATTAAATAATAAATAGTAATAATTTAAAAATAAATAAATAAAAATTAGGGGTGGTTAAACCTATTAAATGTAAAGTGTTGCATTTATGAATAAGATACATCATAGTGAGGGTAGTGCAGTGGCTCACAGCAAGAAGGACCCTGGTTTAATTCCCACACCAGACCTTCAGACCATCCAAACACATGCACTGATAGTTTAACTGGTTAATCTAAATTACCCATAGGTGTGAATGTGAGAGTGATTGTCTTTATATGTTCAGCCCTGAGATGAACTGGAGACTCATACAGGGTGTACCCCGCCTTCAACCATTGTAGCTGGATTAAGCCCCCAGTGACCCTAAAAGTGGTAATATAGTGACCTTAACGCAGGTGTGCACAATCTTGGTCCATGGTAGCTACTATCATACATGTTTTAGATCACAGGTGTCAAACTCCAGTCCTCGAGGGCCGGTATCGTGCATGTTTTAGATATTTCCCTTTTCCATGGGATTCATTTTAACCCTTTAACTCCTGAGAACTAACAAAGTAACTGGTAAAGTTAGAGTAAAGTAAGACACAAATGGCAGAAAATCAAAGAAAAAAAAAAAATATATATACATATATATACATATATATATATATATATATATATATATATATATATATATATATATATATATATATATATATATATATATATATATATATATATATATATATATATATATATATATATATATATTAAAAAAATTTTGATTTGTCTTTGATTTTCTGCCATTTGTGTCTTACTTTGCTCATGTTACCAGTTACTTTGCTATATATATATATATATATATATATATATATATATATATATATATATATATATATATATATATATATATATATATATATATATATATATATCGTTGCATCAGTCTCATTCCAATTAAGGCAATTATTTAATGTAAAATGGTGAAAATATTTCCCCAGTGGTCTCAGGAAGATATGATAGTATTAAAAAATCCTGTGCTTTAACCACTGGAGGTCAGTGTTGTTCCTAGTTTGGAGCTGTTTTTGTCCTCTTGTCATGCACTAAAGTCCTGAATGTAAGGTCATCACATCCAGCGACCTCAGTGAGGAGCAGGGAATCACACAGAAACCGGGATTAAAAAGCAACTAAGACAAAACAATTGAGTGTGAACAGTGACGCTGTGATGATGCCTAAAACAAAGGCTCTGTGAAGCATGCAGCAATGTCAAGGCAATAGTTTCACAACAAATGAAATACAAAGGAAAAGGAAACTTCCAACGTGAAACCAGCAGTAATTGAACATTAAACTGGAAACAGTGAAAAAGCAGAGTCTGTGGCATGGAGCTGCCAGAGGGCTGACGAGGACTGCGCTCACTGTTTTTATGCCAGTTTTACGTGTTCAGGATGTGAATCCATGCAAGAAGAACATTTATTTATTGCACTGTGTCGTGGATGTGATGAGTCTACCTACAATTTACTTAATTCTCCAACTGAGGCTATTTTTACATAATATGGGAAATTGAAAAGGGATAGATTAGATTTTATATTTGGTCTAAAAATGATCATATTCTTTTATTATATTCAGTTTGAACAATCGCCCACTTCCAGGTGAATATACATGTAACACCCTTATTCATATGACAACAAACAGAGACTTTTTAGAGCCTCTTTTGTGCAGGTTGTTATATATTGTTAATGTAATAAAGACATTCAATGAAAAATAATAAATTAAAATAATAAAAGCTGACAAAATAGAAGCTTGTTTGTTATTAAAGTCAGTGTTACTGTACTGTAGGAGCCTTTGTCTTTCATAATGTGTGTCAGTGTGTACTTGTCCTACCTCACCGTCAGTGATGGTAAAAGAAAGAAAAAAAAATTCTTTCAGATTCTCCCAGTTCAGTAATCAATTGGTTGGCTCGCCACCCAGCTCCCACTGGGATTTCTATGGATCATCAAATCTAGACGTTGGAATTTCTGGGATATGGAATCTCTGAGAGCTTCACATAACCAGCAGAAAGTTGGAGGTTATAACGTGGCTGGAAGTTCTGTTCTCTGACATGAGTAAAAAAACAACAAACACAAAAGAGAAAAAAAAAACCCTGATCTGTGGGCAGGTCAGATGACATTCAACAAGTTATCCTTTAATCTATGAATTAATAACACCCATATGTATTCATTGAATCATTTTCAAAATAGTCTAATTGTGAAGTAAACTTGATGTCTGTTCAAGTATTATTATTATTTTTTTTACAGTTGTGAAACTATAAACATATTCAAAAGTGCTTCTTTCAACCATATTCAAGTATTCAATATTCATTAGTAGTCGACAAACCAAAAATTACTTTAGAAAAATAAAACATCATGACATAAAAATACTCTAAATTGATACCAAAATACAGTAATTATATCATCATACTGTAGTAATCTTGAGGTATTATCAGTAAAAGATTGAACTACAAATGTACTTCACATTACAATATTAAACCATTCAACACAAACCAGTCATTAAACCAGTCAACACAATTCTGCAAATAACATCTGACCTTTCTGAACACACAAATCAACAGTTCAAACATTCACAATTAGAACCCATTTAACGCAGCAGCTAATCAACCAGGACCAATTCGATCAATTGTTCCAAAGCACTATCTAATGGCCGACACCGTTAAGACTGTTTTTTTTCTTTAAGGACATCTAGTAATTAAAAAAAACACCTTAGATTAAATTAGTTACATCCTAACCAGACTTAACAATTAAACATCAGCATAACCAGCCTTAAAACAAACTAAAGAACTTTTGTCGTATATGCATATTTTCTCACCACCTGGTCAGAAAAATCCTCATTTATTCATTCATGCTGTTGTAATATGTACAAACCTAATATTCTAATAAGTAATATATGTACAAACCTAATATTCTAATAAGTAATATATGTACAAACCTAATATTCTAATAAGTAATATATGTACAAACCTAATATTCTAATAAGTAATATATGTACAAACCTAATATTCTAATAAGTAATATATGTACAAACCTAACATTTTAATAAGTAATATATGTACAAACCTAATATTCTAATAAGTAATATATGTACAAACCTAATATTTTAATAAGCAATATATGTACAAACCTAATATTCTAATAAGTAATATATGTACAAACCTAACATTTTAATAAGTAATATATGTACAAACCTAACATTTTAATAAGTAATATATGTACAAACCTAATATTCTAATAAGTAATATATGTACAAACCAAATATTCTAATAAGTAATATATGTACAAACCTAACATTTTAATAAGTAATATATGTACAAACCTAACATTTTAATAAGTAATATATGTACAAACCTAACAGTTAGTAACAATGGAACACTCTCTGGTACAACTACAACTAATTCTCAGGTACTTTACCCAATGAACTGTAGTAAAATTACTTCTCAACTTCCACATAGTAGCAGCAAGAACATGTCCACATGTCTAACCAGAAGGCTATATCCTGGAAGTGAACTTCACGCTGACCACCTGAGGCTCACGCAGTCATCTAATTGGATGGATGGAAACTTCTGTGCAGCAACAATACATGCTGTGAGCGGAAAGTCTCTCCATTTCTTCTTCTTCATTTAAATTTCAACAGCTTTCTATGCAACTTAAAACAATTATTACCTTTATATGAAAATAAATGATTTATTTTACAACGATACAAAAATAATTTACTTACATAAAAATATTATTATAAAGGAAGTGTATGTGTGTATATATATATATATATATATATATATATATATATATATATATATATATATATATATATGCCGATATATATTGGCATATATGCCTATGGATATCCATCAGCATACATGGAGCTGTACTGTACAGCACAGGTGTCAAACTCCAGTCCTTGAGGGCCGGTGTCCTGCATGTTTTAGATATTTCCCTCTTCCATGTGATTCAGTTTTACCCTTTAACTCCTGAGAACTAACAAAATAATTGGTAACATGAGCAAAGTAAGACACAAATGCAGAAAAATAAAAAATAAAACAAAAACAATAAACAAAATGAGCAACAAAAAGTAATAAATATTTACAAAATGACAAATAATGTGGAAAATTTTGAAAAAAACATTTCTGAAGAAGAAAACTAGTATTGGTCCCGGCAATTTTAATTTTGCCTTTAAAAAATGTTTAAATAAAATAAAAAATAAAAAAACTCTTGCTCTTTGGCACCGTTTCCATGCACAAAACTAAAAGGAAAATGGTTGAATTTTTCAGAATATTTAAACAAAATCATCCACTCAGAATGCATCAGTGCTGACACTAAAAGAGTTAATAATCAACTCCTCATCAGTCTGATAATGATGCAATGGCCTCCAGGTGTAATAGAAGAGGGAAACGTCTAAAACATGCAGGACACTGGCCCTCAAGGACCACAGTTTGACACCTCTGCTGTACAGGAACATCTATACAGAGTATGAACTGGAGGTCCCAGGGTCAAGATGGGAGACCCCCACCCCAAAAGGTGACGGAGAAGAAACAGGCCAAGATCCTGTGGCACTTTCAGATCCGGACTGACAAGATGGTGATGGTCAATCAGCCTGACATAGTGGTGGTGGATAAACATGAGAAGACAGTGGTGGTGATAGATGTAGCAGTCCCCAGTGATAGAAACATCAGAAAGAAAGAACACGACAAGCTTGAGAAATACCAAGGGTTGAAAGAGGAGTTAGAGAAAATGTGGAGTGTGAAGGCACCAGTGGTACCAGTAGTGATGGGGGCACTAGGGGCAGTGACCCCCAAGCTGGGAGAATGGCTTCAGCAGATACAGGAACAACATCAGAGATCTGTGTCCAAACAGCTAAGACCCTGCGCAGAACCCTGAAGGAGACACTGCCCAGGTGGGGTGAGAGGAACATTTTTATTTATAATATAAACTTTTACTTTCCTGGTTCTCAGGAGGATATGTTGTTAAATACAGTTTTTTTAAAATCTTTTCATGATCACCAGATACGATCCATTTAAACATTCAGAGACTCCATCATCTTCTACAACAGTGATTTATCAGTAAAACCCATAGAGTTGGATCAGTGACAGTGGGTGGAAACACTTGCTTTATGTTCACTTAACAATATATTTAACTGAAAATGTCACTTCTTCTTCCAGTTTCCTCTGTTTCTGATATCATGACAGTTAACTTTAATCTGAGCTTTGATGAATATCTACTTTAAGGAAGGTAAAGTATGGAGACATTTTCATTGTGGGCAGAATATTAATGGGTTAAAGCCTATTATTAACCCTTGTGCGGTCCTTCGGGTCAAAGTGACCCAGTGGCTAAGAAATGTACCTTTTTATACGTACTGTATGGTGCCATTGCTTACTACTGAAAACAGTAAAATATCCTTGGGGGGTGGGGTGATGAGTCTATGGAACTGAACTTTGGAATCTGGCTCTTTAAGACCCAATTGTTGGGCACATCCAGTGTGCCATTTACGAAGGACCGCACAAGGGTTAAACCCAGAAATATATATGTAGAAATAATGCACAAAGGAAGCAGAAGAACAAGCAAATAAGTAGAAAAGATGTGGAAAAATGAAAAATTGACAGTTTGAGAAATAAAAAACTATCTGTGGTATTACGCTGTAACATATTTACTCACTGCCGTCACTTTCAAGCCAAAGTGGTTGCATACCAGAAGATGTTTGTGTTGAGAGCAGATTGTTGATACCAGTCGAAGCAGTTTTTTTTTTCTTCGAAGCAGAGGCTTTGGGGGATTCAGCAATAAACACAGACATCAATTTACCTCCTTTACATAAAAAACACTCTTCAACCTGGTATCAAGTTGTAAAAAGTGATCAGTTTCATTGCAAGAGGTTTAATGATTAACCTATAGTGACCAGTGTTACTTTTATATCAGTTCATGAATTAAACTCCCTATAGCGACCCTTTCTTAAGTGTTTTATCACCATTTCTTGGAATACTATCCAGTATTTTCATGTATTTATTTCACTGATCATGTATATGTTCATATAAACTCAGATTAAAGTTGAAGGTTATCATATTAAAAACAGAAAAGGTATTTCCATCCACTGTCATTTATCAAACTCCATGGTTTTTACTGGCGAATCAATGTTGTAGAAGATGATGGTGTTTCCATGGTAACTACAGAACCTCTGAACATCCAAATGGGTCATATCTGATGATCATGAAAGGATGACAAACTGTATTTTACACAAATTATCTACATGTATTGATATGATTGAAAGATCAACAGGTATCAGTGGATCAGTAGATGATTTTAGTTTCCAGTGAATATTTGGGTCTTTATGGGTTAAACTGGGTTTGTTCACATATGCATTTTGATACTGATTAAATTCAGGTGTTCAGTGAACTGAGCTACAAAACAATCATGACAAAAAT
Organism: Siphamia tubifer; assembly: GCA_020466265.1. Classification (NCBI taxonomy): domain Eukaryota; kingdom Metazoa; phylum Chordata; class Actinopteri; order Kurtiformes; family Apogonidae; genus Siphamia; species Siphamia tubifer. The sequence goes on from CM035793.1 coordinate 34,490,139, forward strand.
CATGATGAATAAGTAATAATTTTATACTGTGATTAATATCACTGCAATGAACACTTTCATTTTATCTTCAGGGTTACTTTTATCTACTTCATATTACCCTTTTTTTTCATTTTCATTCCCATTCTGAAATATTTGTCATACATTACCATAAATGATCACATTAAACAGTAAGTAATTTTTTGTTTCTTCAAATCTGCCTTTAAAATGAAGGAAAACAAGATTCATTTCATATTTATTTGAGAATTATTATGAAAAGTGACTAGAATATTTTTTAACATTTATATTAACATGATTTAGAAGTCATACAAACTGCATATATGAAGCATCAGAATTATGTATATATATATATATATATATATATATATATATATATATATATATATAATGCATAGTATATGTTGTACTTTGAATGTCACCAGAGGTCAAGATGATATGTTAAAAAATTTTTCTGTCCCATACGTTTTGATTTTATGTGGATATAAAACATTCCACTTCCTAAAGAACTTAAGCATTTTGATGCTGCTCTTTCATGTTATGTGTGATTTACATTTATGTTCAATTAGCAAAGGAGGAGCACAGTGTTTTTTCTGGGTGAAAATAAGCATTTATGTTTGCACAGGTCGAATATGAACCCAGTCATCCTCCATTCACTATTTCTACTGAAATCTCAGTGGTAAGAAATGCACGTTGTCTCTGTTTAGAATAAGTCAAAGCTCAATAAGATGATTTCAGTTTGTGTTGAGTCTTTGAGGCTCTCTATAACCTCACAGATTAAGGAAATACGTTTAAAATTGAAAATAACATTGTAACTATACATAATGACAACTTTCTCTCTTTGTTTTAATACAATAAAACATTTTATTACTTAGTAACAAGCATAATATTGTTATAAATTTAGAGTTTTAGAATGATAATAAGAACAGTTTCTCATTCACCTTCTCATTTGTCCAGGTCATAGTTCTTTATAATAGTTATTTTAGGTTCTATTGGACTAATTTTGCTTCAAAATTGTATAGGTTATTATGTTACTATTTTTTTTCCACTTTAGAAATATATTATTCTGTATGTGGAACCTGAAGTACAACCAGTTTGACACCCTTGATTGTTAAAGGTATCATTCTGCTGAAAACCACTTTTCCACGCTCCTTTTGGAATGTGATGGGTCACCCCGAGTTACCAACACATGCTGCGTTTGAAAGTGGTTTGTCACCTCCACTGGCGGTATTCCCTATTCATAGAAAAAAAACACAGAGAAACTCTGAAAAAGCCTGTCCACATTAAATCATGTGGATATTGGCGTCACCCACGTGGGGATAAACCTGTCCCCCATTGTAGTGAATCTGAAGTAGCATTAGCATTAGCATCTATAAGAGAAGATGGCGCCACAGTAGCTGCTGCACAAACTTGAAAAAAAAAATAGCGTAGCAAACTGGTTTGTGTGTTCTCTGTGGAAATAAAGTGTCATTTTTTTTCTCCCCTGCTTGTTTTCAAAACAAACGATGGCACGAAAACTAGCTGGATGCTACTCTGGGATGGTAAACACACACAGAGAGCCAGAGGGGAGCGGGGAGTTTTCTTTCACGCATTCTGAGCCAATCAGAGATGCCTCATTACAGCGTCATGGACATGTATGAGGAAGTACCGATAAACTCTAAGTCAGCTGGAAACAAAGCAATCCGGATGTTTTTTTAAAAAATAGAACCAACACACAATGCATTCAATAACAATGGAGAACACAGTAATATTAACGAAATAACCATGGAATGACACTTTTAGTTACGGCTTGGTGGTGCAGTGGTTAAGCACTCATGCCTCACAGCAAGAAGGACCCTGGTTTGATTCACACACCAGACCTTTCTGTGTGGAGTTTGCATGTTCTCTTCATGTCTGCGTGGGTTTTCTCCAGGTACTCCAGTTTCCTCCCACCATCCAAACACATGCGCTGATCGGTTCATTGGTTAATCTAAATTACCCATAAGTGTTAATGTTTATCTATATATGTTCAGCCCTGAGATGAACTGGAGACTCACTGGGTGTACCCCGCCTTCACCCATTGTAGCTGGATTAGGCCCTCAGTGACCCCAGTGACCCTAGGGAGGATAAAGTGTGTTTAGATGATGAGACAAGATGACACCTTTAATATCTTTTGCGGTTCACAAATTCTTCCCTTGGGCCAGATTGGACCTTTTGGGGGTCACATGTTTAAGACCTCTGATCTACAAGATCACTGAAGTAAATATAGGAAAATACACTGAAAACATGCAAAACACAGAGGATAATATTTTATTAAATGGTGATAAATCATATAAGAAACATTAAATATAGAGAAAAAATATATTTAGGAATTGTCATGGTTTTTTACTCCTCAAAAGAGAGACGAGTGGATTTTTTTTTTTGTGTGTGTGTCTGTCTGTTTGTCCGGAACTTTCATCCAAAAAATAGATCTCATTATGTTTTGGTGAACGTAGATCAAAGGTCAAGGCCACCAAATATGTGTTTTCACAATTATAAGAGAAAGGCCAAATCAGGTAAAATGGTTTGTTGTAATTGGCACCAGTTAATTTTTAAAAATTTTTATATATTCTTTACATCTTTCCAAAACTCCACCCTCATATCTCCACATCCCATCCTGCTGACATCTCCACCTCTGCTTGTTCGTGCTCTCAAACCCAAACCAATTTATTTTACACATCTATATAAAACACAACCACAACCTTTAGACATTTACAAACTTCCTTCTCTGTGCACTTTCTGAGCGATTAATTCCTCAAATCGACTAAGTGATTAACCCATTCCTCTCCCGGCACCGTGTAATTACCACTTAAACAAGCTCAAACCTGGACGTGTGGACACGAACAGCCACTTTACAGGAAATGTTGAAGCAACTACGAGGTCTGAGGACTCAGGTTGTGAGTTAGTGGACTCTTTGCGCCACCCCCCGGGGGGAACGGAGGCACTGACCCGTATCCAGTTTTCCTACAACAGCAGAGAACCTCGCATTTTATCACCCAAGTGAGTCATCAACAGCACGTCAACATCGCTGAGGTTCTTCATGCCAATCTTCCTATTGCTTTTTTAATCCCCCAGCGTGCCTTGTTTGAGCTATTGCCTCCATCCCCCTCTTTTCTCTCTCTCTCTCTCTCCTTCTTTTGCTTTATATCTCACCCCCCCCCCATCTTCTTCCTCCTCTGTATGCTTCCATCACATTCTGCTGAAAAATTTGGAGGTCTGCCAACAGGGTTACACTGCTGCTGTGTGTGAATGTGGCAAATGTGTGTGTATGTGTGTGTGTGTGTAGGCCTATGCCTGAGTGAGCGCACACAACTCAGTGTGTATGTGCACATGTATGTGAGTGTGTGTGTTCGTCACTTTTAAGGATGTAGCAATCCCCCCCCCCCCCCAAACATGTGAATTCAATTGACGGCTGTAGCGAGGAATCACACAGAGGAGAGTGTATGGACCAACAACAGATGAATGGGAACCTGGCTTCACTCCTCATTTGTGTGTGTATGTGTGTGTGTGTGTGTGTGTGTGTGTTTGTGTGAATGTGTCTGAAAGAGTGAAAGAATGCAGGAAAAAGAGGTATCGGATGGGTGTTGTCTTACAAGAAACAACAGCACATTGCAGAAAGAGCCATTTTCAACAAATTTATTAATCCTTTTAGGCAATGTTCCCTGTTCAGAAATGCAAATTGAATCAATCTGAGTCTGACTTTTAAGACTTTCAAGTGGGATTTAATTAGAAGCCGAGGCGCACAGTTTTAATGAGAGAGGGGGTGGAGAGAGAAGGAGAGACAGAGAGAGAGAGAGAGAGAGAGAGAGAGAGAGAAAACAGGGGAGAAAGAGGAGGAGGAGGAGGAGGTGTGTTTTAATGCTATTCCTATGGGATCAGGGTGAAGGACGCATAAACCCAGCGCTGACGGCTTTCTTAAAAGAATACATTCCGTCGTTCCATCCGGCCCATCTGTCCATCTGTCCCCTGTGCCCTTCACCTTCGGCTGGGCTGTTTACGCCCAGGGGAGGTGGTGGTGGTGGTGGGGGTGGGGGTGTTTGGTGGCACTAAAAAGCAACGCCCGATCCACTCCGAGGCATCGCCCACAGCTGAAAAATCACCCACTTCCTCTGCCAGCGGTTCAACTCTTCTGCAATCTCCATCTCTGATTCCTTTGTCCCTTTGTGTTGCTGTTATTTACTGCAATACCATTTCTCTTTCTCTCCTCCTCCTCCTCCTCCTCCTCCTGCTCCTGCTCCTAGTCCTCGCTGAGATTCTCTAACCCTCCTCATCATCCTCCCATCATTTTCCGAGCCCTAAGCTGACTGAGCCTCCCAAAGCCATCAGGTCTGATTGTCTGATCTGGAGGCATCGAGTCCGCCGGCTGAAATGAAAAATGAGGATTCCTCTCAGCCTCTATTTTTATTCTGTTTTCATTCTCTCTTTCATTCGTCTCTTCTAGGCCTCCCCCTTTTTTTTCTCTCTTTTCCTACCTCTCTTTCACACTCTCCATCATGCCTCCCCCTCTCCGCCGGGCTCTTTCGCTCATGTTTCTTCACCTTTCGTGGCCCTCCTCGTGTCTGCCAATCTCACCCCATTCCTCTTCTCATTTCTGCTCATTTCTGCCCTCCGTCCTCTGCTGGGTTTGAATGGCAGCCGCATTGGCATGGGAATATGTGAAAGTAGAGGAATAACGATAGTGTGTTACCGCCGCCTGTCTTATGAAAGAGAAGAGGGTCCAACCTTGCAATAAGAATACACTTACAAAGGAGGTTTACATGGTTTACAAGTCCGACAAACAATATAGAAACCTTTTACCACAGTTTGAAGACATGGATTCAGACTTACCACACTTCTTATTCATTTAATCCTTTAAATCTCTGTTCTCTGTGAATATTTCCATTACAATTTTATCTGTAAAAGCACTTTAAAATAACCACAGTGGACCAAGGTGTTGAAAAGAAGAACAAATAAAACCTAAACAAAAGAATAAAATACAAGAACAAATGAAAATACAAAAAAGATTTACTATTAAAAACAAACAAAAAAAAAAACCTAGAAAAGCACTCAGATAGTGCAGACTCCACCAAGGCAGATCCCCCCCCCCCCTCCCCCCCATAGTGTACCTCCACTGATTGCCATCAAAATTGAATCATGTGTCAAAATTTCAACCAAATCTGTTCATAACTTTTTGAGTTATGTTGCACACAGACAGACAGACAGACAGACAGACAGACAGACAGACAGACAGACAGACAAACGAACAGATAAACAACTACACCACTCCTTAGTGTAATAATAAGAACAATAAAATCAGTATAAAAAAAATATGACTTCAAACATCTCACATGGTTTCTAAGGCCAAGGAAAAAGATGAGTTTTACATCAAATCAAATTAAACTGTATTTATTTAGCACCACATGGTAACAGAAGTGATGATGACACTTTACATATAGAGCTGGTCAAATTTACAGAAACACGACAGAAACCTCCAGGAATCCTGTTGTCAGTGGCGAAGAAGAGGGGATTTAAAAACTATTGATTAATAATATTATTTATTATATTTATATTAATTTATTTAATATTTGACTTGGTTTAACATTATCTGGATAATATTAGTCATCAATTACAACCATTAAAAACCAGAGTTGGGATTATGTTACAAAAGTACAGTAACAGATTCCTTTATACTGTAACATAGTAGTTTAAAGCATTATTATTCAGTTTTCTGTACTGTTTTACATCGTTATATGTCCAATAGCACGTGCATTACAAATGACTTTCGCCCAAAACAAAACAAAAACAAGTGGTGCCAGGTGCAACCCCCTCCCCTTGAGCTAAATTCACCAAAATGTAATGGGATCTATCCTGGACCACCTCACACCTTTGCTGAAAATGTAATGGAAAGTGGTCCTGTAGTTTTTGTGTAAAGTTGCTGACAGTTAAAGAGACAAACCAACTCAAAAACAACCCAGGTACCAATCCAGGTAAAAAAAAAAAAAAAATCCACCAAGACCATGAGATTGTAAAGTGATAGTTTTGTATTTTTCACATGAATGTGTATGTCATCAGTGACTTACCCCCGACAGTGTCCTGTGAGTCAAGTTCTGGTCTGGTTTTGGTCAAAGCAAAAGTAGTCCCGGCAGTTTTCCTGGGGTCAACAAAATGAAACGTGTTTCTTCTTAAAACAATATATGTTTGAATGAGTGATTTATTTGCACAACGAAACCGTCATGGAACAAAAACTCAGGCCTCGTAGTTGCTTGGAGCGATCAATGTGCGTCCTTAGCAAACTACTTTTATCAGTTGTTCAACAGTGTTTGCGGCTGCTACGTGCAGGTGCACAGCTCACAAAACCTACTGTAATAATTTATCTAAACTATATAATACATGACTAAATGAGCGATTATAATAAATGACCAACCATGTGATCGTTATAAGTCATAATATCGTCATATTTAATCATTATGTATTTACCTATTTGGTATGTTCTGACAAATAAGCAGGAGTTTTTTTTGGAGGGAAACAGGTGTAGTCTATATATAGGTGCTGTATGCATGACTTGGTTTCCCCCTTCACCATGAATCACACTGTGGGAAGCCTTGTTTGCGTTACTTCAGCATATGTGCTGCATAAATGTAGAGCTCCTTCTGGGTCCATAACGTCCGGCATCTCCACGGGGAATTTCACCGGCTGGTTCAGGAGCTCCGCTTTGATGATGCTTGGTTCCAGCTTTACTACAGACTGGATAAAAGTCAGTTTGATGACCTCCTCAACAAACCGGACACCACAATTATCAGTTTCTACTCCATGATCGGTTCACTTCTCCTCCCGTATTTTTTCCGCCTTGAGAATCCTGCTCGTCCTTTGCATAAAGTTGAAATTTCTCAACTTTTCTTGTCAGTCAATTCACTCGCTTCACATTGCTCACTGTCGCTCATCATCGCTCACCGTTGCCTGAATCGCCCCTCGTAGCCAGCAGACATTGAAAATGAATGACAGCTCGTCACTCAGATCGCCCCTGTCGCTGTCAGTGTGAATGCACCATAAGAAGGAAGGAGCATGGAGTGAGGACTAAGGAGGTGTAAGGAAGAGTAAGGAGTAAAGAGGAGTAAGGGATAAGGAGTAAGGAAGTGTAAAGAGTAATGCTGCATTCACACTGAAAGTGACAAAATCGCCTGTGGTTGCTCAGTTCGCGTCGCCTGTGGTTGTTCTACATGAGCGTTGGAAGCAACAGGGGGGCGGGGCTTCAAGCTGTGGCACAGATGTGTCCGTCCAGGTGGACACATCTGACAGTAGTCATTCTTGTTTTCACAAGGTCCATTGTAATACTTTATCTAAACTATATAATTCATGACTAAATGAGTGATTCTGATAAATGAATGTTCTGAAAACACGGCATCTCCACCGGAAACTTTACGCTTTGATGATACTTGGTTCCAGTGTTACTACAGACCAGTTAAAAGTCACTTTGATGACCTCCAGACCACAATTATCAGTTTCATCTCCATGATCCAGTGTCTTCTTCTGCCATATTTTTTTTTCCCGCCTTGAGAACTCAGATCAGCTCGCAATTGGCTGTTGCCGCAGTTGTGCCGCTCCTCATTTGCATAAAATTTAAATTTCTCAACTTTTTCTGATCGCTTTACATTGCTCGCCGTCACTGTCACTGAATCTCCCCTCGTCGCCAGCGTACATTGACTATGAATGGCAGCTTGTCGCTCAGATAACACCTGTCGCTGTCAGTGTGAATGTACCTTTAGGAGGGTTAGGGTTACAGTGAGGGTTAGGGTTAAGTTTATGGTTACAGCTAGGTTAACCCTAACCCTAGCTGTAGCTCTAACACTCATCACTCACTCTTAATCCGTATTCCTTCTTACTCCTTTCTTCTTAGTCCTTACTGATAATTGACCAATTTTCTAGTCATGGAAAACATGGAAAATGAAAAGAAAGATCATATATCCTGTAAATCGTTCTGTTCTCCTTGAAAATGATTTATCCTCTCCCTGTCTAAAGTGAGATGAAACAAAAGGAATTAGTTTTCATTGATTTATAGAAAATATACAAAACATTTAACAGAACATCTAGAATAAAAAGTAAGAGAGGAGAACAATTTGCATTTGGAATTGTTGAATATTGTAAGGCTCATGAAGTGCAAAGCTGTCATCTGTGGGTGTATTTGCGTTATAATACCATACATTTATCATAATTATTTTTCATAGATCAATTATAAACTGTACATCAAATGTGTGAGTAATAAACAGAGAAACAATCTGGGTAAATAACAGTTACACCTGTAGAAAAGAACACTTCCAAAGAATGAGGGTGATGGATCAGTGTATGACCTAATATCTTGTCACTACAGTAACTGGAAAAGTCCTGGAAACATCCTGGAAATGTCCTGGAAAATAATTTCAGTGAAAGAGTGTGAACCCTGCTTAAGCCTGTGTACATGGTTTCACTTTCTCCCCCTTCGTTGCAGCTTAGCTTTAAGCTGCTGAAAATGTCATAACAGTTTATATTGTGTCACTATGACAACCAGTTGTGGAGAGGTAGAACCATGTCTGCAGTGAGAACATATTTGGGGCCAATCCAAGCCAAGCCGTGCCGAGTCAAGCTGATACTAGCAGTGGAGAGGCTGGATTAGACTGGATAAGCGGGTTCTACCCACATGACGACCTGTTCACCAGCTCCAGTTAAGTCAGAATATAACCTACAACAGTCCTCCCACTTCAAAAGAACTGAGATTTACAGGCTCCTGAACACAACATTAACCCTATAATGCCAAACGTATCATATGTTATTGTTTATGTTGTCTATATGTTATCTCGTTGTATGTTGTCATATGTTATCTCGACGGGATCACCACCTTATCGTGGTGAGGCACTTTGCGCGTCTCCATGACCTCTAGAGCTATGTCGGCCGGAGTCTCGTACTCCTGGCAGGGTCTCCCAAGCCGAACAGGTCGAAGGGTAGAGGCCAGACTAAGAGTGATCCCAAACCTGCACCTGGGGGCAGGCATAGGCGGAGTCCAACAGACCGGACCACCGGCAGCCCCCTGCAACTCCTACCAGACGAAGGTCGTCATGGGTTCCCTCATGCCACTGGAATTGCATCTGGTGGGAGTGAAGATGGTGGGAGTGAGGACTGTGCACCCACACCCTCACCTTAATCCCTACCTATGCGTTAGCTTCTTGCTTCACCCCCCCCCCCAAAAGACCGACGATCCGAGAGACGCATTCAGCGACACCAGCAGGCGGCTGGCACCCCCCTGGTATCCGGGTTCCCTTGCTCCATCTGCGGACGGGTGTGCGGCTCAAGAATCGGACTCAATGCCCACGAGAAGTGGCACCAGCGACAGCGTCGCTGAACCCCCCCCTTGGAGCAAGCGTCATCATCGAACACGATGGACAGCTAAGAGATGTTATTGTGACAAGGCTGGAATTGACAGGGATTGTGACATTGTGCTGCATGTTTTATATTTTTATTAACTTATTGTGTTTTAATTTGCATTGGTTTGGAAATGCATGCTTTTTATTGGGTTGTGTTTTTTCAATGTGTGCAAGTACTGCCCTGGCATGCAATGTTCCTTATTGCCCCTGAACGCAGCACTGGGACAGCACCGACAGCAATCAGCACATAAACAGGTGCAGCGCATCAGACATCAAGAAGAAGGAGGGAAAAAGGAAGAGGAGCGAGAAAGGAGGGGAGACAGAGCGGCCACATGCAGCCAGCATGGAGGACCATGAACCAGCAGAGCATGCAGTACAGACGACAGATACCCGGTGCCCGAAGCGCAGCAGTCTACCCGTCGGGCGAGAACACTCCAGCCTGGGTCAGTAGGTCGCCACCGCCCAGGCAGATTGACGGCCGGAGTAGCAGTGCCGGGAGTGGACGCTCGGAGGCTCGTAGCAGGAAGGAGCCGGGTGCTGGAGATGCGTGATCGCTGGCGTGACGCGTGGAGGAGCGGCCCCACCAGGGTACTCGCGGTCGGAGGACGAGGAGACGGCCTGAGCGGCTCGCGGAGAAGCGGCTCCATAAGAGGACTCCCGGTTAGAGGACAGGGGGTATAGCTGGGTCTCAAGGACCGGTTGGCATCATCCATTTTTGGTGTTGTGCATAATTGTGTTTTTTATTTAAATAATTTAGTTAACCGTTCTTTGACTTGTTTTTAATTCTGCTCACCCCCAATCTATAAGAACCTGTGTACCACTATTCAGAGTCCTAGAGCTCTGCCAATCTCTAGGTGGCGTTGTCGGCTTTTTAGTGCAATTACTCCTAAATATTTTAATTGGGTATAATTTTATTCGTTTTTAAAGGGCAAGTTGACCAACTCGCCTCGGCCACGTGACATTATACATGAGTTTCGAAGCATTCAGTGTGATTTTTTTTTGTCTTGAAAAATCTGATGGATACAATTAGATACGTACATATATCAGGGGGATGAATTTGTTTAATAGATGCATTTACTGCGACATAACAAGACTGTCATCAACAGAGGTGGGAAGTAACTAAGTAGAAGTACTTCATTACTGTACTTAAAAAAAAAAAAAAAGGTATCTGTACTTTACTTGAGTATTTATTTTTCTGGAAATGTTTTACTTTTACTCCCTATATTTTATTCATAAATATCTGCACTTTATACTCCTTACATTCTCAGAATAGACTTGTTACTTTTTCAAAGTAAACTGATGCGACAGTACGAAAAATAAGTGGCTTCGAAAGGAAAATCAGTGGAGGAGAAAAACTATTTTATATCATAATTATGATGTTATCTCATATTTTTGACTTTTTATCTCATGACTGTGATTTGTTATTTGAGAATATTGACTCTTTCTCATAATTATGCATTTCTCATATATTCATTTTATTATGACTTTTATCTCATAACTTTGGATTTTTAACGTTAGAATTTTGACATAAAAAGTCAAAATTATGTAATTTTTTTATCTCATAATCATTACCTTTTTTTTTTTTTTTTATCTCAATTGTGACTCTTTTTCCCTTATTTTTCCATAATTTCCTGCCCATAACTACAACATTGCTAATTCCTTTTCATAATTGGCAGACATGTTTGTGTTGTATTATGTATTTGTTTGTTCAAAAATAATAATATTTGAACATTGAGACCTGATGCATCAAATATGATAGAACATTTTAACTCATGGAAAATGATATCTCATCTCATCTCATTTTCTGAACCCATTTTATTCTCACTTGGGTCACATGGAGCCTATTCCAGCTACAACAGGCATAGGCGGGGTACACCCTGGACAAGTTGAAAAATTATATTTGAAAGAAAAAAAAAAAGTTGGTTGATCACAACAATCAATAAAGGCTGTAGTTTCACAGAACTCGAACTTTCCGTCGTTGATATAATGGTTCAGGCTTTACAGGGTTAAACACTCTCTCACAGACAACGCTGCAGTCGTTAACATGTTTGTTTTTTTTCCATGGTGAGTGTGAAAACTTGTTAAGTGACATTAACACGGACTGTCTACAGCCTGTTGATGTTGATATATATGTACAATATGAACTTCACATTCTGAGTGCACCTTCTACGCTGTGACATTTAACACTTTTACACTGAGTTTTTCTGCTTAATTGATTGACTAACACCTCATTCCTTGTAGATATTTATTATTATCAATGTTTCATCCTTGTATTAAACATGATATAGTTACAATTATTAGTGAGGAAAGTGAATTTTGTGTTGTATTCTAATATATATTATGCTCTATTTTATAGCTAACTTGTGAAACCTTGCTAATCTGTATACAAGTGTGGTATTGCTCTTTAACAATCAATTCACACCTCATTCCTTCCTGTGTTCTTTGCATACCACACAGAATACGCACAGAGGATTAATTAAAAAAAAAAAAAAAAAAAGCTTAAAAGAAAAGATGCTTCATGACTTTTCAACCGACACCTGAACTTGCCTGATAAATGGGCGTGACTCATTATACTATGACGTATTTTACACTATATAAAGCTCCTTAATAGGGGCGTGCAAATTACTTCCAATCTGTAATCTATTATAGATTACTTCATATTGTCATTGTTTTGGCCCAAAGGGAAGAAGTAATCAGCCTTGGTTAGACCATAACATATTAAGATGCCAAAAGCACAGATATAAAAACATGTTTTTTAATCACACATAGTGACAACCAGGCTTAACCTCCGAGGACCTGATGTCCACATATGTGGACTTCACATTTTCTGTTGTCCAGACCATAATACCTTGTTCTACAAGGGCCTGGTGTCCACTAACGAGGACATTATACTGACACCACATGATGTCAGAAGTGGAAAGTAAATGTACTTCATTACTGTACTTAGTAGATCTTTTGGGTATTAATAAATAGTTAATACATAATGAACAAACATCAATAAATATATAACAAATAATAATACATAATGAACAAACATTTACAAATAGGTAACAAATAGTTAATACATAATTAACACATATGTAACATAAAATTAATACACAATGAACAAATATTTACAAATAGATAACAAATAGTTAATACATAATGAACAGATATTTAAAAATAGATAAAAAATAGTTAATACATAATGAACAAACATTAACACATATGTAACATAAAATTAGGTAACAAATAGTAAATACATAATGAACAGATATTTAAAAATAGGTAACAAATAGTTAATACACAATGAACAAACATTTACAATTTGGTAACAAACGGTTAATACATAATGAACAAATATTTACAAATAGATAACAAATAATTAATACATGGTGAATTGTGTGTAGGTTAATGCTGTAATTCCTTACCTTACAATATTAATGTCTCAGATTGTAATGTCTTACCTGAGTCCTGTGTTACATTTGAATTACAAACACACTCTTGTCATAAATGATGCATGTGCAATGGAACCCAAAAGTCCCCTAAAGTAAAATAATAACCCCCTTGCCCCCAATACAAGAGAGGGTTGAGATGCATGAGTTTGCACTGCAGCCATGTACATGTGGATGGATAGTTCAGGAAGTAACATTATGTTCTACCATGTTTGAATCCCAGCAGGAAAACTTGCATTTTTTCCCTCCAACATTAGACATGTTCAAACAGGGGACAGAGTGCAGAGGACACTGGGAGATCATTTCACTTTCATTCATTTCATTTATTTATTTGTTTTGGGCAGGAGAAAAAAAATGACACTTTTTGTGTACAAGAAACTAATGGCAGAACAGAAACATTAATAAAAGGTAATCAAGACATAAAAATTGCCATGTGCATTAATAATGATGAAATAAGTTCCATATGTACTGCTAAAAAAAAAGAGTGGGAAGAAGAAAACGTATTAAATCCCACCCCTATCTCACATTACTTTTCATTCCTTAATGATAAAGTAACATCTGTTTAGAGTCCTAATAATGAAAATAATAACAGATCACAAAGAGATTAGAAGAACTGATAGATATTACACATTGAAACTATCTAAATAATCATTTGCAGAACTATTATACAGAACTATTATATCAAGAATCTGAAGTTTTCATGATTACTTGGGAGTGAGATGCACTAATTCTATCCATACATGTAAATAATTGGTGTAAAATACAGTTTGTTATTATGTCATGGTCATCAGTTATGACCAGAGGTGTAAAGTAACTCAGTAAAAGTACTTCATTACTGTACTTAAGTAGAGTTTTTAGGTATTTGTACTTTACTTGAGAATGTATTTTTCTGGCAACTTTTTGAGTTTTCCTCCCTACATTTTTGTATAAATATCTTTACTTTATAATCTTTACTTTACTCATTACTTTTTCAAACTAAACAGATGTGACAGTACAAAATCAGTTGTTTCAGAGAGAAAATCACTGGAGAGAAACTGGGACTTTATATATTATAGTTATATGACTATTATCTCACATTTTGAACTTTTTCTCTTAAAATTATGCATTTTCATCTCTTTCTTTTTTTTTTTTAATCTCATGACTTTTTTTTTTAATCTCAATTGTGAGTTTTCTTCTCCCATTTTTCTTAAATTTCCTCCCCATATCCACAAAACTGAGTAACTGTGACTCTATCAAAATTATCTACACACTAACTCACTTTTAAAGGCATTATTTTTTTGAAACTTTTCTGATTATATTTTCTGAAGTATTATTGCCTTCATGACAAAAAAAAAAACAGTTTTAATTCTTGAACTTTATTACAATTGAGAAGTTGTAATTTTTTAACTTTTATTTAAGTAGAAGAGTTGAATCAGTACTTCTACTTTTACCCGAGTATTTTTTCACACACTTCTATTTAAGTACATAATGTGAGTTATGACCAATTTGGATGTTCAGAAGCTCTGTAGTTACCATGGAAACACTGTCATCTTCTACAACATTTATTCACCAAATAAAACCAATAGATTTGGATCAGCACCAGTGGAGTTTTATGTTTACTTAATAACCTATATTATATAATAACCTAAATCTGAGCTTTTATGAACATCTACATTATCAGTGAATTAAATATAGGAAAATACCTGATATTCACTAGTGGGGGGGGGGGGCAAAATACAAAGAATAATCAAATAAATGGCAATAAGTCACTTAAGAAAGGCAAAATATATAAAGAAAAAAATATTTAGTAACTGTCACAAAAGTAGCAGTGGGTCTTTATGTGTTTAAAAAACACAACCTCATTTCACTGTCAGATTTAATTTAATTTCATCAGGGGGCCACAGTGTCTTCATTTCTCAGTGACCTTACAGCCCTGGAATCATTATAATGTTTACAAAATCAGCCACGATTTATGGTAATGCTGATATTTTCCCAGTAGTAAGTAGTGGAACAAATTTATTCTCCAGTCACTCTCCAAAAAAAAAAAAAAATCAATTGAATTTTCCCAAACCTAAATCCCAGCCTGATCCTTCCACCTGTTTTTAAGTTGTCCTTTCATATTGAGCTCCCGTCTATGAGAACCTGCGGTGAATATAACTCGCTGTGAATAAAAGTCACTCGGCTACTTTGATTTGACGAAGCAAAGAATCAGTAAGAACAGCGATCAATCACAGGAGAGACGGCGAGCTCATGAGTAATTTCTGAAAGAAAGAGAGGATGTCGTGATCAAGTACACTGTGTCACCACAAAATATGCAGGATAATGAATTATTTTGCTCAGAGTGATGGCTGAGTTACGACTTAATATAAATGAATAAAAAGACCAGGTGTACGTACAGCACAGAGGAGTTTGAAGAGAACACAGGGACTAAAAAAAAAAAAAAAAAAAAAAAGGTGACGAAAAGTTTGCAGAAAAATAAATCTCAGCCAGTCGGTGATATGATGAATTTGAAGCAGTATTATTGATTGTTTAAATATGTTTATACGAACCATTAAATGATTGATGGGTAAAGTCAGAAAATAGCATGACAGCTTTTTTCATCATGACTGACAAATCATTTAATTTATTTATTATGTTTTTACTCTTTTATCCCCAAATAAAATTCAAATATAATTGGGTATGTTGTGAAAAACATAAATGGGACTCATTGATTACAGAAAAGTTTAACAATCTTAACCAATTTGTGTATGTGTGTGAAAAATATATCAGTAAATAAATTGTTTTGTTTGAAAATTGATCAAAATAGCACTTTGTCCTATACTTTTTACATGCTGATAGTTTACATTATAGCTCTGTTACCTTATCTCTGTTTTACACAGGAAATGGAAAAAAGTCTAGTTTCGTTACAGTTTTTTTTTTTGCTCAATAGTAGCGTTACAGATCTGTTTGGAATCACCATCCCCCCCCCACACCCCACATACCCCCCGACCCACCCAAAAAAAAAGATCACCCCGAGAGCACAGACCTCAGCGAAGCAGCGCAAGTCTGGCAAATTAAAATTAAATTCAGTATCTTATTGATTTGGTGGAGCAGTGTGTGTGTGTGTGTGTGTGTGTGTGTGTGTGTGTGTGTGGGGGGGGGGGGGTATGTGTGTTAGGGGCAGCAATTACATACATGGGAGTGCAGTCCATAACTAATGTAACAAACGCAGGCATGGAGCAAATATGAAATTTAACATTCTTTCAATGTCCGACTCCTGGCTTCTATGCCTCCATTATACAGCACAACATACTCTACACTACAATTTCACAACTTCTAACCCCATAAGAATATTGGGCCATGTCAACCCCCCCACCCCACTCCCAATTTTTTGTGATTAAAAAACTTTTTTTTTTTTTTAAATTTTACAACATTCCAATAAAGCACATCCCGTTTTTGATGCTGTTTGGGTAAGCTGGGTTTGAAGCTTACTATATATAATATAGTATATACTATATTACTATATTAGGGCATTAACAGACACATCGACTCCTGTAGCACAAGTCGACTTAAATTTGGAGGAGTTGACAAGTCGCATGTTATTCTCTCTCTCTCTCTCTCTCTCTCTCTCTTTGAGTTGTGTATTTTAATTGCTCCACTACTCAGGCTTTAAGTAAAGTAAATTGTAATGTGACCTCATTTTAACTTTTTTAAATCTACAGCATAGACCTATTTCACCGATGGCAACTATAAACTCATTAATTTGACCCTGGTGTCTTTATATGATTGACGCTGGTTCAAATAAATCGTTGAAGAACCTCGACTTAAGTCTAAAAATATTAAACTATAAAAATGTAAACAAACCCTACAGCAACGGTACGGTTGCTCTCTCTCCAAAATGACAACGTTAAAGTCCACCTTTGTTTTCAACTTTATTTTTGACATTCCGAGATTAAAGTCGAAACTTTAAAGTTGAAATTTCGGTTTTAATCTCATCATATCAATTTTTTTTTCTTCACTTGTCGCCCTATTACTCCGTTGTACTGGACAGATGCGTGTCTGTGTTTTGTTTTGTTTTTTTTTAGCCATGTGTCCGTGTTGTTCCTCCGCTAACAATGTGATGACATTATCACGACCCGTCAACACAACTTCAACTTTATTGACGGATAAGTCGACTTGAAAAAAACTGAAATCGTTAATGCCCCAATATAAACACATGTGACCACACTGCATTCGTGTTAGTGATTATAAATATTGCTTTAATGTATAATGTATATTTTGAAACTTTATCTTGTTTTATTAAATTTTTTTTACCACATGCTTGTTACCTACAGTACTCCATGTTCCACATATATACTACAGCAAATTATTATTAATGTGAATCCTAAGTACTTACATGGTAATAAATATGACTATTTAATATTTTTAATGTGTTAATGTGTTATTTGACATTATTATTCATTTATAACATACATGCCATTCTTTATTTCACTCTTTCATTTATGCATTGAACAGACACCACCATGTTATGTTTCCCTTGGTCCTCTCTACTACCATGTATTCATGTTTGCCATACTGATGTCTTTATTATTGTGCTGATTTATGTATTTATTCTGCTGTTGTGCCTTTCTGTAAACCCAGTTTTTAAAGGTACTATATAAATAAAGGTATTATTACTATCAGGCTTTATTGTTGTGAATTGTGTGTTACTGGAAGAGCAACAATGAGAGGATGAAGGAGATGGACAGAAAAGAGAAGCAAGTAAGGAAACAGTGAAATGAAGAATACACAGAGGTGTGAAACACTGTTTTCCTTTCGCTGATTTTAAACCTGGTGTGAGAACTGAACCAAAGTCAGTGATGTTGAACTAAAGGGACAGAAATCCTATCAGTGACTGAGCCAAAAATCATCTGTGCATTGTTGCTATCATCCAAAACCACAGACGGTACTGAGGCAATAACTTTACCTTTAGTTTTAATGGAGCTTTCTATGGTCATACAACCCTGAATCAAAAACAGTCAACTATCAGATCAGACTGATTACACTCAATTCAATATATACGCAGCTTTTCATCTGCGTTTAGCACCCATTCTGTTTGATGCCAATGGAAAAGACAAAAGTCCATATGTTACACTGGTTTACAAGTGAAATAAAACTAATGAAATTTTACCAATTATGAATTGAATTCCTTTATCGTCATATAAAATATAAAATCCAGCAAAATTTAATACTGCTCCAGTAAAGTGCTTAGGTCACACATTCATCATATACATACTTAGTAATGTAATAAATATAATAAATAGCTGAATGAAGCTGTACATGGCTGCATGACCTGATCAGCCTGGGAGGGGTCGGTCAAACTGAAATCTGGTTTTGTGATCCTTGGATATGCAAAATGACAAATAAAGATTCTTGAAATACAATAATAATTTAAAAAATGATAATAATGGGGCGACCATGAACCATGGTTCACTTGGTAGAGCGGGTCGTCCAGTAAGTAACTGAAGAGTTGGTGGTTTGAATCCCACTCTGTTCTAGTCGACCTGTTCTGTCACCCTCCTTGCCTCCAGTTTAAGAATGTGTGTGAATGTTTGGTGGTGGTCAGAGGGGCCGTAGGCGCAAAATGGCTGCCACACTTCTGTCAGTCTGCCCCACGGCAGATGTGACTACATATGTAGTTTACCACCACCAGAGAGAGAATGTGAGAGTGAATGAATAATGGGTCACTAATGTGAAGCGCTTTGAGTGGCCAAAATAGGACTATATAAATCCAATTCATTATTATTATTATTATTATTATTATTATTATTATTATTATTATTATTATTATTATTATTATTATAAAAAGAACTAAAAATACTAAAATACAAAATGCAGTGGCTTGATTAAAATGAATGAATTATCCAGTTATTCATTTATGTTGATGGCACTTACAGCTTCTGGAAAAAATGTCTTCCTAAATCTGCTTGTTGTAGTTTTCAGATACCTGTAGCGCTTAGTTTGAACAGTGATTGGGCAGCATGATGGCAGTCTTGAACAATGTTCCTGGCTTTGTTCAACAGTCAACCCATTGTCATCTCCTCCAGAGAAGGCAATGGACGACCAATTATTTTCTGTGCTGCATTTATGACTCTCTGCATGGATTTCCTATCAGCTGCTGAGCTCCCAGTAAACCAGACATTACTACTGTACATAAGAACACTTTCACTTTCAGTCTTTCTAAAATCAATTATGAGTTGTTTATATGTGTTACTGATAATGAAAACTCAAGTCTTAAATGCTGGTTGTTTCCATGATAAGTCTTGGATCAAAATGTGAATAGTGTTGGGAAAGTTCACCTTGATTAGGAACTAGGAATATTGGTCTTAGATCTACTTCAAAACACTGTCTGCACATTATCTATTCACTTTACAGGTTCTTTCTAGTGGAATATTTACTAATTCATTGTATACATGTACATAAACCACCATATATGTGGAATAACACACCATCATATATTAAAAACATGAACTAACCAACACTAAAATAATTTATTTTCTGATTCATCTTATTAAAGTATGTAAGATTTAATTATGTATATTGTGTGTTTGTATACATACTTATGTGTAAATGTTATCTTATGTTTATTTGGCTATAATTATTATTATTAATTATTAATTATTAGCTCTGCCAAGGAGGTTATGTTTTTGTGGGAGATTGTCTGGTTGTCTGTTAGTTAGCAAGATAACTCAAAAAGTTATGGATGGATCTTGATGAAAATTTCATGTGTTGGGGGTTTCACAAGGAACAAATGATCATATTTTGGTGATGATCCGGAAGAGATCCAGGGTCCTGGGTCATTTTGAATTTTATTCTCCATTTACTGCAATGTAAAATTTCAAAGTGATCCAGAATCCAGGATCTCTTTCGAATCATCACCAAAATGTGATAATTTGTTCCTACTTTTACCAGAGTATTGTTTCACACAAGTGGCTGTATTTCTACTTAAGTCCAGAATGTGAGTACTTCTGCCACCTCTGATGGATAAAGTCCTCCGCCTGAACTGACCACATCTGGCAGATCTCAGCTTTTCCACAGTTTAACACCTTTTTGGTTATATTGATATGTTTGTTTACTGTACGCAGCCCATGTTAATTTTACATACATACAATATATCATCAAAATGTCACCTTGGGTGCAGAATAAGAGGTGTTGATTTTATATTGTGTTCCAGAATAATAATTCCACCTTTATCACAGCTGTTTCTACCTCCAGAGGTTTTACAAGCAACAATAAAGGTGGGACTAAATAACCCCACCATTTCATTGACACAGTTTGAAACTAAAGCAGAAATATCCCTGTAACAGAAGTGCTGTGGAAAAGGTGCTAGAGGTGATCACCATGCTATGATTATAGTTAACATTTTCTGAAATATTTTTAAAGATAGGATTTGGTCAATTCTTCAAGTTCAAATTTAGTTCAAACGGTTTTAAGATTCAACATATAGATATTTATTTTTTGTAAAAATCTGTTTACTTTTCATAATTACATACAATACATATAAACAAAAATACAGTCTAGCATACAGTAGCAAGTAATAAGTGGAAACAAAGAATGAAATCCAATATTAGTTGATATATTTGACTTTGCTTCTATGGCTGAAAGTGTGAATCACACACAAAGCTCCAGCAATAGTTCAGCAGTAGCACAGGTGTAGACTTTCCTTTGGAACAATGTAACTCCATTTCACTTCTATGCTGCTGGAATCTAAAACCATATTCATCCCACACATTATAGATATTTTCAGGGGGGAAAAAAAACTAAATGAGAGTCAAGAAAATGAAGTTTAAGAGACATATTGGAGCCACAAATTCCAGATTTTCTCAAAATCAACCTGTATAAGGTTAAAAATAATTGCATTTTTGAAATCCTCATCACATTGTGGTTCAGATACATGTGTCACATGATATGTAAAAAAAATATATATATATATTTCTTGTAACACTGTAATGAAGGATTCATACCTTATGGTTTAGTAATGGTTGGACTGGGATGATCATTTTATTTTACCATGATTTTCAGTTTCACTTATTTATTTGTTGAGATTTTTCCCTCCATGTGTTTCTGAAGCACATTAATGAACAATTCTATGCATTTTAGAACTGTCCAACACTTTGATTGGCAAATGAATTACATTTATGCAAAGAGTCGATTAATGTCCCTGCCAAAACCTTTGGACACCACTGTAGATGGATGGTTCCAAATGAGAAGAATAGTTGTTGAAATTCTCATCTTTATATTCAGTTGAGGTTTTGTGTATTGGCAGAAATACTAGATAGTCATGACAACCCGCCATATGTCCAAAACCAAGGCAGTGAAAGATTAAACTTCTCACCAACCAGTCAGATGGCAGAAGGTATTCACTGACCAATCAGATAGCATTTTGTCCATGAATGTCAAATAGTTTTCCACTGCCAAACTGGACAAAGAAAAGAAAATCCACTTTTAACAAACTCCAACAAGTGCTTCTGTCACTTTATTTAAAGTCTAGCTGCATAATTTTATCATAATTCCGAGGGTTTGTCTCTACAAATCACAAAGCTACCATTAAAAACAATCATTTGAGTGATTGTTTATTGAGATATTGATTACTGCCGCATACGACGCCAGCATTTTTAATCCAAAGAGACTGGTGTTCAAACTTAATTGGTTCAAATGTTGCCGTCAGGTCTATTATGAAATAAACCTGAAAGAAAAATCGATGGGAGCAATTTGGGATGAGCGGTAGCTGACAGCAAAGGCAAAGTGGTGTCTGGGGCCCCCCCCCCCCAAAAAAAAAGCATCACCGCTGTCCTGGGTTGGTATGAGGGGGAGGGGGGATGGGGGATGGAGGGAGGGTGCCTGGTGTCACTGTGGTAGATGAGCTGGTGGTGTGTACAGGGCGAGGTGATGGAGTGTGTGAGGTCCAGTCCATCGTTGTCATTAATAACCGGGGACAGGCCTGCCAGCTCCACAGAGCCCTGCTCCCATACATAACCCTCAGAGCAGCCGCTGGGGCCCCTACGCTGGCCCCCCGAGGAGGCTCACATGCACACAGTGGCAAACTGGTCTGACTACTGATGTTAACATGATAGAGAGGAGTCTTGTGTGGTCTGAGGAAACAGCGCAACACCTACAATGAAAAACTGTCTCCGTAGTAATACATAGGGTTAGAGTCTCAGGTATGAAACATTCCTACATATTTTTTCTCTCCATCACCCGAGTCCATTCACCCGAGACAGACAAAAGAATAAAATATGTGAAGGAGTCTGGCAGAAGTGTCTACTCTTGTCTTTGTCACAAAGCAACACTTTTCTTTACCAGTGGTGCACCCATGGTGAAAGTAACTCTTTAAAATCAAGATTCACTCCGTACACAGTACTCTACGTCAATTTGGCATTTGTCTCGCTTCGGTACCTTGACAGTTAAATCTTATTTCACGCATCTGCTCTTGGTGTCGGAACGCTTGAGTATTATTCAGGTCCCACTGAACTCAGATGGCAGATCCTTTAGAGTTGTAAAACTGCTTTGTTACAGGGGGAGAAAAAAAAGAAAATATGGTAGAGGAAGAGGTATATATATATATATATATATATATATATATATATATATATATATATATATATATATATATATATATACGTATGAGGAGCCCGTTCAGTTTTACAGCTTATTGATCAGTGATACCGTTTTGTTTTTTTTTTGCCAACAGCCAATGGCGTCTTTTTTTTTTTTACTTTTATCCTATACTTTAACCTATTGAAATATCAGAATTAGTTAATTTATCAGTAATTCCTGGTGTCAAACATGCGGCCCGGGGGTTAAATCTGGTCCACTAAAGGGTCCAGTCTGGCCCTTGGATGAATTTGTGAATACAAAAATGACACTAACATATGAACAATCCTTTCAGTTGTGACATTCAGACCAATTCATTCTCACATGGACAATAGCAGGTAAAATACTATCATAATAACATATAATAATTACAACTGCAAATGTTTCTCTTTGTATATGCAAGGGAGGCTGTGGCTCAGTTGGTAGAGCTGCAACGTCTGCTGGTGTATAAAATGTGTTATATAAGTACAGTCCATCCACCATAAGTATTTATATTAAAACTAAGTATATACTTTGCAATAAATGTTAATAACCTTAACAAATATGAACAACCTGAAATATCTTAGGAAAAGCAAATGTAATTATAACAAGATTCTACCTGTTACTAAATATTTTATGTATTTATAGCCCCAAGGTGATCTGTAAGTTATAATGTACATATGGAAATGGTAGACAGAGGCAGAACAGTGTTAAAATTGCACATATTTTGTTCATGTTATTCACGTTGTTTAAAAGGATAATTTGTAAATGTAAACACTTTGATATTGATATTGTTTTTGCTGTAAAACATTTTTTCTATATTATTATGTTATTTTTTTACTTTTACTTCAGATCAAATTTAGCTTAATGTGGCCTCTGAAGTAAAATGAGTTTGACACCTCTGATGTAAATAATAGAATCCATACTTTACTTAAAATAAATGACTTAACATAACAGTCATTACTGTCACCTATATATTCTACACATTATTACATTATGGACTCACCAGTCACTTTTCTACTGACCTGAAATTGTGTTAATATAACCTGTGGACAAATATGTGTCCTCATGGAAAAGCGACAATTACGTAGTACAAATGGTATATCTTACAAAACTAAATGAAAAAAAAAAAAATCAGTTCCCCATATTGGCTTCAGGGTATGGTTTCCTACAGGCTCTATACATAAAATGTCTTGAGAAAATCTTTTGTTATGATTTGACACATGTGCACTCCGTATTATTTTTCACCGCATTAATATGTAGTTTTGAATATTCAAATTAAGTCAGATTTCCTCCAGTGGGTACTATAGTACTACTGTAGTAGTAGTATCGTAGTAGTGATTACTTTAGTAGTAGATAGGGTTAGGGCTGCTTTGATTTCTAATATTCCCTTTCTGGATTTTATCAAGTCAAATCATTTAATCCAATGTATTTATATGGCACAAATCATATCCGAAGTTATCTTGTGAAACCAGACACTGAAGCACAGTGGGATACTGCCCAGATCCCAATTACTCGATCAACATCTCTGTCAAGGTCCTCATTGGTTGCCATCTTTGACTCCAGTGATGTAGACTCTGACTCCACATCCATCTCATCATTATCTATATGGGAATTTGCTATTACTGTAACAATTACAGACTGTGTAACTGTAAGAGTAATCCAACATGCAAACCAATAATCATACATCCTGAAGGCACCAATAAGGGATGGAGTAAACATGACAAATTCATGGGGCCAAGCATTTGTTGGGGGCCCATCGAGCAGAGGAGGGGGTTGAGTGGATACAGGCTAGAATTTGCAAAAATATCATGTAAAAGGCATAAAATGGGATGTTGAAAACATGTTAAGTTTCACTCAAACAGATCAACAAGATAATGACTGTTATTAAAGGGGCCCACAATGTTTAGTTTTAATGGGGCCCACAATTGGTAGCAGCACCCCTGCATACATCCATTCATTTTTATTTGATGGAAACATTATCAACCAATAAGTGAAGTTAACACATGGTTGACTGCTATAGCGATTTGAATAATAAATTAATAAAATGTATATTTTATTTAGCACAGGGGTGAACCCTTAGAAAGGGTCATGATCAAATCATGTGGCGTCTTTAAAGCACCGTAACAAAAAACTACATCACATGGAGCACTGCCGTCAACTTTACTGGAAAGTGTGAATTTGAAACTCTCTCCCAGTTTTTATTTGGCATTGATGTTTATTCAAGCATAAATGTTCCCTTACACTAGTATGATAGGATGGCAGGCATATATTCAACATTTTACAAACTGGAAAAAGTGGTCAAATCAGCTGATACTACTCTATTACTATACTACTCTAATCTTGTGATGATTTTTGTGTGTTTTGGCTCAATATTTTAAAGAAGTAGGTTATAGTGAAATATTAACTATCTCTTTATATAGATTAAGTTGTGCTGAAGAAAAAGATACCAAGAATGTGTATGTTAAAAAAAACTGTATGTGGTAGATATAAAATCAAATGTATAAAAAAAAAATGGCCAAAATAGGCTTAGGACCTTAAGGGTTAATTCAATATGACATGTTTCACTGCAAGATGTTTATAGGAAAAACAATATGTTTGGAGCATGCACATAATTATTGTTGGGGTTAAAAAATATGGGGTGAAAATTATACATAAAACAAGCTCAAACAAAGTGTCAGTTCTGCGTTTAGAATGTACATAATGTGCATTTATTATTTTAACTCTGACTATAATCTTTTCCTAACACAAACTGAGCTGTTTTTCTGATTAAATCTAAACAAACCTTATCTATTGCAAAAGAAATAGTGAAACAGTAGTTTTACATAATGCATTTTTAGTCTGAATCATCTCTGCTTTGGAGACATTGGATATCAACCTGTACCGTTGTAGAAGTTTGAGGATGTGTTGCTTTTTCCCAGTGTCTACATTTGACCAATACTAAGCACCTGCCCTTTAAAATATCAATAGGCAAGTAGCAAAAGAAAGAAGGTGTGAAATTGAATGAGAGAAGTGGAGGGAATTAGTTGCTGGTGAATGCAAAAGGGAAAGCAGAAGTGGGATAAGAAAGAGAGAGAGAGAGAGAGAGAGAGAGAGAGAGAGAGAGAGAGAGAGAGAGAGAGAGAGAGAGAGAGAGAGAGAGAGAGAGAATGGCAATAGGACTTTAAGTGAGGGAGGGAAGGGAAGGGTCCTATCTCATGAAGATGTGGAGATAAAGATGGAGATGGATCGGAGAGAGGAGAGAAGAGAGGGAGAGGGTTTAATGAATTAATGACTGTTCTCACAACTAGATGCCTCCTCTATCTGGCTCAGACGGAGCCGATGAAATAATAAATAAACACATGAATAAGTGAAGAGGCTTGGATGAGACGGCACTCCGGAGGGGGAGAATATGGGAGGGAGAGGGGGGGGGTTGAGGTGGAGGGGGGGTTGAGGGGTGGTAAGGCGGCTAGGCACGCGGTGAGCCTCTCTGGTGATTTGCTCCAACATCAAGCAGCTGGAGGTTACTGAAAAATTTAGCAATGCGCGGGGAGCCGGTGAATGCTAATAGCGTAGACTGACTCCCTCCCCATTTTCCACACACATCCTCCGCCTTCCTGCACCCACTCATTCCGGCGTAGTCCGACCACCTTCAGGTCTCCCGTGACCTTGCTCGACGGCGAGATCGAGCGGCCACCGGCATGCTAACGAGACGCCGGCTTTGGGTTTGCAGGGTTGCCAGACGCTACAGGGCACGAAGAGGGCAAGTAGGGGCGTTGAAATGACACGTTAGCATGGATATAGACGGGCAGGGTGCCACTCACACAGGCCAACAAGGTCCGTCATATTATAGTAGTCAGAGAAAGACATTGCACTTTAATGAGAAGGCAGTTAATTAGGACTTCACTTTCAACTTCCAGAAGCGTAAAAAGCATGTGGACTTACTAAGTAGTCGTTCGCATAACAAACGAACCGTGCTGCCAGTTGCTTTCAAAACAGAATATTTACTCAACACACAATAGACAAAACTGAACGACTCAAGAACAAAATGACATGTTACTTATTACTTAACTGGTTGCATAAAGTGTTATTTTTTTGTGTTTAAAGCATACAGTGGACCTGTGTCCCAAATTCTGACCCTTGAATGAGTACTTGAGGTCAGTTCCAGAAATACCCCCATGTTAAAATGTCTAAGTTTTAGGTAAAAATGAAGTAAGTGAACAGTAGTGTCTGGGGGAAAAAACTGTTTTGGTTTCTGTTGCTTCGTTAAACAACCTCAGAGTCTCTGAAAGGCCTTTGACTCCAGAGTGTTAAATCATCTGTTTACAGGAATATGTAACATTAAAACATGCTTTAAAAAAAAATCTGAATCTTGTATAAATTGCATTTTCACACATGATGATAATGCATTTGAAAATTGAGAAACGTGTAATAATCTGTATTTTGTAGGAAAATAGTTCAGCTTCTGAGTCTTACCATGCATTTCATAATGTGGAGTTGTACCTTTAAAATTGTTTATGTATGCCTCCACAAAAAATGAGTAAAGAATAAATGAAACTACGACTAATACTGGTCAACAAGATAAATGCTTACAGAATAAAACTAAGGAACATTTTTACCGCATGTGTGTTACTGTTAAAGAAAATACAAGCCTTACATAAGGGTTAAACGATACATTAGCTGGCTGATATATCGGGCACATTTTTTAGTTTTTTAAAGTGTATTCACATGTGGTTTCGCCAATTAATTTAAACAACCTACATAACATAAAATTAATATTTAAAACTAAGTCACAAACAAGTACCATTTTGTTTTGTATTGCTGCTTGTACAATACTGAATTTCAAATTAAAATAACTGTCCTAAAATATGGAAAGTGTAATGTGCACAATGTTACTTGATTGCAATTGTTTTAAATATAATTATAGATTTTATGTTTTGCAGGTTCTTTAAATGTTACAAGTTCTACCTCAACTTGTCTCTTTTTTTTTTTTATTTGTTACTGTTAAATGTTTATTTTTTACTTGAGACCTGGAATATTTGTAATTTTTTTTTTACCCATATCGGACCCAAATATTGGTTTTCAGCAGTCCATATTGACCAAGGGTGATGGAAAAAAATCAGCATCAGCCATTAAAAAAACCTGTATTGGTCGATCCTTAGTCTTAAATAATAGTTGGCTCAAGTTTCCAAGATAAGTCTGGGGTCAAAATGTGAAATTATTACAATTAACAAGAGAATAGGTTTTAGTCCAAAGGAATATTGGTCTCAGATCTACTTCAAAACACTGTCTGCACATTATGATCCATTCACTTTACAGGTTCTTTCTAGTGGAATATTTACTAATCCATTATATACATGTACATAAACCACCATATATGTGGAATAACACACCATCATATATTAAAAACATGAACTAACCAACACTTTTGTCATTTGTTAATAAAATATGTTAGATTTAGCACATTTAATGTCTGAAGCAGATACTTTCGAAAAATTTTTTTTAGAGCAGTGTAATCAGAGGTGCATAGCTGACCTGTACTTCAGACAGATTTGACCAAACTTCATTTTTCAGTGTGTTGTCAAGTCCTTTTGTCACTTTCTATAGACACTATATAATAGGAAAGATCAGCTCATGTGTTTATTAGTTTGAATCTGACATAATACATTGAAACACTCCAGTGGTATAACCATCCCAGCTGCAGAGCTATGTTTTTCCGTCAGATAAATTTGGTAGGTTTAAGAGGTTTCAGAGCCTCAGTTCCCTGTGGGAAAAGGCGGCAAGAATAAAACAACTAAAATATTCTACATATAGCATACACATAAATGGATATTGATTTTAGGCAGGAGCTTATTAGGTGGTAAAACCAGAGCAAAAACTCAAACTAACCCTATCAGATTCTCTTACGGGTAGGTATATATGTCTTGTGATTCTCTCATATACAGATGTCCCTGAACTACTCCTGAACACATCCACACCTGAACATCAGATATTGATCACAACACTCTCAGCCTTTTTCTGAGTTTGTAGCCATTTACAGATTCATGCAGTAGGTGGAATTAGGCTCAGAATGGGGGTAAAGTTACACAGTGAATTGAATTAAGCCATAAAGTTAAGCATAACAAAGGCTTTTGAGTGACAAGGGGTGGTGTCCATGTCTGTTGTGTTGGGATTGATTGGATTTTTTCCCCCTTGTTCAGTCATCTCTAATGTAAGGATTCTGTGTTTCATATAGTTTAGTAATATATTCAGAAGCTAAATGAGCTAGTTAGGTATTAAAATATAGCATCAGCCCAACGTGTACTGGACCAAATATCACCTGAATACAGACTGAAGTGAAGTCAAGATTATACAGTTGTGCTCATAAGTTTACATACCCTAGCGGTATTTGTCATTGACCATTTTTCAGAGATATATACTTTTCTTTCATTCGTGGCTAATGATTTGGTCAATCCATTTATTATCAAATAAATGTGTTTGCTCTTTTGAAACTGTACTGACAATAGAAAGTGTCCAAATGACCCTGATCATAAGTTTACATACCCTAGTTCTTCATCCTCTGTATTGGCCTCTTTACCATCGGTGACAGATGTTAAGACTTTTGTGGTAGTTGAGACACTTTATTTTCTTAAATGTCCATTCTTCTTGGTAAAACACTTTCAATTCCTTTCAGATTGTGTGTTTTCTTTCATGAACTGCATGTTTGATATTGATATTGAGGTCAGGAAACTGAGATGGACACTCCTTCATATTCCCTTTTTTTTTTTTTTTTGCTGTAGCCAATGAAAGCTGGACTTGGCCTTATGTTTTGGCCTATTGTCATGTTGGAATATTCAAGCCCGTCCCATGCACAAACTGATGACCATGACCGTATCAGGCTGTTGAATAACCGCAGATGAAAACCAATTATAACTTTGCATGTATTACCTATCCTCTAATGTCTATTTTTGTATGATTGTTCTGCCCATTGTGGATTGACCGTATCCTCATGCGAGCACTGACGCTAATCACCAGAGTTAAAATTGTCTGATTATGTACGTGTCTTGACCTATTGAAGCAATCAATGCTGCCCTGCTGCAAAAACGAGGCAATAAATTTGTTGAGCACAAAATTGCCATAGCCAACAGAAATGACCAGTATATCTCAGGTTGTAATAAAACACACCGTAGTCAGATTTTTCACATTTACTTCAGGCATTGGATTACAACTGCACACTATATATTGTCTGTATGAAACAATTTCCAAAGTTTTCTTTTTCTTTTTGATCTCATGTCCTATGGTGTGTTATGATATTGGGGAAATGTCCAGTTTTTTGTCAGGTTCATGTTCATCTTGGCCAACTCTAACTGTGTTTCGACATATTTTTGAATAGTGACTCATGGCAAATCAGACTAAAATAGTTTAGTTGCTAAAAAGACCTCATTAAGGTTGTATTTATCTCTTTGTCGTGCACATTGTAATTTCTGTTTTGATATACATGCAGTTCTAACATGTTTTTCTGCAGGAAATATTGTCTTGCAAAAAAATTTAATAATAATAACATTGTTCTACTTTAAAAAAATGTTTTTTTTTATAAAGTATCTGCTTCAGACATTAAATGTGCTAAATCTTACATACTTTATTAAGGTCAATCAGAAAACAAATGACAAAAGTGTTGGTTAGTTCATGTTTTTAATATATATGACGGTGTGTTATTCCACATATATGGTGGTTTATGTCCATTTATATAATGGATTTGTAAATATTCCACTAGAAAGAACCTGTAAAGTAAATGGATCATAATGTGGAGACGGTGTTTTGAAGTAGATCTGGTAGATTTAAGACTAAAAACATTTTCTCTTGTTCATTCTAAGAATTTCACATTTTAACCCCAGACTTATCTTGGAAACTTCAGCCAACTAGCATTTTAGACTTGAGTTTTCTTTATCAGAAACACACATGTGGAAACATATCATTAGTTTTATTCATACAGTGGAATATTAAGTTCCAACACCTGTTTCTAGTGGAGTTTTGCATGTTCTTCTTATGTTTGTGGATTCTCTGTGGCTTCCTCCAACCATCCAAAGACATGCACTAATAGATTAATTGGTTCATCTAAATTGCCCATACGTGTGAATGTGACTCACTGTTTGTTTGTCTCTACATATTAGCCCTGGGATGAACTGGCAACACATCAAAGGTGTACCCCGCCTTTGCCTATAGGTAGCTGGGATAGGCTCTGACACCCCCCCTAACACTCTGGAGGATAAAGCAGTTCAGACAATGAATGAATGTATAACATTAAGTCAATACATTTTATAGTTACTACTTTAACATCTTAAAAGTCTGTCAATCGGCTGCATAATTCAAGAGAATATGGTGTAAAGCAGAGGTGGAACATATGGTTTTTGTTATGTCTAAACAATAACTTAAACAGTAACAATGTGTTTGTTGCTATTAAGATGACAATGGCACTCAAATAACTGTCATCTTTTCCACATCTCATCCAAGTTGTTTTTGTGCCTAAACTTAACGACAACATGGTCACAGGCTAACATTAACATATTATTTTCTTACACTATCACTGGTGTTTTGTGTCATTAATTGGGAATCGACTTATTCTGTTACTTAGGTATGAGGTTGCGTCGTGTTTCTCAGTTTCTTTATTACACAAGCTGAGCTGTAACTAAAGAGGCTTTGTTTCAACTTTTAAAAGGGCTTTGCTCATCTCACCAAAGACAGAGTTACCGTTACATGTGAGACGTTCTATTTTTAAAAGCAGGTGAAGATTATCCTCGGTCGACTCTGACCCAAATGTCCCAGCCCACAGCCTTCTGGTCCTGCCGGCCCTCAGGCCTGGACGGCCCCTGGTCTGGTCTGAGTGCCCCAGCTGGGATGCTGACAGACTGGATGGGAGGCTCGGGGCGCCGCTGAGGAGCCCCGGTGACATGATTTACAGGCAGAGCTGCTGGGGTTGCTGGGCGACGTCTCGCTGCGGTCCCCCGCCACTATAATCGGAGCTGTGCGTCCGGCTCCGAGGAGTCTGCCGAGGCACACATCACCTCCTCCCTTCCTCTCACTCTTCCTCACCCCCTCCCCTTTTCTTCACTGGTCCAACTCTGCTACACACTCTTTTCTTGCCTCTCTTCTTCTGCAATACCACTGAGGCATTGTGAGACAGAGGGATGGAGGGGTGGGGGGGCGGGTTGCAACAATAGTAGCTGTGTGATGAAGGCCACTCCTTTGAGGTGAAGATGCACAGACACCCTCATGCACTCATACATGTGCACACAGACACAGATACACACAGAAAGCATAAAACAAAGAACAAAACCCAACACAATGGCGCTGCGTTGTCTTGCCTTCCACTGCGGTGTGGATTTATTGGCTTCTATGTGGCGCACAGATCCATCCCTCTTGAAAAAAGCCATTGTCTCGACTCCTTGGAGCAGCAGCTCCAGTGTTCTGGCTCTTCACGTCTGAGGCTCAACACCTCCACTGCTTTCCTTTCCACCCACTATAATCAGTAGAGAGAGAGAGAGAGAGAGAGAGAGAGAGAGAGAGCTGGGAGCGAGTTGGAGCCTGGATGGCGGGCTCGGCTCGCTCCACAGTGCTGGCTGTGAGCAAGGTCATCTGTCCAGAGCACAGAGAGTCTCCAGGGAGGGAGGCAGACAGATTCAAGGGGCTATTGGAGGAGCAATGAAGGACAAGAAACACCCGCCTAAACTCTGTAATGGACAAGAGTTCTTCTAAAAACATAAATAATGAAGTTTGTCTTTGGTCATCATGCATTGTTCCTTCTTTAGCACTTGATAATGATGGTTTGGTTTTTTTTTTTACTCTAAAATTGGTTGTGAACGAAAATTAAACCTTAAACATGATATTTCCTCTGTCTAAATGGTGTGTAGTGTGTTTTTGGAAATGAACCTGCATACAAATCTTAAATATCTGAGTGTTTCAAATGTATTTTACAATAAATAGGCTTTAAAAAATGGCTTAAATATCAGCCTGAAGAATTGGAATACATATATATATATCACAGACAATATTTCATTCGCCAACCTAGACTTTTTTAAGAGACAGATTCACTACGGCAGTGCTTATGCAATGTCAACATTTTTTTTATATATATATTTCTGTTCATAGTTGCATTCATTTTTAGCCAAAAACTATTTATGACAATCTGAGACCACTGACAAACCACCCAAAAGAAAATCCCAAAAATTCTCAGTGGATTTCAGGTCTGGACTGTGTGATGAACAATCCATGTGAAGTTAGAAACACACTCACAGATCACAGACTTCACCCAAGGTGAAGTCAGCCCCACCCTGCCTAAATGACCTAAGTGAGCACAAGGTTTTACTTTCACTTCTGCGAGCAGTGGTCTGTCTGCAACTGAACAACCAACCACCCCTCACTCACTCATCATATGTTGCTGGTGCCAGTATCAATTTCAGCCAAATCCACCCATAACTTTTTTAGTTATCTTGCTAAAATACAGACAGACAGATACATGGTGGTGGCGAGACAACTGTACCCCCCCCCCCCCCCCCCCCCACACACACACCTAATTTACATCTAAAATGAATTCCTGGACCTTGAAAACCTATGGAGTGAGTCACTGTTAAAAACACAGCATTTCCACTGGTAAGGTTTTGCCATGGGACATTCTGCCCTTCAAGTAAAAGTTTACAAAGCTTCAGGAGGTAGAGAAAAGATAAATGAGTGTTAGGGTTCACTTTTACTACTGCGAGCAGCGGTTCTTCCTGCCCTCAACTAAAACACCAACAAAATGTAATCATTTGTTCCTTGCACTAAGTATCAACATTTCCCGAAAATTTCATCCAAATTTGTCAAGAATTTTTTGAGTTATCTTGCTAACAGATGAACCTTGGTGAAAACATAACCTCTACTGTTCCTTGGTGGAGGTAAAAAAAATAATGTCTGATGTTCAGGTAATCATTGACCTTATGACCTGAACACATATTACCAGTCAATCATAGTTTGATCTTCAGGAACTCTTGAAACTGATGCTTGTTTAGAAGTGAGAGGCTTCTCCCTGCATCAGTTAGGATTAACTCTTTAAACTTCCACTCAATTTCGCCTAAATTTCTTAAGAAAGTAAATTGAATACTGTTCTTGAACTATTTTGATAATGTGCATTTTATGTTTGCTTATATTATACATGGAAATATTAAGATGAAAACTGGGATGTTGGAGACAGATCCTGTTAAATGATGCAATAGCCATTTGTAGATATTTATAAATGTTTTCATGTGTTTTGGACGATGTATGGACAACATATAGAACAATTTTTTTGGTTTGTTTTGGATGTTTTTGTTGGAATATGGTTCCTCTGTGGATAATTATAAGACATAAAAGTTCAGATCAGCTGTTTGACATTTGTATTTTGAACAAATAAGTGATTGTACCTGCTGTGGGTATTATATCAGAAAGTGGTTTATATCATCGGATGTGTGAGAATCTCCGGTCATGTGACCATTTGGGACAGGTTTGGGTAGTTTAACATTTTTGAGTGACTACTTCCGGCCTATACTGTATGTGGGCCCTTGGAAGTTTAAAGGGTTAAATCATTTGTTGCAGCTGAAACAGAAACACTGTAGTAAATATGAATTTGAAGGCTCTTATATTTTTGCTCTTGAATCCTTCTTCTTTTTTTTTTTTTTTTAAATCTAAGTTGCATATTAACCATGTCAACTGTTTCTTTCTATCTGCTCATGTATGACAAACATGGGGGAAACTTTGGGCTACATGTTCTAGGGTAGGGTCTCAAAGTAATTATCTTTCAGGGGCCACCGTCAGTTCGATTTGATCTCAAGCGGACCGGACCATTAAAATAATAACATAATAACCTAGAAAAATAATGATAACTCCAAATTTCTGTGTTTGTTTTAGTGCAAAACCCCCATTACAGTAAATGATGAAAAAAAACCCATTACTGTACATAATGAAAATTTCCCCTAGTGGGACCAATAAAAGAATATCTGATCTTATACTATAAAATATTTACCTGCTATTAACTACTCAAGCAAAAAAAAAAAAGACAGAACTAACCTGAAAAAAATTACATTTCTTAAAAAAAAGATCTACAAAGACACTAAACCCTGAACAGTTACCGAAGCAGAAAATTGTTCAAATTGTGCTTAATTTTCTTTAAACATCTTGTTCATATTTGTTCAGGTTATTCACATTTTACTGTTAGAGGCTAGTTCGAAAAATTTTAAGTTGTCATTATTTATAGGGATTATGTAGTATTTTTTCACATCAAACAGAGATGAAAATATGCAGTCATTATTTTTGTTATTATTCTATTATATATTATTATATTATTTGTTATTATTCTATTATTAGGCTGTAGATCATTCTGGTCTGTATGTGGAACCTGAACTAAACTGAGATCCACAGCCATAACTGGGGAATCTTTGCACTCAATTCATCCCAAGGGCCGCATCGGCACCTTTGGCGGCCGCATTTGGCCCCCGGGCCACATGTTTGAGACCTCTGTTCTCGAGGGAGTTGCAACAAAAAGAAACAAGAACTTTAATAATAATAATAATAGAGGAAATAGTAGGTAAACAACAAATACTTTCCTAGAATGTTTAACTCCATCTTCATCATCGTTATAATACAAAACTACAAAATAGACTCAGCTACATTACTAGGCCTGTGCCAAAAAAAGTCCACGTCTCATCAGAATGATTTCGATCAGACTGACGAAATACTGTCCCTGTAAATGCTGCCAGTGAGCGAACAAATCATTTTTACAGTGAATAATGGAAGCAGGTGGCTACAGACGTAACTTATCCATTTGTCAATTTCAAGTGGAGGAATCAGTGTTTGGCCTGTAATCTATCTTCAAGAGAAGTTAATTTAAAGCATCATTAAAACACTAAACATGACACCATTTGAAGAAAACTCCAATTAGCTTCAGGCAAGGCAACATCAAGATGGACATATGTGGAAATATAAAAAGAAATAAGCGCCTTGAGAGTGTTTAAATCTATAACAAGATACATCAGTGGGTATTTTAAGACCGGGCTCTGCTGACACTGACTGGCATATATTATGTATTTTAATGAGATCAAAGTCCGTATTGGTTAAACTATATATCGCGTCGACCTCTGTTATGGCATCCATTCATCAGATGGGCTGCGTTTTTTTTCTCCAGTGAAGTGGCTGTAGAGTGGGACCACGACTGTGATCTTCCATGCACAAACGTAGAGAAAGGGGAAGGAGAGGAGAGAAGAGAGGAGCGGTGTCAGAGCTGTCTACACCCAGGCCTTCAACACTGTCAGCAACACAGCTCTGATGGAACCAGGTCGACTGCTGCCACTGCTGCTGACAACCCAGTGTGTGTGTGTGTGTGTGTGTGTGTGTGTGTGTGTGTGTGGTGGTGGTGGTGGTGGGGGGTAATGATGGAATCCCAGAAGGTGTTTTTATAGTTTTGTCACTGTAGAGTCAATGCATCTGTAGTTGTGTTTCCATTGATACTCACATTAGGTAGAGAGAGAGAGAGAGAGAGAGAGAGAGAGAGAGAGAGAGAGAGAGAGAGAGAGAGAGAGAGAGAGAGAGATAAATAGAGAGATAAATAGAGATAGCAATAGATAGATAGATAGATAGATAGATAGATAGATAGATAGATAGAGATTTTCAGGCAGATTTGTTGAAATATATGAGTTTATTTGGCTGTATTTATTATTGTATTTATTGCCTTTCAGTTTTTTTCAGTTCCCATGGGGTTCTTAAATAAGTTTTTATGCACTCCCCTCGTTGGCGTGGCGCACCTGGTCTGCACTTAGCTTGCGCCAGGTGTGCGAAACTAGAGCCCCATATGTGTAATATCACACCATCATATATATTAAAAACATTCATTTCATTTGTATATAAGGTTTAGCAGATTTAATGTCTGAAGCAGATACTTTCTAAAAAATGATATGACAAGTATTGCATGTTTGTAGGAGCCCCTCTTTGACAATGTATGGTGAGCACATCGCACATGTCCAATGGAAAAATGACTTGTGAGATTATAGACTCGCTTTCTCTAAATTTTGGGGAAAAATGACTTTTGAGGATTTTGCTTTCTTTAAATTTTTAGAGCTTTAGCAAACTAGAAAGAAACCTCAACAACCGTTTTTTTTTTTGCTGTGTTCCTCTTTATCATCAATCATCTCTCTGTTTCGCACACATACACACACGTAAACTGTGCTGGGAGCCCAAAGTGTTGAGGTAATGACTTACACATGTCCCTATTAAGGATCTGGCACATGGCGGGGAACTTTCCCACCCGTCCATAATTGATATTAATCCCTGCTCTTTGGAGTGGCTCGGGGGAATGGTCGGAGGAGACGTTAATGCACATACAATGGCACAGTCCTAGACCTTGTTAAAGAAGAAGGAGAAGAAAAAAGCCTTTTGTACAAAGACTTGGATAAATGAGATTAAATCCTTCCAGACAAAGAGCGGATGAGACAAAAGTGACAGAAAGGGGAAAAAAATGGGAATGGAAAATTCCTCAAGATGTGAATGGAAAAGTGGATTAGTGTAAAGCAGACTGTACTCTTTACTAATGTAGTAGAAGAAAAGAAGATACTCCCTGTTATCACACGAGCTCTTTGAATAATGGATCTGGACATTAAAGACTTGGAGGACGGGGTTGGTAAAAATTAAGTTTCACAGTTAAAAGCAAACTCCTCCTCATGTCACTGCCACCACTCACACACCATCAACTTAAATGATGCTGGATTTTATGGGAGGGAGGGTCTAACAAAAAATACCCACTGGCTCTAAGGGGAATTTGGCACCACAGTCCTCATTAAAGTCACCATGAGATCAAGTTCACTGTATTTTGTTGTACATCGTGTGCTAGTTTTAGTAGCAAATTTAGTTATTTTCTGGAAAATGGTTTCAAAATAAATTTAATGACTCATCTGCACTAGATGGAAACACATAACTGTGCATCCAATGAAATACTTAAAAGCCAATAAATACATTTATGTCCTTTTTTAAGTGATATTAAGATTAATGTCACTGTCTGATCTATACTAGAAGAAATCAGATTGATTCATGTAATAGTTTATAATGGAAAAAGAAAGGATAACAGACATATCTGACACATTTCAAACTATTATTTTTGCTAAATCCAATTTAACTTTGTGTGTCATTTTGTCTCAGTAGTTCATATTATCCAGAATAAAGCCCATTTGATTGATTAAAAAAAAAAAACTACTCTAATTGTTATATCTTGGAAGTTGTACAGTATTTTCACATGTGTAGATGAAGACAGAATAGAACAGAATAGAACAGAACAGAATAGAATAGAATAGAACAGAATTGAATAGCCACTTTATTGTCACAAATATCTACCATAGTGCACATTCAGTGAAATGCAGAAGCTCGCCATCGGACATAAGATTCAATCATAAATTCAGAATTTAAAAAATAAAAACAGTCCAATAACTACTTAAAAACTATACTAAAACTATAACTAACTAAAACATATGTGGCTTCTACAGGACAAAAAACTAGAAAGTGACAAATGGTTATCAAATAGACCAGTGGTTTCCAACCTTTTTAAAACCCTGCAATGTTACTGTTGGTTGTACAACAATGTAGAGTGTCATTTTTTGGAAGGGGAGTGGGCTCTGTATTTGTGTTTTCATCGGATGCAGGATAAGTGGCTCTAAGTGGCCAATAAATACAGTAGAGCAGAAGAAAGAGAATGGTGGGGCAGAAAAGTGCATCGAATAGCTTTCCTTAGCTCACACAGTTTATCAGATAAATAAGATGTATGTCGTCACTGAAGCTGTGTGAATAGCATCACATGAACACTCACACACTGCTGCAGTAAATCACACATTGTTATCTGTGCATATATCTGCAGTGTGACCTGGATGACCTCAGCAGCAGCTTCCTTCAGTCTCACTGGTGGCGACTACAGTACAGCAGCCACTCTACTGTCCATTCAAACAGCTAATCCTTGTGACAGGGGTATTTCTGAAGAAAGCAAGTAATGTTGTTCAGGGGGAAAAAAAAAATCCCCCTCAAATTCTCCTGAACCCGTGGCAGTGTACTGATGATGCAGAGGCACCCAAGGGCCTCAGCCTGAGTCCCAGCTGGGTGTCAAACACAGCCTGGGGTGCACCCGGGTGGTGGCCCATCTGCCCCTGCTGTCTGAAAGAGGAAGGGTGGGTGGATGGGGTAGAGGAGCGTCAAACATGGAGGTCATCCAAGCCCTCAAAGTATCAATCGGCAGAGGAAGTTGGGAAAAAAAAAAAAAAAAAAAAGAAAAAAAAAAACAGATCTGAAGTCTCACTCCATTAAGCGTGACCTCATACTGCAGATTAGATCAGTTTCATTTAAGTGTCACTTCACAGGTTAGGATTCATAAAGTCAGTATTGTGCAGTAAAATACCCTGCACGCCTCGAGCCTTTCAGACATACAGTAGACAAGCATATTTTAAGTCTGTGATGGTCGTCATCCCATGAAATGATCAAGTCAAGCATGAAGTCAGATCCATTACAGTGGAACCATAGTGAACACAAGTACAGACAGACAGACAGACTTTATTGATCCCAAACTACAATTTGAGAAATTAGGAAATACAAAAAGGAATATTTGCTTTGAATTACAAAGTAAAAAAAAAAAAAAAGATTAAATCCAGGGAAATCACACGATATTCTGACTGATACTATAGAAAAAAAGTATTCAGAGAATGCCTAATCTCACCCCTATTTTGTGCCAAAGTTTCAATGACAACCGTTCTTGATTTAGAGCCAATATTGTGATTTTGACATTTCTGTTAAATGCACCACTGACCTTTGACCTTTACTCAAATGGTCATTGCATCTGATGTGCATTACTATAGCTATATGTATATGCCCATGTAATTTCATGGTGTTATCTCAGACACACACAGACAGACAGACAGACAGACAGACAGAGACGGTAATTACAATAATATCTCCCAACCAATGTTGGGCAAGACTAACAGTCTCTGAAGGTTAATGTGTTTTATATAACATAGGATTATCATCTTAATTTATTCAATGTATGTGAGTGAAGTCAAACTAAGTTGTACAAAAGTAACTACTGAGAGTTCAAAATGAGAAAAAAATGTGTTTTTTTATGCGAGTAGCATGGCAACTGAATGATTATAAAGAGTTTTGTGTCTAAGTTGCCAGCAGCCGTTTGTCATGCCATACATAATGAAGGAGCTGCTTAGTTTGACTATAGGCCCATACAGGAAACAGCAGCAGCTACATGAATGAAAGTAACTCATGGATTTCTCAGTTTGATCCTCAGCTGCATATCTTTCCCTTTAAGTGCATTCATTGTGTTCATTCATTCTTTCACTACGACTCCAATATAAAGGCTTTGGCAACTTTTTCATGGTTCTCCTAGCAACCACAGCTGGTGCTATCACGGAGCCTGTTGGAGAGCTGACTTGCTCATAATAGCTAAGTATATAACAAGTTGTCAAAAAAGACAAATTTACCTGAACAAGTTAAGGACCACAGCAGTGCATGCCCTCTGAGAAATAAAGAATAATTACATCCCCACAGGAAATCCTTTCAGAGGCTTCAACCTAGGACCATCTGTGAAATGTTTCACCCAGAACCTCCACAAAGGCTTCAACTGGCAAGCCTTGTGTGATACAATGTTCCACCACTAACTCTTTGGAGTTTTACACCAACCATGCAGGTCTCCCATCCCTGAGGTCTGAGTGCCCACCGGTGGGCAATTTGACCCTTTTTTTTTTTTTTTACACCATTAAAAACCTTGATACGTCTAGTTTTCAAATATATATATATATATATATATATATATATATATATATATATATATTTTTTTATATATATATATACATATATATATATATATATATATATATATATATATATTGACTTCTGCAGCTGCTGAGGCTACACCTAAAGTAGCCAATGCTTGAGTGGCTGCTCAGAGGTGAGAGTACGTCCCATTCAGCTAGAATAACCAGTCAAAGAACATGTGACTGGGGGTGGGTGCCATAGAGCTCTTTACACTCATCTAGTCAATATTCAAATAACAAAGGCTCTGAGCTCTGTTGGCTTGAGATACAATCACTACTTTCCATTTTCCAAAACATTTCTAAATGCTCTTTTTACTTTTATGCAGCCAATACTTGTGTTTACAAGGTTCAAACTTCAAAAATCTTGCTTAGATGTATGTATTGTGTGCTGTTTGAAAAACTCTAAAGAGGATTGTTTTTAATACAGTTGTGTTTACACTCAATTTATATAAAATGTGTTTGTATTACATTCATTATGCTTTCATATTCTTTTTTGTTAGGCTTTTAAGACACTTTTGCATAGATATTTACAGATAGTTGAAATACTTGAACATGTCAAACAGCCTCAGAGTCTCTGAAAGGCTCTAGACTCCAGAGGGTTGTTTGCTTACTTTGACCAGTGAAAGCTACGTGATGTGAAGAACTGCTGCATACAAATCTTCCTACAGTGCTCATGATTACCAGGACACACAAAAAGGATCTGTGTCATTATGCACACCTCTGGTCTGGACCGAAATCAAGCCTCTCTGAAGGATAATGTTACTTGAGCACCACAAAGACAAAAATAACATCCTGGTTTGTAAAAGGCAGTTCAAACAAACCTCAAAGTGCTCCACAGTGATCTAAAAATGGAACGTAGAGGGACTGATGCAGATGCAGCTCCTGAATCAGCTGGAAGTCCTGGAACTCACCATGGACCATGTGTCTCCCCAAAACAGATTTGACCCTTTGCTTTCTCCTCAAGTAAAATGAACCCAATGAACTGTTGCCCCCATCCTGGAAGAGGAGGAGGGCAAGAGGTATTGTTTTCAGTTTGGCTTTTTTTGTTTGTCTGTTTGTCCATATGTGTGTCAGCAACTTTACACAAATACTACTGGACCAATATCCATTACATGTTCAGGAGAGGTGCAAAGTGGGCCAGAATAGATTCCATTACATTTTGGTGAATGTAGGTCAAAGGTCAAGGTAATCAAAATGTGTTTTCACAATGGTAAGAGATAGGGACATATAATTTCCTTTTCATTCCTGTATACCTTATTGCATTTTGTTTCTTTATACTCTCACTGTTGATGTGCATTGACTTCTGAACCTTGAAGGAGAAATTCTCTAGGTCAAAGGGCACAATACAAATCTAATTTTGGATAAAACTTTTGAAGTAATCATCTTAGAGACTTCCGATGAGCACCAAAATGCTGCTCTTTCAATTCTGCAACTTGTGTGTGTAGGTTTTGACCTATTGTTGACCCAAGAGG
The DNA here is from genome assembly GCA_020466265.1 of Siphamia tubifer. Lineage (NCBI taxonomy): Eukaryota > Metazoa > Chordata > Actinopteri > Kurtiformes > Apogonidae > Siphamia > Siphamia tubifer. The sequence goes on from CM035793.1 coordinate 34,531,805, forward strand.
TCAGGGGTCACTGGGTCAATACCTACAAAACAAGTGGAGAGAGAGACTTATAAGGCCTTGTACGCACTGACAGGGAATTTAGAATAGAATAGAATGATCTTTATTGTCATCATATACAACACGGTGTACGAGATTTAAAAGACAACTTCCAGCCGTGAAAAAACACACTAACAAAAAAGACAACATTAAAAACTCAAGTACTAGGTAAAAAGATAGATAAAGTATATGAATATTTTGCCGTTAAAATGTATAAAAGGTAGTAACATTGAGAAAAATATAGGACTTGGCATGAGCTTCAAAATGATGTCATGACCTTTGACCTTGATAGGTCAAAATCAAGATCACATTATTTTAAATGGTTTTAACTCCAAATAAGAGTGTTGATAAGTACTCAGTTACTATTGTTAAAAGATAGGATGGAGGCGCCAAAATGCCATCATGACCTTTGACCCTGAGCAACCTTGAAAGGTTAAACCCATAGTCTCAAGTTTTGAGAGGGAGAAAGAAAAACAGATTGGAAAGTTTGGGAAAAAAAGTGGACCTGTTCAGTTATTTTTCGTACTGTCCATGGGCGGTTTGGGCGACGCACTGAAAACGTAGATGAAAAAGAAAACGCATAGAAAACGTAAATAAAAAAAAAAAAAGTTTTATTTATTTACGTACTTTATCTGATCTCATTTGTCTCTCTGTGGATGTCGTCGTCCAATCAGGGCGAAATCCTAAGTACAGTCAGTGACACTTGGTACCACCCCTTTTGGGACGATTTCAGTTAGGTTGAAAAACGCCCAAGAATTCACTGATAGACTTTCATGCATTTTTTTTCACGAAACAGTCACTTCAATACTATCTCTATGGCCTTCTGAAGAGGCTTACCCCAACGTACTTTCGTCATTGCATATTTTCCGCGGTCAATGAACGAACGTTCCTGTCAGTTCTGTCCAGAGGGGTAGGGTGAGAAGCAATGGTCCAGTCCTTAAAAGAAATTCCCTTTAGTCAGCGCTCAGATCAACCTAAACTGGCAATGAAACAAGCAGAACCATCTCGACCAAATGCCAAAATAATATCTTACACTTGAGGTTTTTCAACACCGCCCCCCCCCCCCGCCCCCTGTACAGTTTTTTTTTTTTTTTTTTGTATTTGGCATATTTTCCCCGGTAACATTCTCAATTAAAATAGCATGTAAATATGTAAATATCGACTCACCTGTTTTGTTATTGTCATATTATTATTTACAGTGTGATAATAGCCATGATAAATACTAGAAATGACAAAGGTCTAAATCAGGTATTTTCCTTCATTACTTGATTGATCATGTCATCATAGAAGCTCAAATTGAAGTTGAGGGGTATTATAACAGAAAGAGAAAAGTGAAGGGAAAAAAAAAGTCTTTTTTAGTCAAATATAACATTACCTGAACATAAACCTCATGTCTCCATCCACTGTCATTTATCCAATTCCCTGGGTTTTTACTGGTGAATCAATTTAGCAGAAGATGTGTTTCCACGGTAACTGCAGAGCCTCTGAACATCCAAATGGATCATATCTGATGACCATGAAAAGACAACAAACTGCTTTTTACACCAATAATGTACATGTATTGATAGAGTTAATGGACAAACAGTTACTGAGCAGTTTACATCAGTAGATGGTTTAGGTACACATTTATGGATTAAATATCCATGCATTTATCTCTAGCAGGTTAGACTACTGTTACAGCTGGATGCTCTAAAACAGCTGCAGCACATCCAGAACACTGCTGCTCTGGTCCTGACTAATACCAGGAAGTATGACCGTATTAGTCCTGTACTCAGGTCTGAGCACTGGCTTCCTGTCGCTCAGAGAACAGACTGTAAAACAGCGCTGCTTGTTTATAACTAGCAGAATGACCCACTCTGCACCTTTGCCTTTTAACTTGTTTCATTCTATCCATCCATCCATAACTACAGTCCATCTGTGACATGTTTGTCCCATATGAACCGCATGAACTCGGACCCTCAGAGACAGGTCTTTAGCTGGTGTCCAGAATCAGGACTAAACATGGTGAGTCTACGTTTCAGTTCCGTGCAGTTAAATTCTTGAACAGCCTTTCTAATAATGACAGACAGGCCTCTACTTCGACAAAAACGGTTCTTTTCAGCTGTACATAGAACAACTGAAAGGGTTCTACAGTATCTGCACTCTGACCTTTTACTTCAGTTTTATTGATTAATATTTGTGGTGTTTTTTTTTTTTTTTATTGTGTTTAAACTGTAATTGTGTGCTTTTATCTTATCCTTTAAATTGTTGTTAAAGCTCTGTGAATTGATCTGTGTAAAAATTGCCCTTCACAAATAACCTTACATTCTGTCCTCACAATAATGGAAAAACACCTTTAAACGGGTACAGTTGTGTCTGTTTGATTTTAAACTGCAGATAATATTGGACGTAGCAGATGCAGAAGCTTTAATCTGTCATGAAAGTCAGTAACAATGACATGTTTTCAGTTAAGTGTAGTCTTTACATGATGCAGATTTCAAATCAAATCAAGTCTTGTTGTCATTGACATTTTTCTGTACTTACAAAGTAGTGGAAGCAGAATGGAAGTGTGTCTCTGGGATCTAGAAAAAAAAAAAAAAAGAATAATGAGTATGAATAAAAAGTACAAGCTACAAATGCAGTCTGGCAATATTTACACACCTGTGTGTCTGATAAAGTGACATGGTAGTAAGTAATGAGCAATAAAGTGCACACACAGTGAATAGTGGTTTTGTTTGACCATATTATTGGTCCGGTCCGTTTCCCAAAGGTATCTGTGTTGACCTGGATGTACTGCAGGTCGTACATTGTGCATAAACACCTGGATTTGATGTTTCAGGTGCAGGATCATCGTACATAGCAATAACAGACATGTTAGGATGTGATGGCATCATTTTTAAATTAGTTATTTTTCTGTCAGCGTTCACATGTGGACATATAGACTATGTTCATACAGACGTTCAGGTCTTAATGCACAATTCAATTTAGTTTTTTAGAAAAATTCAATTTTTTCTTTAAAAAGTCTCATTTACAATAGCTGTTTTTTAAGGTCTTAACAGATCAGATACAGGTCACATTGGGGGGGGGGGGGCATTTGCCTGGAGTCTGAATGTAGCTATCAGTCACTTTTTCATTGACCCTCAAATATCACAAATATAACTTGTGCATAAAAATAAATGGCAATTTTGATAAAACCCACATTTTTTAATTAACCCATATAAATCTATGGGAGTGCAGTAAATTGTAAATGATTGCAAGATTTTAAAAGATAAAAAAAAAGAGCTAAGGAAAACCCTGTATATGTTTGAACCCTCTTTGTTATTTTTTTATTTTATTTATTTATTTATTTTTAATTTTCCCACTTTTGACCTTTTCTCAGCACATATATGTGGTGGTTTGTGATCCCTAAGCCCTCAGCCTAAAATAGTCTGGCTGGACCTTTCTTCTTATTTTGATAAACCAAAGTGCTCTGGGAAAAAGGGCAAACAGACTCAGTCATAACATATTTTCAAACCTTTTACTGAGACAAAATAAGAAGAAAAAAAAAAAAGACACATCATTTTAGGTTCAGGGTTAAAAGGGTTAAAAGTTTTTTTGTGCTGGCAAGAGGTGTTTTTTTCCAGACATAGTGCAAATGGTATATTATAGCAAAACTCCAAAGGAAATACCTTTTTTTTTTCACAACTGTTCAGGTGAATAAAAAAAATGGAAGTTGATGGACATTAAAACAAGTATTGAAACAAACATTGAAAGAAAGTATGTGTGGACACGCCAGGAGATAGATAAGAACAATAATAATGAATATATCTCTACGTAAAACATCTCCACATTCATGAAATAACTTCTCATGTCATCTCGCAATAATAAATAAACAGATCATTGCATTTGTGAGTTAATGGAAAAACTTCTGTTTTTTTTTTTACATAGTAAATATTGCTAAAGTTCTGTGTATATATCCAATGGAAAAACAACTATGGATAAAATGTTATATTACTGCAGGAGGGGCATTTGAAAAGATCCACAACCTTAAAAATTCAACACTGTGAGACCTGGAGGATGACGCTGGAAAGACCTGATCTGAAACCCAGTGGTGTTTAATGGGTTTAATGTTGGTCATCTTGTTTTATAATAAATAATAATAATGATAATAATAATAACAACAACAACAACTAGAAAAGTACTCAGAGCACAAACCTCCGCCAAGGCAGACCTCCCCACTTTGAATGAAGAGAGGGTCCGTCAAGGAGGTTATGTTTTTGCCAGTTTGTCTGTCTGTCTGTCTGTTAGCAAGATAACTCAAAAAGTTATGGACGGATCTTGATGAAATTTCCAGGATGTGTTGGGAATGTCACAAGGAACAAATGATACCATTTTGGTGATGATCTGGAAGAGATCCTGGATTCTGGATCACTTAGAAACTTTACATTCAGGTAAATGGAAAATCCATTTCAAAGTGATCTAGAATCCAGGATCTCTTCTGGATCATCACCAAAATGTTATCATTTGTTCCTTGTGACACTTCCAACACATCCTGGAAATTTAATCAACCCCCCCCCCAAAAAAAAAACCCCCACCAAAATCTCCCCATTACAAACCAAACCTACCCTGTGAATTTCATCAAGATCCGTCCATAACTTTTTGACTTATCTTGCTAACTATCAGACAGACAGACAGAAAGACAGACAGACACTCTGGCAAAAACATAACCTCCTTGGCAGAGGTAATAATAACATTTAACTTGTAATCCACTTTACCTTTAGGCAATCTCAAAGTGTTACATAGACAATAAAAGACAATAAAACAAAGTTCAATGGTAGGCTATTCTAAAAAGGTCTTTTTTAAGCTTCACTTAAAAGCATCAGTCCTCTGTGAGGTCCTCAGGTAGTCTGGGGACATTCCACAGCGTCAGGGGCTGCAGAGGTGAAGACCCTGTCATGTTTTATTGTCATTTATACCTTTTGGGATTGTAATTTTTCATATATTTTATTGTCTTTTGTGAAGCACTTAGTGACGTCTGTTGCCTGTGAAAGGTGCCATAGAAATAAACTTACTAATCACAGTCACACATGGATGTGAAAAACAGTTCTTCAGAGGCAGATGGTTCCGGGTTGAACCCCAGCCTGTTGGTGAGAGCCCTTTTGGAAGCATTGGAAGAGTGAAAAGGAAGTGCAGTTGCTATAGTGAGATGTCAGGAGGTTCTGTGGGTGAATAAACTTCAGATAAGTTTAGACTGATATAGGGGTGAGTCGATAATGACCCAACTTTCATGTCAGGCTAAACATTTCCCTCACACTTGGGGTTTTTCATCATTCTGTTCCATCTCACGGCTGAGCCTTGAAGACAGACGCACTGCTGTGAGTCCTGCTGTTTCTCACTAAGCTGATTGGACTTGCAACTGCAACGACATCCTGACCGCTCAGTGGCTCACCGGCATCCCAGAGCGATATCTGAAAGACAAACACACACACATGGACAAACACACACACTGGAGGCAGTGCTTTGCTTCTCATGCTGATGAGCACAAAGTGAGGAACATGCGTTAATGCATCAAAGTGTGTGTGTGTGTGTGTGTGTGTGTGTGTGTGTGTGTGGTCATAAATGTTGCATTCACACTGAAAAAAGTGAAATGACTGTAATCGTGTGTATGTATATTCCTATCTTTATGGGGACATTGATATGCTTATACAGTCACACCATGGGCACCATCTGACACTATGGGGACCAAAATTCAGGTAAATATAAATAAAGGTCCCCACGAGTAAAATAGAAACGATGTGGCCCTCCCTATAAGTATTTTTTTTCCCCCCAGAAGTCCCCATAAAGCATGAGGGGAAACATGTACGAAGCGAAATATGTATTTTTCAAAAGTTTGAAGATGCATTTACTTTAAAAAAAGAAAGAAAAAGTATTCATTTTTATGTTTTTTATTTTATTTATTTATTTATTATTTTAAAATATTATTTATTTATTTGTTTTACATTTTGTAATTGTTATTTATTCATTCATTTTATATTTCACAAAATTTTCAAATTGTTATAATTATTATTACTTTATTTTATATATATATAAAAAAAAAAAAAAAAAAAAAAAAAAAACACTCACTACCCAATGGCTACTTGGATTACAAACGTGGTCCTCATGAGACATGGAAACGAGAATATGCATGTGTGTGTGTGTGTGTGTGTGTGTGTTACTATTTAGCAGGAAAAAACCAAGAGTGTGTCCATGTGCATGCGAGTAACGGAGAACTAATGAAGAGAGAGAGGGGGAGAGAATCTGAGCAGGAGTACACACTGATGCACGGCAACTTTGTTTTTTCCACATTTTAACATAAAATCTTAAGGGAAGTTTGGAATTTTAATCAGTGATGTAAGAAGCGGGTAAACTCACCTAATCTGAGTTTAGCCACACTTTCTGGCTGATGTAAAATGTTAATGATGTAAACTCAGTGTACAACATGTTATGCAGGAGGACACTGATGTAAGTTATAGGAAATATTTTTCCACAACATGAACTGAAATGAAAATATGACAAATGCTACAGATGTTTATGTGGATTATCTTTACTTATTTACTTTATACGCACAAATTTATGACTGAGGTAGAGATTTAAAAAAAAAAAAAAAAAAAAAAAAAAAAAAAGAAAGCAAGTAAGAAAAGAAATCAGCTTTTTGGGGAGATAGACTTAGCTCCAAATACACTGCAGTGTCATAAACAGCCTATGCCCATTAAAGTCAGGTTTTCTTCTCATTGAATTGCAAATACTTAATGAATTTTCAGAATTTTGGCAAAAAAAAGGAATGCAAACCAATTTCCACTCTGTTCTGCAAATATTAAAATGTGGGAATGAGATCAACAGTCTGTGGTGCCTGTTGAAAAATTATGAGGAAAATCATAATATTCTTTTTTTATGTTGATATTTCTATTAAAAATGAAGAAAAAAAAGAGGGAACAGGGGCAGTTCTATAGAGGGAGGTGGGTAGTACGTCAATTAAATGTAGTTGTATATAAGATGCAGAGGATCTAATTTCAGAAATGGAACATATTTATTTATATATTTTACTTTGCTTTTTCTCATCTAGGCAGGTCCCACTTTCATCTTTTTTTTTCTAAGGGCTCTTAGTCTGAAACCACAAGGATCATTCATATAAAGCACACACTAATTATACAAAAACAACATACAGCCAGGTGCTTATGCATTTGAACAGTGTCATATATATTCTACTTTTATGTCTGTACAGGAGGATCTGACATGAAGCAACCACATTGGGCTTGTTTATATGAGACTTTTTATTCTTGTTAATTCAAAATAAAGGTTCATTTAATTTTAAATTGGCCATGTAATCACCTAATTCCAGTTGAAAATGACAATTTCAAATTAAACTTAATTCCAAATAAAGTTTAAATTTAAAATTTTCAATTTCAATTTATTTTGAATGTGCAACATAAAAACAACCACGCTCAAAAAAAAAAAAAAAAAAAAAATATATATATATATATATAACATACAGGAAAAAACAAAAAAACAAAACATTGCTTCATTTGCACAAATTCACTGGTTTATTCCACACTTAATTCTGACTTTGATAATTCCTCTGATGTGTAAACAGTTATTTCCACTTTAATATTTTTCCTGTTGTTCTGCACATGCTCCTGGTCATATTTACGTTGCACTTATATGTTGATTCTTATGATTGATTCAGAAAAATAATTACAAAAATGACATGTAGTATCCGGTCTTCCATGTTACTAGTTGAAACGAAAGCAAAAGAGAAACTGGACACGATTGTTTTCTTCCAGTCGACATCCAGATGTTAAGGAGCTGTTCTATCCAATCAGAACCTCCAGCTCTGAAAGACAAATTAACTAGAGTGGAAACCTATATTCTGAATTAATATTTCCATCTACACACAAAGGAAATAGCTTTAATTCCAAATGATTCGACAGCTCTCTAGAACGTTGCCACAGCTCCCATTTACTTTGAACAGACATTCCCAGCGTTCTGCGGGTGGATTTTTTTTTTCGATAACCACCCGCTGTGCCATTAACGTCTGCTGCCAATGGCAACAAGTTTTGTCACTTCAGATTCATGGTACCATATCACTCCACAGGTAGTTTGGCCACTTTGAAAGTAAATTACAATATTATTTATTTATCCACACTTCATTTTAGTTTATTTTAACTAATTTAAGTTAGTACTTTGTAAATATTTATGAGTTTTTGTTAATTGTGTTCCTTATTTTATTTTATATTTCTCCATTTAATATTGTATTTTATTAGTTTTCTTCACTTTTGTGTCTCATTTGTATTTGTATCTATATTTGTATCTTATTTTGTTAATGCTATTTATTATTTCATTGGTTTATTATACATTTTTAGCTGTTATTTTCCATTTTGTGACTTACTTTATTCATTTTTGACTGGAACTATTGAAGTCTCAGGAGTTAAATTCTGGATCTACAACTTGTTGGTGAATTCCTAATGTACAATTCTCTCCCAGTCTTTTCAGCACTTCTTCTCAGTCTAATTGGACTAGTTTAGCTCTTTTTAAAAAAAAAAAAAAAAAAAAGATATTTCATCTCTCATCCAAGAGACTTTTTAAGTTCAGAACTTAAAAAGAAGAATGATGATCTGGGCAAATGAGAACCCATGCAGACAAATTCTGTCAGAAATCCATTCTAGTGCGACCGCTGCCATAAAGAAAGACTTTTATATGATCATGATTCTTCTTTAGCTTAAGACAGTCACTTTAACAGCAGGAGATGGACTAACATTACAGAGGATTTGCATCAAACTCAGTGCGTTCATCTTCCTTAAACAAGGGTCTTACAAGAACTATTCAATATTTTAGAAGAATTAGGAAATGTCACAAGATGGGACTTTACTAGAGTCATGCATCAGGAGTCAAACACTTGAATGGAAACACCTACAAGTACTATGTTGAAATTGTAGAAATATAGCTTTTATTTTGGGGAAACCCAGCTCATTGACTATACCTCTCATGGGGAAGTCTACCCTTATTCCTCCCAGGAATCAAAGTGTTTCCTCGGACTCCATATTTTTGTTTGGCTGAAAATGATGTAAGAAAAAAAAAAAAAAGGAGCATCAGGTGTATAACAATTTGTGCAAAGCAGAATGCACTGACAGATCTACAGTAAAGATAACAATAACAGTGTTGTCCAACTATCTGCTGATAAGACTGGAGACATTGCATTGAAAAAAAAAACTATGAATCTGAAATGAATTGGCAACTCAGCATCTGACACTATAGGCCGATAGGAGGTAATCCTGTATGTACAGTCCATCCATTCACTTTTTGTAGCATTCTCCAACCTCACTGCTAATACTGACACACTTTTTTTTTTCATTTTTTTGTCAACCGGGCCTTTAAAGAACATCATTTCTGTTAAAATCTTGCATTTGAAAGACTTCAAACAGCGGTTTTCAAATTAATTAATGGGTCAAAAGACACACTGTGGCCAAGAGGAAAGTAGGTCAAAGGTGAACACAAAAAGTAAAAGCCCAGAAAACTAACAAAACAAGACATAACACTGTATGTTACTGTCACTCACTCGTCATCTGAACCCACTTTATCCTCACAAGGGTCACAGGGGTCATTGGGGTCCTAATCCAGCTACAATGTATGAGTCTCCAGTTCATCTCAGGGCTGAACATATATAGACAAACAATCACTCTCACATTCACGTCAATGAGTAATTTAGATTAACCAATTAACCTATCCATGCATGTGTTTGGATGGTGGGAGGAAACTGGAGTACCTGGAGAAACTCCACACAGAAAGGTCTGGTATGGGAATCGAACCAAGGTCCTTCTTGCTTTGAGGTACGAGTGCTAATCACTGCACCACCGTGTCTGTTAAAAAGATTCTAATTTTACATTTATCTTTGGAACACAGTGAACCTTCACAAGACAGAAAATCAGTAACAAATAGTTAATGTATAGGTATTAAGGTGTTCCCCAAACTTTAAATAATCAGGCTCAGACTTCCTGTTTCTTGCTCGCCCCAGACTTTGTGTCCTCTCTCACTTTCACTTACTGTAAGGTGTGCTTTTTCCCCACTAAGCTAACCACGTTTACACTTTTAAAAATATGTATATTCAGGTTTATTTTTTTCTCATACCTTGCCCCCCCCCCCCCTCAGGAGAGGCCCACCTTACCATTTGAAAACCACTTCCAATTTCAAGATTCTCAGACAAGCTCTATTCATCTGCAGAAATCCTCATTCCGAGGAGTTGTTTCTCTTTCGCATGAACATTTAATGGCACTCATTTGGTAGACTTCATTAAAGAGTGTTTGTAAAATGTTAAGAGTTAAGAACTGTGCTTTCAGGCAGGATGGTGGACAGCCTCTCTGCAGGTGCAAACTTTCAAGCTAAAAAAAAAAAAAAAAAATGTAATGGGAATATGCACATTGCTAATTTGAGGCCAGCTTTGATGTCATTTTCACTCCAGTCACAGTACAGTGTGCCGTGAGCCGCTGGATTGAGGACAGACCCCCTGGAGTTGAACAGGATGTGGAGCGCTGCGGTTCACCCTTCACTGTGGGCTCTCAGCCAAGTCCTCCATCCAGCCCACACCTCTAACTACCCTCCCTTCCTCACAAAGCCGTTGCAGGTCTTGATTTTCAGGTTGAGCCTGACCCAAGCTGTCAGGACCTCCCGAGGGTTGGCCTGCCGGATCAGGACCACCAGTCAGGGGCTAACAACTCTGTGGGCCTGAAGAAACAGGAGGAGAATGGAAACCAGACCCTTCACTGGGTTAAGAACTGCTCTTTTTTTCCCCCTCTTTTTATCAACACTAAATGCCTTCAGAGGGAGTAAAGAGAGAATCTGCCGGACATGTTGAGTGATTGTTGATGTTGTGTTGTTTTCTGCAGGCTGTCTCAACATCACTGTATTGTAAAAAGTCTTAGGATGTTTGTCTTTACACACATGGAATTTTACACCCTCCCATTTTAACCCATAAAAACCCAGTGCTACTTTTGTGATAGCTCAGAGATGACTTAATCTCTCTAGTTAACCTGTCTTTTTTCTTTTTTGTCAATGTATCTATATTGAGTTTTTAAAGTATACAAGCAATCAATATAAAGGATTAAAACAAAAAACCAGACAAAACAAAGCCCCAAATAAAAGAAAAGCCCGCAAAAATGTTCACCTTATTTTACATGAAACGTAAATTACAGAGTCCAGATTAATTGTCCACGGTTCCAGATGAATATTGTTAAAAAGACAAAAAATTTATTGGGGGACTACCATATTGCACTCTAGTTAATCTATCTTAAGTAATTTCGCTCCATTTATTGTAACATTATCCTCTTTATTTTGCATTTTTGGGGGCAAATTAGATATGCATCTCTTTTTTCAGCATATATATTAATAACTAAACATGATAATAAGGGTCTCCATCCAGTGCCATTGATCAAACTCCATTGGTTTTACTGGTGAATCAATGTTGCAGAAGATGATGGTGTTTCCATGTTCACTATAGAACCTCCGAATGTCACAGTTGGGTCGTATCCAATGACCATGAAACTACATTTTATCTGAATTATTTACATGTATGATACGATTAGTGGGTCAACAGTTATTAAACATTGTAGATCAATCTTGT